>CM067344.1:50323222-50333295 GCA_034190875.2 Urechis unicinctus | reverse complement strand
TATTCATGACGATCACATGTTTGGTAAATATTCGGTAGCTGTTCAAGTTAAAATCTTACATAGCAAAGCCTACTTCCCTACCACAAGGCCGCGGCGCCAGACGCCATAATCTTATGGGCCATCATCATATCTTCTTTGATGAATTCGCTGATGTTCCAGGTGAAGCGACCTTGCGACCAGCGCCGATAAATCCATAATGTGTCTGACCTGGTAATCAGCCCTGTTGCTCTTAATTGAAAACTGTTGAGTATGCTAAAATCATGAAAATCTGGTGGGTTATAGATGACGCAAACCGCAACGATCTGCATATGTGTGTGACTTACAAATTGCAAAAATGTTGTTAAATCCACTCCTACTGACCGGTAGCTGGTGTCGATGACGTTGGTGCTTGGTTTTGATACTGATGACGATGAGGATAGTTTCTTCTGTGGGGAATTTGTGATCTGGATGTGTCGGTTGGTGTGAAAAGCTCTTAATAATAAGTTTCTTTCATTGCATTATCAAATCTCCAATATATGGTGATGGACATGATGACTGCTAAGAATATATTTATGAAGATGATCACTTCCGTAGAAAATATGCATAATGGAGTTTACATATGGAAGACTATTATAGTGCATAATTTCTTTAAGACAAATCTTAAACATCTCGTCCAAGCCGGATACGAGCTGTCTGACCTCGGCTTTGGTTTCCATTCCAGCATCTGATTTAGACGTCGACATGACGCTACCACGGTGATAAGCCACCACACACGATATCTTTAACTCTCTATGGAAGATTTGACGCCACGCTAACATAACATCCTAGCCTGCGCAGAAGCCGAGGCGCAAGGAGATGGGATATCTTTATGAACAGCACTTTACTTTTATTATTGTTTTTATTGTTTACAATTTGGAGCAACACCGTCGTCAATCTAGTAGACGATCGCCTGGCGCGCGGGCGGGAAACATCAGGGCAGATAAACGCGTCGAGATTGACGATGGTTTCATTAAAGCGTCGCGCCTCTCCTAACAGTTTGCGACTTGATCAAAGAAATGGTATTAGCGGTTTTTTAGGTCACGACATCACGAATCTATGGCAGGGCTATCCTAGGAATGCAGCTCTGCAGTATAAGAGCAGGCCACGATCTTACCACTGCATTCACTCATCATATGACTTGAGGAACAAACGCATATCAATTTATCATATTTAGCCCATAATTCGTGTCAGTTGGTATAAACATGGATATGTTAGATGAGAATCCCACCCAGATCGATCTGATCCTAAAGGAAAGTCTACACAACTGGAAACGAGCTGATGAATTCAGCCGACTGATTAGCGAGTTTCTATTATATCATTTTTGATGAACAACAGCTGCATTATGATGTTATGTTCATTGATGATGATCTCTATTTTGCTGTCATGTTTAAAATTCTGGGTTTCCATTTTGCAGATTGTGAAATTATGAAGGTGATTCAACGTATACTCGCTGCATAGCCTCACAAATAGGAATTGTATCACGGTGCATGGCTAAGTTTTTTGCCATTAATTTGACTCGTGGTATGTGATCGTAAAATTTCATGCGTTGGAGGAAATTATCTATACTGACACTGAATCAATATTGAATGTTACGTTCCAGGTTTCTGGTACTGGCCGAGGCTGCTAATGTTGGACTGACAGCACTTCATCTTAATACAACCCAGGACATTTCCAGGATAGCTGTCAACTCGTTCAGCCTGGAGGAGGAGAAAGACGATGTGTTTCCGGTTCTTAAAGGTTATGTCTCAGCAATTAGAACCAATTGGTTCTCAAATCACCACGAATACAGGGATGATGACGATGAAATCGATGTCGATCTCAGCGTTAGTGAGGATGACTTAAGTGATGACGAAGATGGTATTCTCAGATTATTGGATCATGACGAGTCTTTCTCCGTCAATGATGAGTCATGTGAGCCTGTAAATCATAATATGTATGATCATGGATTGAGTGATGACGAAAGTGATGTTATTCTCATGTCATTTGATGACGACGACGAGCTTTTCTCTGATTGGAGAGACGTACACAGGTACATCCTCTATCCGCGAGAGGGTGTTGTGCCAGACAAAGTGGACGGCTTCAATAGCTCGGACGTTTCCCTTAAAAGCCTCTGATTTGCCTGATCGCCGGCAACCACGTTCAGTGTTTGTTGTCATGTGTACATAGCTGACCTTTAGTGCTTATGGTTTGTGCTGTCGTTTATTCATCATATTTATTATGGCAAAATGAATGTTGTTGAGAATTGATCAATCATTACAGAGCGCTCTAACTCGACTTTTGTTGCTTGATTAAAGAAACTAAATGAATGATTCAAATTTTTAGAACCGAAACAGTTCTTCACTCTTTGTGCATTAGTGAGCCAAGCACAGGAAAGATCATTCTAATTGGTTCCTTTGTATAACATTTGTTCGTTTGACCTCATGCTGCTTGAGATTGAACCAGTTGTTATGATGATCTCTCCCAATATCACCAGATATACAGTTATGCAAGATTTCAGCATTTCTTGACCTATTTCAAGGGAATTATAACGCCCCTGACTAAAACTATGGAACACCTTCTCCAATTTGTTTAGCTATATGTCTGAGATACGATGAATAAGATATTCTTGTGTCGTATTGGTTTGTACTGGGAGCAAGCTTGATTGATTGTCGTCTGCATTGTAAGCTTGTGTGGTCTGCTCTGGGATCCTCTGTGGTTTTGGTTTGCATTGGAAGCTTGTGTAGTTTTTTGGGGGGGTCCCATTTGGAAGCTTGCACGGTTTTGATCTGCACTGTAAGCTTCTGTGGCATTGTTCTGCCATGGCAATTTGTGTGGTTTGTTCTTCATGAAATCTCGTCAATCTCGACCTGCCCTGGTGTTTCCCGCCACCGCGCCAGCAATCGCCATGGTAGTGTCATGTCGACGTCTGAATCAGGTGTTGGAATGGAAACCAAAGCCAAGGTCAGACAGCTCGTCGCCGGCTTGGACCAGGTGTTTATGATTTGTCTTAAACAAATTATGCACTTCCATATGTAAACTCCATTATGCATATTTTCTACGGAAGTGATCATCTTCATAAACATATTCTTAGCAGTCATCATGTCCATAACCATATGTTGGGGATTTGATATGAAATCTGCATACATATACTACTATCGTGACTGATGTCCATCAACGACTCACTGACATGATTGTTATTCTGAGATTTGTGTCGCTTGACCACTATGCATACATCTTTGGCAACAAAACAGAAGACACAATGAGTTCTCATTGTTTCAATACGAATGAGCCGAGAAAACTCTTCAAATGAGTTGATTAGTTTTGGGAGACAAATTATGAAATTACCTAAAGCAAGAAAACACACAATATAATAATATGCCATAATCACCATCACTGTCCTATTATTATTGTTAATTTTGTGTTAAAGGTGTATTTCATTGAAGATCATCAGAATTTTGTTTTGAAAAAAAATCATCGACCGATTCTTTACTGCGCTTAGTCAAATCGTGACCCATGCTGTGTTCATGGCCTTTGTAAAATTCGATTTCTTATTATTCACGGGACTTGAATTTTAACCTTTTAATGGCACACGGTAGACGCTACAATACATTCGAAGCTGAAAACAGGCGGAACATTTTTGAAACAAAGTTCTGAGACAGTTTATAATGCGCCTTTATTGATTAAGCATCGATGATTTGGTATTCCCAATATCATGAACGGATTGTAAACGAGTCATTTTAGCAACTACACAAAAATAGAAAACAAAAAACGAAATTTAACCAAATCACCGAAAAATGCATCTTGAAATGTTCATCGACCTCTGCTGTTCCATCATGAATAAGCAAAGCTGATTTTCATTCAAAGGCAGTTCTTGACTTGATGATAAAAGAATAATGGAGCTATCTATTTTGCATGTAGGTCGAAACGTTTTCGTTTGAAGAAATTAATAAGGAAAAGGACGAAGGGCACCATAGGACTTACGCGCCACGTTTATGAGAAATGTATAGTGAGGATGACTTGAATGATGACGACGTTGATGATTTTCTTCAATTAATCGCCCATTACGATGAATCTTTCTCAGACAATGAAGAGTGCTATGATGCTGTAAACTTTATGGTTGTGATCGTGGATTGAGTAATGACAAGACAATATTTTTCGAGGGTTCTATGATTTGAGAGACGTATGCAGGCTTGTCCTCTGCCCACGTGAGTCTGTCATGACAAACAAAGTGGCCTCCTTTACCACTTCTGACGTCGTCCTTAGAGGACCCTGAGTTGTCTGAGCGTCATTCAACATTTTCTGTGTTTCCTGTCATGTGTACATAACTGTACTATGGTGCTTATGGTCTGTGTTGCGAAATATTGATATATCATGATAAATCATGAAACAGTACAATGAATCGGCTATTATGATTATTAATTTTGTTATCGTACATTTTTCCACAGTTATCGTAGTTTCATTTAACACATGCAACATAATGGTCCACAGCATAATGATTCAACTCATCTGAAGTGTTTTTTCTACACATTCCTATTGAAAAATTGAGAACCCATAATATATGAGCTCTCAAGTCTGTCATCAGAGCAACATTATACAAATTTAATATAAACTTTCAGAATTGGTGAAAAGTATACCATTATAATCTACAAAAGTGGAGAGACAATCAGTGTTGTTACCAACGACGTATGTACAGAGGTCAAGTGACACAAATCTCAGAATCAAATTTAAAACCTATCATAGTGTTGTTAATTGACAGCAGTCACGATTTCATTGACATTTCGCTGAGTACTTAATGGGGATAATTACAAATTACATTAATGTCCAGGGCAGTGAAATGGATACAGAGTTAGCCGTGAGTCACATTATCAACATTCTCTCAACCGCTACCCATTCATCTAGCTCTCCGTGCAATTCGTGACATTGCCGGCAAAAGATCACAATCAAATATATCACAAGCTAAGTAAGCGAGAAAACGGAGGTAAGTTTCCTCATGCCAACAACGTGCCATTCTCCGGAGTAGCATCAAGTGACGTCATGAAGATCAGTGCGTTACTGCTGCTGGGTTGTCTAACCGTCTTGATCTACTCAGCCCAAGGTGATTACGTCTACGATTTGATGGGTCTGCTTTTGAAACTCACTGTGTGTTTGTCTGTGTCTATGTTTGTACGTACGTATGTATGTGTATATATATATATATATATATATATATATATATATATATATATATATATATATATATATATATATATATATATATATATATATATATATATATATATATATATATATATATATATATATATATATTTATATATATATGTATATATGCTTGGGTTTTTTTGTATTTCCGTAAAATCATCACTAAGTCACGCTCGCTCGCAAAATGATTCGCTTTGTAATGGCTTTATTCCACCCCACAGTGCGTGTTTTTATTCATCATTTGCGTAATGTTCTTCTCAGATTCGTATGTCTTGCCTGAGCTTCACCCAGAAGACAGCATCGTCTGTTCAACAAACTCCAACACACTTAAAACTTACCTGTGGTTGGACAAAACGTGGGGTCGTCAGGTGATTAGACAGGTGTATAGAATACAACCTGACAAGCTGGTGGAAACGCTTGTCTGCAAAGCACCTCCAGACAATCAACCCCACCGTCAAGGATCGTGGTACCGTGACTCCGGTAATTTGTATTCCTATTTATCTGGCGTTATCGAATTAGCTTCCCTAAAACTAAGGCATCATTTGAATGACGGATTAAATGAGTACGAAGTTTGAAGATGAATTCATTCTTTATTCGGAAATTTTATTTCAGTTTGCGGAGATTCTTGCACCGAATGTGAGCATATATGAGTAGTATTTTCTTCGTTCATTGCGTATATATTAATCACTATGTTCCGCCAACAATCGATGGACCAATACGTGTTAATATGGCACTGTGTGTATATGTATGTGTGTGTGTATGTATGTATATGTGTGTGTGCGTGTATATCTATATGTGTGTGTATGTATGTGTGTATGCTTGTGTGTTTTTATGTGTGTGTATGTGTGTGTGTGTGCGTGTTTGTTTGTGTGTGTGTGTGTGTGTGTGTGTGTGTGTGTGTGTGTGTGTGTGTGTGTGTGTGTGTGTGTGTGTGTGTGTGTGTGTGTGTGTGTGTGTGTGTGTGTGTGTGTGTGTGTGTGTGTGTGTAGGCGCCGGGTCACTGGTGGTCAGCTGCCTCGTTGCCGCCATCGCTATTCTCCTCCTTGTAGCGACTGTGTTGGCCGCACAAGCCTGGCGGTAAGTGACAAGTTGAAGCAAGCGAAGTCAAAGATGGCTGCATTGACCTTCATTTAACCCCTTGTTGTGCATGATTCCAGTCAATTTTTCATATAATCCAGTCCACAATCGTGACGATCTACATGAATTAGTTTAGATCTTGATCTATTTATTCTTAATTTTAAAAGAGTTAAAAATTAGATACTAACGTGATGATTTACAAACTCTATTGCAGATAATTCCACAGCTGACTAGGAATGAGTTTCACACACATATAAAACGCAACCCCCGCTCTGGCTTGATTCAATTGCAATTAGTTAAGCAAATTTTCATTTGTTCCGCCTCAGGAAGTCGAACCAGGGCAAAAAGTTGCCATTCCGTGTTGATGACGTGGTTCATCATGACGTCACGACTGTGGTGTGCCGCGTCTCGTCTGCGCAAGCGTCAGAGAGGATGACCGAGTCTCAGCTGTCGTACGAGCGTCTGTCCCGCTACAGCGGCCCTTTTGACGCGCTTGACGAGGCAACGCTGGACGGGGACAGTGACGCGGTACGGGTACGTGGAACCCGACATGTCTGCGTATGAAGTCGTGCAATCCGTACATATTGCAATCCCACGTGGGCAACTCGATGAAGCCATTAATTATGAAGAACCAATTCCAGTTGCTCCCCCATTACGGACCAATCACGCTCCGTCTTGCTACCCTCACAAGCTCCTCATCGAGCGGAGATGCACCAAATCGTGTAAACCTCGTAGACTCCATTTAAACCGTGACGAGTTGGAGTCACACAGCCCGCTCAAACTTCTTAAGAACTTCACCCGAAACCCGACTAACGATCCATTTCTCAAGCATTAAAAAAGGACAAGTTGTTCAAATATTAAATTATCACACATGTGCGTCTGTATCTTCGAATAAGCCTATCCAACAAAGTGTTCGTGTTAGATCCCATGTGCTCAAGAAAGACATTGTTTGTGTGAGAATTACGTTTCTTTCCATAAACGAGTTTAGATGTGCTAGTTGCGTTATGATAAGTCGATTCCTCTGAAACATCTAAGATGCCTAATAAAAATGCTTTTCTGCTATAATGCTTAAAAACACGATGCTATTGGTGTTTCTTATTATGTAATTAAGAGAACAAAATAGCCTTCTATCTTTTAAAAACTAAAAATTGGTTGTTGTCAATGGAAATATCCAATGGAGAATTTGCTGATTGAAAATCAGGTAGTTTAAACAGTATATTTCCAGCATTCGTTTCCGAATCAAAGCCTTAGAGCCTAGAAATGCTACCAAATGAGAAAAAAAACCATTCAAACTCCCTCAATGGAAGTTTTGTTATCGTACGCTTAAATGGGTAGGAGCCTCTTACTTCTGACGATCAGGATCATCCGTACAAGGAGCCAATTGGGACCAAAAAAAACTACACAAGCTTCTAATGCAAACCCAAACCACAGAACATCCCAGTGCCGACCAAAACCAAAGAAGCTTAAAATTCAGACGAAAATCATTCAAGCTTGCTCCCAGTACATACCAATGCCACACAAGAATATCTTATTCATCATATCTTAGACTTATGGCCAAATAAATTGGAGAAGGTGTTCCTTAGTTTTAGTCAGGGGCGTTGTGATTTCCTTCAAATAGGACAAGAAATGCTGAAATCTCGTGAAACTATATAGCTGGTAAGAGTGAGAGATCATAATAGCGACTGGGTCTATCTCAAGCAGCAAGAAGTCAAAGGAACTAATATAATACAAAGGAACCAATTAGAATGATCTTTCCTATTCTAGGCGCACTAATGGACAAAGAGTAAAGAACTGCTTCTGTTCTATAAATTAGAACCATTCAGTTAGTTTTTTTAATGTGACAAACGTAGTCTGATCTACACGAATATAAACAATCAACAAAAGTCGAGTTAAAATGCTCTTTAATGATTGATCAATTCTCCACAACATTCATTTAGCCATAATAAATATGATGAATATACGACAGCACAAACCATAAGCACTAAAGGTCAGCTATGTACACATGACAACAAACACAGAACGTGGTCGCTGACGCTCAGCCAAATCAGAGGCCTCTGAGGGAAACGTCAGAGCTGGTGAAGCAGTCCACTTTGTCTTGAACGACAGCCTCTCGTGGACTGAGGATATACCTGCTTACTTCTCTCATCCCAGAGAAAAACTCGTCGTCATCATCAAATGACATGCAAATACCAGCGCTCTCGTCATCACTCAATCCATGATCACGATCATTATGATTAACAGCCTCACATGACTCATTATTGTCAGAGAAAGACTCGTCGTCATGAGCCATTAATTGGAGAACACAATCTTCGTCATCACTCGAGTCATCCTCACTAACGCTGAGATCGACATCCACTTCGTCGTCATCGTCATCATCGCTGTATTCGTGGTAATTTGAGTCTTTGGCAATCAGGTCATGTAAGAGGAGTCCGTTACAATGAGATAACCGCCAACATCAAGTACTGTATTGAAGAGGCTATGCCAAAGAGAAGGATGGATATCTGTTTATAGATGCTAGTGGCAATGCTCAACTTAAGAGGGACCACCAATATTACACACAGGTCCAAATGGAAATGTTTGTCACCGGCAAGCTGTTTGCAGATTTTGTTCTGAAGACTGCTGTTCTGGAAGGTGGTCTACACATTGAAAGGATCACCTACGATGAAGAATTTGTGTCTGCCATGTTAGACAAGCTAGATGTGTTTTTTCGATTTGTTATGTTTCCCGAAATTTTTAACATGTGAACATTATGAAGCAGTTATCCAAACTGATGTGGACAAGTGCATGGCTCAATTCCTGGATAAAAAGTGTGTGGTCCCTCTACTCCAGCCTCCACCGAAGAGTTCCCCAGCTCTCCCCATGCATAACCATAACAGTTGGCGATGTGCCCCTCAAAGGAAAGGATAATACACCTCACTCTCCAACAGAACCACCGTTCCAAAAGAATACAAACAATGACAGCATGCACACCTCTGATAGTATCAATATTTGCTTGTGCCCAATCTGTGACAGCATCTGTGTGGACGACCCTATTGGCTACAGTGATCATAGCATTGGATGTGACATGTGTGATTGTTGGTTCCATTTGAAAAATGGTTGGGTTTGAAAGGTACGGAAAAATGTGTGACCTCTAAAAGGTTGAAGTGGTGTTGTGATCAATGCGAGCAGTTAAGCAAAAAGCATAGAAAATAATCTCCTATGTTGGCACTTGTTTTGGGTATTGGGTTTGTCTTAGTGATTGTGCTAGGTGTATAATATACAGATGAGTACAATAATTCATATAAGTGTTTCAGAGATCGTTTTCTTCTGTCCCCTTTGTAATGGGAGTGAAAATTGATTTTTTGCATAAACTCATTTAATCTGAATAATGCATGTACAACTTTACGACACGTAATACATAAAAATGTGGTGATGATAATAAACATTATTTATCACGGGCATCAATGTGTTATAATGGAACAATAATACAAATGGTTGCCGTTGCAAATGGTTGCGCTTAATCAGAGGTACCATGATTCCCTGAAGATTTACCAGTGCACCACATACAGTGAATACATGATCAATCATGTCATTGCGCAACAGAAAGTCTCCTTTCAGCATCATAAATTCTTTAATTCTCCCTATGACTCTCTCGACATGGATTCTTGAGTTAGAGACAGCTGCATTTGTGACATTGATATCCTCCGTGAAAGTCACACCCTCCTTTCTGAATTCTGGGATTACTAGCTTACAACCTCTGAGAAAAAAATCTGACTTGTCCCTGAACCCTGTGTCAGCCAAAACATCCCCCTTCGCAATCT
>CM067344.1:50258375-50323122 GCA_034190875.2 Urechis unicinctus | reverse complement strand
TCTTGTGTCACCCAAGTTAATACCAAGCTAGCATCACGGACAACTACGGTACGCTACGGATGCCGGTACTTTCAACTACCTTTAACTACATTTAACTACGTTAGCCTCCACTGTGGTCATCTACGTCCACTAACGGCTATGTGACGTAGACTTTTCGTTGAATAATAACACGGAATTGATAATGATATAAGATATCAAATGATCATTGTCTGTGCGATCATTATGATAACAGATTTAATAAAAGAAATCGCTAACACTCAATCATATCATTCACACTAGTTCCGACATAGGTCATCCTTATCATATTTCCGTTTTTTGTGTGGCTTTCAACATCAATACCGATAAACGCAACACATGTTTGTTGCGCCAAATCTGGCCTACATGACAATTTAACGTAAATATACCTACGCAATATATCAATGCACGCTAGAACGTTTATCTTCCACGTATCACTCTTATAATGTATAGATATTCTGTTTGTTTCACTTTATAAAAAGTTTCCTTAAGCATAATCAGAATGTGAGCATGCATAAAATAAAGATTGGAACTACATAACATTCCGAACGAGCTGCGCGCAACACTCATCAATCCTGTCAATTGCGTAATCTATTCCAACCTGGCATACATGACTTAGTAAGGGCTCAGTGAATCATATCGAGTCTAAAGCATATTGGGCATATTGAATAACTGTAACAGTCATCACAGATACATTGTCTGACAGCTGTTGTGTTCATCAATCCCTAGAAACACCATCATTGCTCACAGCAATAGGTGTATATCAATGATTATAAACGTTTGGTGAAGCAGAGCAATGTTGATTTTGTTCCCAAAATGTACATATTGGCAGCTTATTTATTGTAATGTGTGTCGAATACCTAGCCATGCAAAAAGCCAGTCCTTGTCAAATCAAAAAACTGGATTCAGCATTCCAATCGTGATAGATCTTTTTCTGGTTTTCATGTTAATCCTACGATTACAGCAGCAACTTAAACCATACCATTTAATGGAAGCATTCGCAACATTTTCATTGTAGCAGTGATGTGCCACTTATTTTCGACAGTTTCCATCTTGTCAATTCATTGGTCTTACTCTATGTCTATATGGAATATTGCTTTATAGAATGTAGAACTCGTAGAAGTGTGTGTGTGTGCTTTTGTGAAATAGAGGTTTGTGTAAAATTATTTTAACACTGTCTCTGCAACATAA
The DNA here is from genome assembly GCA_034190875.2 of Urechis unicinctus. Classification (NCBI taxonomy): domain Eukaryota; kingdom Metazoa; phylum Annelida; class Polychaeta; order Xenopneusta; family Urechidae; genus Urechis; species Urechis unicinctus. The sequence goes on along the minus strand of CM067344.1, from coordinate 50,321,916 downwards.
TGTCGTCAGAGGAGTGTGACCCTGCTCGTACGATGAACGTGTCTGTTGATCATTGATGCCCTACCCTCGCGATGTAAGCATCATCGCCAGCTATATTCCAATCTTCACTTCGGACACAATTCATTTTGTTGACAAGAGAGTGCAATGCTGATTGTCAGCCACCATTACAGAGACACATGAAATGATGAAAGGCCGCGTATTGACGGGATAGAGAGTGTGACGTTACTGATGCCGGAGATGGCGTTTGACGTGAAGACACAACGATTCATCAGTTAACCACAGTATACTGTCCACAAAACCACACCTAGTACGTGAAGGCCTAAAAAAACATATATATTATATCGGTGTTATTCTACCATCTCTTTACTCTGATGATTGTTTTGCATTACTGTTTAACATTCTTTGTGGCAGACGAATCAGAAGCCGGCTAGCACTAATGACATCTCAAGAGCATAATTTTATAAAACAACATCGTACAACTTCTCATAACTGTCCGTGAATCAATGTAGCCCTATTTAAAATGTTTTTCGCACTTTTTCTGGGTGTGTGTGCCATTTATTGTGTCTTTCCTTTTCTATATTTCTTTTCTGTATCTTCTTAGGCTGATATAAAATTATATTTGCGTGATTAATCCTGCCGTTGGTGCGTCCATACCCGAAGCCATCTTTTGCCACACGCAACCTGGAAGGAGAGCGTAATTAAAGCCCACTGAAGGAAATAATTCAACAGGTAACGATCGTGTAAATGGCACAGGAAGAAATTAAGCAGATGAAAAGGAAGGTGTTTGCTCAAATAAGAACATGATTAAGGGTGACATAGTCAACGTTGTATTAAACTAGAGCAAATAGGTAAAAACATCATTGGAATAGCCAATTAAACCATAAGTGGAATTGGATCTTCTGTAAATGAGTGTCATGCTGTTATGTGCATCATTTACATAGAGTGGCGTCTGAATTGCTCAATAATGCAGTGAAGGTTGCATACTACTGGTTTGTGTTAGTACATATCGGGCAGCATATTGCATCTTCTTTGTCTCTGCCTCCAGCATAGTGATCGCACACGTCATAAATGTATCATCTATTTCCTTAAATACCAAGCGTCATGAATGTCACATTTGCACTGTCTACGTTTCAGCCATATTATAAGATGGTAAGCTATCAATCAAATGACAACGTTACAGTGAAACATTATTCCTGCTACTTTCCGTTACCTATTCCCATGCAATTCTTCCATTTGGTATACTTTGGGATTATTATTCTTAGACCACGGAGGCGGTTGAACCTTGCCAATTAGTTTTAGATATAGCAGTGCTCTTCGATTTATATTTCGATGCCTTACAAAAACCTCATCATAGTCACAGACATTTGTCACAGCTGCACTCTCCTGCTCATATGCAGTTGAGTACGCACACTGGTCACACAGATATCCGTTATACTCATGTCAGTCGACATTTCATTATGACATCGCGGCGATCTCCAAATAGATGACAGCTATTTGGGTCAGTAGATCCATGTTTGGGCCCATTGCGCAATAGCCGCAAACCAAATGATGCATATGATTGGACTCCGCGCTGTAGTTGTCAAATAAAAAGACAACGCTAAATATTCATTTATCAATATGAACACCATGTACATGTGAGGGTTAGCGTATGGTCATCGCACGGAAGCATCACATCAATTCCAACTCTTGTCGAGATTGTTCTAGCACAAATGCAATCTGTCAACGAATATGTAAGAAGTGCGGTTTTCATTTGTGATAGATAAATCATAAACTGTTCGCACTGTTGTAATAACACGTAAAAATGGTTACAATTTGATGGGGAAGAATGCTGCTTTTTGTATGGGAAGATTCAATGGTTAGCAGACAGCGTAAGCAAATACAGAGTATAAATGGATCGCAATGCGTTTATAACGGTTTGTGTGCGTTTACCATATACAATGGTAATGTGGCGTATATGCACCACGCTGAGCACAAAAGGGCAACACGGGGAAAGAGCTGAATGAAGACAAGATGATTATGAAAAAACGCTGGTGTGAAAAGCGGCACCATAACTTCATGGAATAATCCAAATGGTAGTCTTTGAGGCGCCTTGTTGAGTCTGCTAGCATTTGAATAACCAGGGGTGATCCAATGGTGCCTGTTCCCTGTCATCTGATTATTTGTTTGCGCATAACAAACTACAGTCCTCCAAGTGCACATTTACTTTCCTTGATACATGAAGATATACTCTCAAATGTTTGCGACTTTTCACAGTGTGGGAAATGTATGTCCTTCCTTCGGTAAATGTATCCAGGTCATTATGGTTCCACATTGCGACCCGCACCCGCCAACCTGGGTTTCATCGTGTAGCTCTGCCAATTGATTCCACGGTATGTTACAATCAGAACTAGTCCGATATCGTGCTTCTTATTCATTCCACCCTACCCCCTCCCCCTCACTATGACAAGAGGGTTTGATAAAATTGGTCTTTAACAACTTTTACATAACTTCACGCTTTGTATATTTATAGATGCAGACACCGCCGCATCATGTTCTATATCTTTCTGACAAATATCATTCTCATTGAGTGCCCTTTGCGTTAGGATAATCAATGGAGAGGTTGACTTCTCTAAATTTGTACGTGATCATATAAAATACTGGTAGTTAAATCCAATCCATAGCATAAGTTCCATCCGGAACCTCAAGCACGTTATACGTTCTAGTGATTGTCCAAAATCCTCGGAACAGAACAAGGATGTTGTGCCTGTGAACGCTCGTGTGAATCTACCCCTAGACCATTTCGGGATTTCAATCTTCTGGGAATTATGATACTGGACCCTTACTTAGAATAAGCAATGTATCATAAACAGTCGCAAAAACGTCGAACGAAAACATGATTTGATTATTACATCGCTGAGTAATTTATATAATAAATTGGTTCCGTTTGTCTTTGTAAAATCAAGCCGGTCTGCTCCTTTTGCACTACTAAAAGAAGCACAGCATTTACAAAGATTAACTGCCACCATATATTTTGGATCGTCAATATATGAAAATGGTGAGTGAACATTAAGTAAGGCTGGTGAGCGGCTGGCGATAGCGATGTCTTTTGTAGCACACATAAGTTCGCATTCTACCACCTACGTTTACTAGTGACAGTCATTTTGCTAATATAAAGACATTGCTCCTGGTGATCTAACGGGCAACCTTCCTTTCCTTTTGTTATCACTTGTTGATGTTAAACACAGCAGATGATTGATTTTAGTTTGCGCCACTTATCACAGCACGACAGCATGGCCTAGAGTTCTAGAGAGCAGGTAACTCTCAGACCTAATATGTGGTTCCCGCTATTAACAATTAATTAAAGTGGATGCTGATCACCATCTCAATGATTCATGTGCACCGTGCTGGGTGATTATTGTGATTCACGGTTCAATTATAGTATCAGTGTTCATGGGAAATAGAGTGCTCGACCAAGGTCAAACACGGCCAGCTATAAGCTATTAGTGCCCGCCCAATTAACGTATGTTTTTACCTCAGGTTTTGATGCTGAATCCGCTGACTGCGCAAATCATTAAAGAGTCGCCAGAGAGAAAACAAATAATATAAGATGGTAAGCTATCAATCAAATGACAACGTTACAGTGAAACATTATTCCTGCTACTTTCCGTTACCTATTCCCATGCAATTCTTCCATTTGGTATACTTTGGGATTATTATTCTTAGACCACGGAGGCGGTTGAACCTTGCCAATTAGTTTTAGATATAGCAGTGCTCTTCGATTTATATTTCGATGCCTTACAAAAACCTCATCATAGTCACAGACATTTGTCACAGCTGCACTCTCCTGCTCATATGCAGTTGAGTACGCACACTGGTCACACAGATATCCGTTATACTCATGTCAGTCGACATTTCATTATGACATCGCGGCGATCTCCAAATAGATGACAGCTATTTGGGTCAGTAGATCCATGTTGGGCCCATTGCGCAATAGCCGCAAACCAAATGATGCATATGATTGGACTCCGCGCTGTAGTTGTCAAATAAAAAGACAACGCTAAATATTCATTTATCAATATGAACACCATGTACATGTGAGGGTTAGCGTATGGTCATCGCACGGAAGCATCACATCAATTCCAAACTCTTGTCGAGATTGTTCTAGCACAAATGCAATCTGTCAACGAATATGTAAGAAGTGCGGGTTTCATTTGTGATAGATAAATCATAAACTGTTCGCACTGTTGTAATAACACGTAAAAATGGTTACAATTTGATGGGGAAGAATGCTGCTTTTTGTATGGGAAGATTCAATTGGTTAGCAGACAGCGTAAGCAAATACAGAGTATAAATGGATCGCAATGCGTTTATAACGGTTTGTGTGCGTTTACCATATACAATGGTAATGTGGCGTATATGCACCACGCTGAGCACAAAAGGGCAACACGGGGAAAGAGCTGAATGAAGACAAGATGATTATGAAAACGCTGGTGTGAAAAGCGGCACCATAACTTCATGGAATAATCCAAATGGTAGTCTTTGAGGCGCCTTGTTGAGTCTGCTAGCATTTGAATAACCAGGGGTGATCCAATGGTGCCTGTTCCCTGTCATCTGATTATTTGTTTGCGCATAACAAACTACAGTCCTCCAAGTGCACATTTACTTTCCTTGATACATGAAGATATACTCTCAAATGTTTGCGACTTTTCACAGTGTGGGAAATGTATGTCCTTCCTTCGGTAAATGTATCCAGGTCATTATGGTTCCACATTGCGACCCGCACCCGCCAACCTGGGTTTCATCGTGTAGCTCTGCCAATTGATTCCACGGTTTGTTACAATCAGAACAAGTCCGATATCGTGCTTCTTATTCATTCCACCCTACCCCCTCTCCCTCACTATGACAAGAGGGTTTGATAAAATTGGTCTTTAACAACTTTTACATAACTTCACGCTTCGTATATTTATCGATGCAGACACCGCCGCATCATGTTCTATATCTTTCTGACAAATATCATTCTCATTGAGTTTGGCTGGTGATAAGTGACGGTATGCGGGTCTCATGTGGCTGAGTTATTACGCCTTATTAGCTAGTAAATGTCCCGTTTAGCCCATTAGCGGAGCCTCTTTGTCAGGGAAATGTGATATAGGATAGACAAAACTTTTTATGTAGCGTGCATGCTTTGACAAAAAAATTAGACATCCTAGCTAAAACACCGCTATAGATCCAGTATTATTAATCTTTAAGTTCGTGGGATGTTTATGTGCAGCGAGGTAATGAGTGATACACGTACATCTAGATTGCAACTCGATCGCTTAGATAAATGATCTATTCAGTTCATTGTAACAGGTACTACTAATCAGAACAATACAGCATGCAAACATCTCACGAATCCTGGCCATGCATTCTCTCCTATGATTTTAAGTCGCACTTATAAAATCTTAATTCAATGTAGGTTGACGACATGAAATATACGTAGTCGACGAATAATCAAGCGACACAGCATAGCTTCAGTCAAACACGACCCTCTAATGACAAATGGTTTTTTTGAGGAACAAGTCAATACCATCTGCTGAAGGAATCTTTTCGGTCAGTTATTGCCGACGTGTTAAACATTGACATGAATGCAGAGTTGCGTGATGGGAAAATTGTCCCTGAATGAAGCAGTTTGCACCAGTCCCCTGCTAACTACACAGTGAGAATATCAGTTTTAGAGTTATAGAGATACTACAGGTCGTGAGACGCAGAACTCGACAAAACCTACAAAAGGGAGGCGTTATGAAAAGAGATTTATCCCAGGGGGTACCATAAATCACGTTGCTCGTCATTCTTTGTCTGGTACCAAGCAAGCGTCAGTGCTTATATAAATACAGATGATGATACCTGTGAATCTGAAGGTTGTTATCATCAACTCAATAAGTAGCACGGAACGGATCCATTCAGTGAATTTGTTTTCGCATGCTTTTTATTTTGTCGTTATTTGGGGAAAAGCGGGCATGACCAATTTCCTTGAAGTGCTTATATCTGATTTTAGTCTACCGCTTAAGGCAATATTGCAGGGATGCACTTACAATACAGACAATACATCTGCTCAGGTAGATTTGAGTTAGTTGCTTCCACAATATCATCTGCGTGTAGCACTGCTTTATGGCGCCCCATGTACAGGTGCGTAATTCTACTCGTTCCTCTTATGTGCTGCTGTCGATGTCATTTCACAGCCGGTATTGTCAATACGGACATAGCAATAAGGAACCATGCGACCTGGAACATATTTTCCTATACTTGTGATGTTGTTTTTTGCGTAAGAAAATGACACAATTTATTTGCGCGGTACATTAACAGATAGCAGATGAATCACACGCTACAGAGCTAAATTTTCCATCAATGTGTGATATGGTAGTATTGTCTTTTTACGCTTGCAAATTCTTCTTTTTCTGGTTTTATTAAGCACCGTTGATTAACTAATGGTAACTAACATGTTAATAATGACTTTCTCTTCTTGTTACATATGACATTTAATTTCCGATAATGCATTGAAGCGTTTCGAGCGGATCTTATGTAGCAAAGTTTTATCTATACATGTTTGATGTAAGTAGACAATAAGAGTTGATGTTATTTTTCTCGTCTTTATTGGTACCTTGTGCTGGGTAACATGCTTTCGTCTCAATCGCCAGCCACTAGCTGGATCTATGTCGTCTCACTCCGCACCTGAAACACCCATAGTCAGTACCTTTCCATCCTGTCTCCCATTCACCCAACCACCCGATACAACTGGGGTCAGCGTATACTATAGGATACTGGGAGTCGCCGGTCATGCGTATGCCATAGGATGACAGTAGCGCCCTCTGGCTACTGGAAGACACTCCTGTCAGCCTATTGATACGATGACAGATTCAGTGAGTAAATGGCCCGGGCGAACCAGATGTCAATTTAATTATTGTCCATTTGTTTTACGAAATCAAGTGGTGCACATCATCTGCATTTACCTCTCGAGAGGGGGTTTTATGAATTGTTCTTATATATCGCTCAGTTTCATAATGAATATAAGGGAACAACCTTGGTTATTAAAGTACAAGACCACCTATTGTGAGTTGACTCATTCAAAGACAAAATGAGCTACCAGGAGTGGGGATGCGAGTAGGCGAGGCAAACCAATCTGCGACGTATTGGAAATGTCGGGTGAAAAACCCCATTCTTAAGACAGACATAATGAACCAATGACGACAGAAATAGGTGTCATGTGGCAAAAAATTATAGAATCGCCTACTGGTTACTTGGAGATGCAGCGAAAACGCCACCTTGTCTATGGAAATTGGACTAGCGTATGAATTAAAACTCATTTTGAAGTAGAAAATGGCGGACTCTATTCACTCACAGTGCATGAAGTAATATTGTGTCAATAACGTCGGAAAGTGAAACTCGCTCATTCGGATGACAGAAACGCCTACTGCTGGCTACTGGGAGACGCTCCTGTCAGCGTATCGAAACGATGACGTGTTCTTACTGTTTTTCATTAGTCCATCACTTTTCTATAACAAATAAACTCTATTCATTTAGTATATATGAAATAATATTGTGTCAATAACGTCAGAAAGAGAAACTCGCTCGTTCGGATGACAGAAACGCCTACTGCTGGCTACTGGGAGACGCTTCTGTCAGCGTATCGATACGATGACGTGTTCTTACTGTTATCATTAGTCCGTCGCTTTCCTTCAACGAATAAACGTCCATACGTATGACAATCGGAAGAAGAAAATGACAGACTCTATTCACTTACAGTGATATGAAATAATATTGTGTCAATAACGTCAGAAAGAGAAACTCGCTCGTTCGGATGACAGAAACGCCTACTGCTGGCTACTGGGAGACGCTTCTGTCAGCGTATCGATACGATGACGTGTTCTTACTGTTATCATTAGTCCGTCGCTTTACTTCAACGAATAAACGTCCATACATATGACAATCGGAAGAAGAAAATGACAGACTCTATTCATTCACATACAGTGTATGAAATAATATTGTGTCAATAACGTCGGAAAATGAAACTCGCGCTCGTTCGGATGACAGAAACGCCTACTGCTGGCTACTGGGAGACGCTTCTGTCAGCGTATCGATACGATGACGTGTTCTCACTGTTTTCATTAGTCCATCACTTTTCTATAACAAATAAACGTCCATACATAAGACAATCGGAAGAAGAATATGACAGACTCTATTTACATACAGTGTATGAAGTAATATTGTGTCAATAACGTCGGAAAGTGAAACTCGCTCGTTTGGATGACTGAAACGCCTACTGCTGGCTACTGGGAGACGCTTCTGTCAGCGTATCGATACGATGACTGTTCTAACTGTTTTCATTAGTTCATCAATTTTTTATAACAAATAAACGTCCATACATATGGCAATCGGAAGAAGAATATGACAGACTCTATTTACATACAGTGTATGAAGTAATTTTGTGTCAATAACGTCGGAAAGTGAAACTCGCTCGTTCGGATGACAGAAACGCCTACTGCTGGCTACTGGGAGACGCTTCTGTCAGCGTATCGATACGATGACGTGTTCTTACTGTTATCATTAGTCCGTCGCTTTACTTCAACGAATAAACGTCCATACGTATGACAATCGTAAGAAGAAAATGGCAGACTCTATTCACATACAGTGTATGAAATAATATTGTGTCAATAACGTCAGAAAGAGAAACTCGCGCTCGTTCGGATGACAGAAACGCCTACTGCTGGCTACTGGGAGACGCTTCTGTCAGCGTATCGATACGATGACGTGTTCTTACTGTTATCATTAGTCCGTCGCTTTCCTTCAACGAATAAACGTCCATACATATGACAATCGGAAGAAGAAAATGACAGACTCTATTCACATACAGTATGATGTAATATTGTGTCAATAACGTCGGAAAGTGAAACTCGCTCGTTCGGATGACAGAAACGCCTACTGCTGGCTACTGGGAGACGCTTCTGTCAGCGTATCGATACGATGACGTGTTCTTACTGTTATCATTAGTCCGTCGCTTTACTTCAACGAATAAACGTCCATACGTATGAAATCGGAAGAAGAAAATGGCAGACTCTATTCACTTACAGTATATGAAATAATCTTGTGTCAATAACGTCAGAAAGAGAAACTCGCTCGTTCGGATGACAGAAACGCCTACTGCTGGCTACTGGGAGACGCTTCTGTCAGCGTATCGATACGATGACGTGTTCTTACTGTTATCATTAGTCCGTCGCTTTCCTTCAACGAATAAACGTCCATACATATGACAATCGGAAGAAGAAAATGACAGACTCTATTCACATAGTGTATGAAATAATATTGTGTCAATAACGTCGGAAAATGAAACTCGCGCTCGTTCGGATGACAGAAACGCCTACTGCTGGCTACTGGGAGACGCTTCTGTCAGCGTATCGATACGATGACGTGTTCTCACTGTTTTCATTAGTCCATCACTTTTCTATAACAAATAAACGTCCATACATAAGACAATCGGAAGAAGAATATGACAGACTCTATTTACATACAGTGTATGAAGTAATATTGTGTCAATAACGTCGGAAAGTGAAACTCGCTCGTTTGGATGACAGAAACGCCTACTGCTGGCTACTGGGAGACGCTTCTGTCAGCGTATCGATACGATGACGTGTTCTTACTGTTATCATTAGTCCGTCGCTTTACTTCAACGAATAAACGTCCATACGTATGAAATCGGAAGCTGAAAATGGCAGACTCTATTCACTTACAGTATATGAAATAATCTTGTGTCAATAACGTCAGAAAGAGAAACTCGCTCGTTCGGATGACAGAAACGCCTACTGCTGGCTACTGGGAGACGCTTCTGTCAGCGTATCGATACGATGACGTGTTCTTACTGTTTTCATTAGTCCATCGCTTTTCTTCAACAAATAAACGTCCATACATAAGACAATCGGAAGAAGAAATGACAGACTCTATTTACATACAGTGTATGAAATAAAATAATATGTGTCAATAACGTCGGAAAATGAAACTCGCGCTCGTTCGGATGACAGAAACGCCTACTGCTGGCTACTGGGAGACGCTTCTGTCAGCGTATCGAAACGATGACGTGTTCTCACTGTAATCATAGGCCATCACTTTCCTATAATGAATAAACATCAACACATATGAGAATTGGAAGGGTAGAAAATGGCGGACTTTCATTTACAAAGTGTGAATATCAGCAATAAGTCGTTAAACTCGCATAGCTACTTATTCTTCACCATTCCCTCCACTCAATTGCCCGGTCCTCCGAGGCGATAAACCGTAACCGTTGTCATACATCGTATGTTGTTAAAACACAGAGTCATCTAATTTTGCAAATGCGCGGGAATATAGTCAGGTTGATTGTGATTTACCGGTAACGCTATGCTCCCCGTCATAGCCGCTCTTCGTCCCGAGTGCGTTTATGCACTTGACATCCTTGGTTACTCGCGCGATTCTTTGGCAACTTTTCCCGTACCTTTGCAGTGTAGAAAGTCAGTCTGGACGATGGAAGCTGTGGGTAGAACGGTGTGTATACAATTGATTCTTCTAAGATTTCCCCATATATGTTTAAAATCTGCTATTATTTGTTTGACTAATTTAAATCTGACATAACGAAAAACCACACCTGTCCAGTTGAACATAATTATATTTATAAACGGTTCTCAAACCCCGAGCCCAAGTGGATGTGCTCCTCAGTTTGTATAAAAATAAATTGTGTGTGCTGGTGAGGATCATTGCATTTCAGCTAAGTGTTAATTATATATTTCAACTAAATTGCCCAAGAACAGTTCCTCCTCCCTGTAACACTTTTCATATTCTTTGCATTATAATTATATGGTTGTTGGCATATGTTAGACAGGTAAATTTTTGTGTATGTGTGTAGCGAATGACAATATGTGTCAGACAGAGGAAATTCAAGTGACTTCAGACGAAATGATGGCAAGTGCACATTGCTAGAGGTTAATTTGCATGTCTGGCACAGCATCCAATTATACCTGTAAAAAAAGTCATATGGTGCAGACTATTTAAGGCTTTAAGATATTGCACTATGCTTGCATAGGAAACCAGTTTCTGTTGGTTTATTATTACCAACAATTCATTCTTTGTTTTTTAGACACGAACAGATACCATACCACACGAGGTGTCTTCTGAGTCAGCTGTTGATATCTGGTAGAGCTTTTTGTATAACTTTGCTCTGAAGTCAGTTTATTCTTCCATCCATTTGTAAATTGTGGTTGCACATTATTCATAATCTCTGACTTTCATTTTCACATTTGATTGCTTGCATTCTTAAAATGCTTTAGAAAAGCCCTGCACATGTACACACCTCTTAGCACCCAACATATGTGATTCAAACTCACTGAACGCTGCAGGTGGAGAACACTTCTGTCCCTGAACCACACAAGGCTATTGACATAATGCAGCTAGTGGTAAGCATACACAATTGTTTGAGATTATGAAATGGGTTGTTAAATGCATAAAAGTATAAACATTGTGTATATGTAAACTTGTATGCATCCATTTGAGGATTTGTTCATATATTTATGTGTCTGCTAGCAAGCTGATATGCCCTATTAGCTCAGTTGTATACCAGGAGTCATCTTTCACATAATCCACTGGTCTATTCCTATTCTTTGAAGTAGTATTTGTCAAACTAGCCGCCCCATGTATAAAGGGTGACTCCTTGGACAATAAACATTGCCTATATAAAAACAGAAGCCTTACATCTGACTTGTTCAGTTGTTGATTAACTTGAAATTCCTTTTATTCTGTTCAAGTGGTAATGTATTGATAATGATATCTGTCAGTAACAATATTATCTAACTCACTAAGGGCAAAATATTTAAATGACCTTCACCTTATTTCTAATGTGATTGGTCACAGTACCTCATACTTTTGGCAGCTGATCTTTATTAATCGAAATGTTGCTATGTTCAGGTAGAGAGCACTGATGTCCCTGAACCCCACGAGGCTCTTGACATGAAGCAGCTAGAGGTAAGCATACACAACGGATAGTTATATGGGTTGATGTATGAACTTAGGTATGCATGTGCATTCCTGCATGGATAAATGGTATGTAAATTGAACTCTTTTAATTTGTCTGTCCATCTGTCTGTTACCTAAAACATGTCTATGTCATTTAATTTATGGATACTATGAGCCCTGATCTTTAAAAACATAGAAGGAGGGTAAATTTAAATTCTTTTCAAATTTACACATAACACATAGCTTCGTATAAATTGGTATGGATACAATTAAAACTTTGACCTAATTAGCTGACCTTGGCCTGGTCTCCTAGATCAGTCTTATGATTCCAGTTGCATGGTGCACATGGTATACAAGGCCGGCATATTTTCAGAGCTCTCAGTTTTGTTATGCAACCTTCCTTGTATGTAAATCTTAAGGATTGAATGGCAATTTGATGAATCTGACGAATTAAGATTGCACCGAGGTATATATACAAATATGTAACATTGTTGTGTTTTTGTTGTTTTGACTTCAATGTGTATGATGCACATTGTATCCAACTTGGTAGCATCTTTTTGAAGTCACCAACACTTTTATGCATACTATGAGTGATATATTTTCAGCTGTTAAACTTAATTTTTCTGAAGATTATTAAGTGTTTCCCTCATATATTATCAGGCATTGTGAAGAAAGTGCAAAGGAGATCCATTACAGTTGAGTTCAAGAAAAATATATACCGTTCATCACTCAAAGACTACATGAAGTTTCGAAGGAATGGAACTATCAAGGTAAATACCTGATGCAGAGTATTCTAAATTATGATGGTGATGTTCCTTTTTAAAACAAGCAGTTAATCATTGTAATTGTCCTTATCTAATATTCTTCCTGTATATATCTTTTTCAATTTCAGCTGCGCTTCTAGCATTACAGCCGGAACTGAACGCCAAGCTGCAAAACCCGTTGTGTAGCTGTATTTTTGGCAATGTGGCATTTATATAATTGGAATGACATGGTTTAAACCTTGGTCATGCTGGCTGTTTTTAACTGATTACAATAAAGAGTATTTTTTCTGTGTACACTTATTGTTTTTCTCTCTCAGAAACAGCATATCAATAAATTAAAATACTTAATGTAAGAGTTGGTGGTAATTATAGTCAAGTCCCATCAGCCATACTAAGGTCAAGATGTCCCCATTATTTGCCCCCTTTATGGTGGCTAAATGTAAAAATTGGTGGCACTCAAGTATTGCGAGCAAGCTCATATCCTTAGATTATCCATTACTGACTTAAATAGTGTCCTAACAAAATGGTGTTAATGACAACAAAGTGTATAGACTAGTTTACAAAAAAAACTTACCCAGTGTTGGCTGCACCTTATACCACCGCTTTGTAAATTCAATATCTCGGCTGTTGAAGGTGCTGCAGACATTGAGGATGAGCTAATGCTACTCCGATGGGTGATGTTGGTGTGCTGCTATCAATCCCGGGGGGTGGGTTGGTACTTGGTGAGCCGCCATGGGAAACAAAAACCGGACCATATCTATACCAAGCCAATGTGAGAAAAGGGAACCATTTACATACCAAATCCTCTGAAAACAGACTCATATACATTTTTTTTCACCAATACATATCTAGACCCTCTCGAGAAGCTACAAGGGACCCATCCATATACCAAACTAACGATTCAGCATGACAAATTACGTTCATTAAGCTTCGCAACTCCAAAAATAATTTGCTAATACCGTGGTTAGTCCCAACGATGCACTGGTTCGTAACGGCAAGGCAGTTAATTAGATAGCGGCCACTAAAAAATAACAAATGTGTGACTCGGGCCCGCAAGCTATCAACGAGCGCCCCAGGGCGTCCGGTCCATGAGGTAGACGATATTGCAGGAAACAATGGAAGGAGAACGTTCAGTCTTGACATTTCTGTTTGCTTATCATGCCATAACACTTGTCTTTAAAATAACACAACCACGCTGGCTGATAGGGCTGGCCACCATTGACCCTGGGGACTTGCGCACAAACACCCAATATTGAGCATCATATTGGACACCCATCACAAAACAAATATCCATTGCTATACTAGCTGTCAAAAAACGTACATGTTAGTTTACCAGGTCATTGCCAAAAAACCGACCCATTACGCTACCTGCCTTCAAGAAATAACGACCCATAGTATTCCAAACGCCCCATTACCGACCCAAATTGTCGGCACATTCCCACTAACCTCCACATAGTGAGAACACCCCCCCCCCTCCCCTGCGAGATTTACATAGAACAATAAGTTCTAATGTACTATTAGACATATACTGTCAGTTCACATGTTTGACGTAAATTCATACGTACATACATACATGCATGCATACATACATATATGTACATACATACATACACATACATACATACATACATACATACATACATACATACATACATACATACATACATACATACATACATACATACATACATACACGCACACATACACACACACACATACATACATACATACATACATACATATACACACACACACACACATATATATATATATATATATATATATATATATATATATATATATACATACATATATATATATATATATATATATATATATATATATATATATATATATATATATATATATATATATATATATATATATATATATATATATATATATATATATATACATATGCATACATATATATAAACATATATATAAACATGTGCATAATTTTTGTGGGGCGCAAGTTTATGATCCGTACATGCGTACGTTTTTTGAAATGTTAATGATGCTTGTTTGATTTGCCAATGTGATTCAAAAACTGCTGGATCTGTCTTTTAAATTCACAATCGCCCAATACGACCCGATCATATTTGGTCTTCCAAAATTGTCCTCCCACCAAAAACAAAATACTTTACCCCTGGGTAAAAGTGAATGGTAATCAGATGCGCCATACAGATTAGTGTGTTGACTCTGGTGGTTTTAATTCATGCGTACAACGTTAATACGTGACATATAATCCGGAACACGCGGATGACGTTAATATGTGGCAAATAATGCGGTGCACGCGGACGACATTAATAGGTGACATATAATGCGATGCTATCTGGACGCATTAGCGCTCTATTTCATGTACATGAAACATGAACTCTGTGCCTGGTACCCGGCACAATATGCGTGGTACTGACTAAGTGCACTCGGGTATTTTATGCCAGAACAAATGTAAAGAAGTACAAATTACGTTGCGGGTTGTGGATTGTGGGGGGGGGGGGGGGGGGGGGGGTTATCACTGTAAAAGTTACTATCATATCGTTTTTTACTGTGTTTTGGTAACGTTCTTATGATCTGACAAATGTAAGATTATGCACGGACTGCTCTGAATTTGAGCACCCTCTGTCCGTGCATGTTTTGATCATTTTTTCTACAGCGTGAAAACGGTTCCTCGTTTCCTCAAGATTTCTTGAAACCACTGACAAAGTTCCTTTATCAACGCTAGTTTGGTCAGTTTGCTGTTTTATGGCATCAATTGTATTTGACAGCTGTTTCACCCTAGTCACTGTTGCCCTGTGCAGGCATGCCATGTCTCAGTTCACCAAGTCTATTTCCTCAATACCCCTTTCATGTAGTCTGGGGTTGTCAATAAGCTTGCGCTTCATGGGGAAACAGAATGGAGAGGTGAAAGGTACTGCCACACATCTGCATCAAGCGCTGTAACATCAGAGTGTTGTGAAAGGTGCTGCCACACATCTGCATCAAGCGTTGTAACATCAGAGCGTTGATGATGGTCCGGTTTGGGGCCAGAACCATGTGTCGGGATACTATTGTAGCTGTTGATAACCTTGTTCAGTTTCTTGCTTGTGAGCAGAATTTGGCGTAAAATACACTTTGCCAAGGACTGGCCCCCTGTTGACACAACAATGTAATTAATCATTAGCATTTCATGATAATCCCATTCTGACCTAGGCCGACGGACATAAAGATTTAGTTTATTGGAAAAACAACATAAAAATAAGGTAACTTCAAAACTCACTTGCATACTTTTACTTCATGGTCACAAAATAGTTGTACAGTACCGCTGCATCTCTCAACTCTTCCAGTTTTCTCTGACGCCTCTGGGTGCATCCGACAGCTTACGAAGTCTTATATAGGCGTGAGGTTAGGGGCTTTTTTTCACTTCTGCCTCTCTATTTTTTTCAGGGAGGCATCTAGCCTGCACACTAAGTGATGAATAACAAAATTTAGTTTCAATGGCTTGTAGCAAAAAAGTTCTCTCCATATCTAGTCATATCCATTGTTTAATTTAAAAAAGAAAGAAACAAAGGGCCTTGAAGATCTGCTACTGTTGACACGATTTTCGATAACAAGTTATGTCAAGATTAAATTTTGAAAAAGTTAATGGTATAACATTGTATTCAATGAGACACCAGGGAAAAACACTAACCACAAAAACCATTTGCCGGGTCAGGCAAGTGTCCTTGCTTGCTGTATTACAAAAGGTGACATCAAACTTTCAATAACCTATTGGGTTTACTTGGCATTAGAGAATCTTATAAGCTTTTCAAAGGTCATGAAGGGCTAATCTAAAGTTTAGGAGTGACAATTCATTTTCCACAGCAAACATATATGTTATGGTATACTGTATGACTGAGCTACCAAATATAACAATATCTAAGCATCTATTATAATTATGTATGTAAATATCAAATTACCTGGCTAGCTGCTCTTCAGTATCCTCTGTGTTTAATGCATCATCAATTTCACAAACACTGCAGCCAGAATAAGAAGATAAAGACATTAATATCACTCCAATAACAGGATTGTTCTTCCTTCTCCTGGCAGGAATATTACAGATACATCGCTGTACCATTTGTGTATTTGATAAAAATCCACATTATCCAAAGACCCAACACATTGTGAGATAAGAGTTTACCTCAACGAATGGTATAGGTACAACATTAATGCATATGTGCATTCGCAAGCATCTATAGAGTACGCACAAAAAAGGTTTAAATAAATTGCAAGGTTCCACATTTGGCAGAAATCTATGACAGTTAATTAAATCAAACTGCATATTTTTGTCAGAACAGCCATTTGCCATTATGGCTCTGTTTGAAAGTCAAGACCACCTCGTTCTCTTCTGAACAACAGTCATGTACTTGACCTATGGTTGCTCCTGTTTGAAGCCATTTTGATAACATTGTGTGGGCTTACCATATAACTTCAGCTTTCACAATATTCACTACTGCAATTACATGATTCAATAAAATTTGTAGATAACATTGGTAAGATGAAGCAATGCTTATTAACTATATTCACAGCATGTATGGTACCCCAACAACAAGGATACGTTACAAGTTACTAAACTAATTACAGCCTAGGAATACCAATGACAATGCCTTGTAATAAACCAAGATACTCCTCCATTTTCTTTGATGTACTATCTTTGATAAGCTATGACAATCTGTTATTCAAGGTATGGCCTTCAAAACCATTTAAGTAATCAATTTATTAAAAAATAATATAATTTGAGTAGTAGAAAGACAATAAGTAATGTACAGGTAGTTATACTTGCATTTTTTGAAGTGATTATCTGTCCATAGTTCAGGAGTGATTCCACAATAGGGTCTGACCTATTCTCTGGGGAAATTTCTTTTGTGATCTTGCTGAATTTGCCCAAATAGATCCAGCATCTCTCAGTTCCTTCACCATCAAAAAGCCCAGCGCCTTGGGCTATACTGGATTTACGATTAAAAACTATTTGATGTTTCAGCATGACCTTTGTTGGTAGCAATGGAATTATTGAGGATATTTTTAATATATAATATCATACATTATTATGCAAGTATATTAATCAATATAATATTCCTGTAACTTTAATTTACATTCTTACCTGACATGACATCTTGTAACCATACACATTGAATATTGGCAGGGCAAATGTCACTCCAGCACTTATGCCTTTTCTCTGCATATGCACGCCAACAATACTGTTTAACTAAAAATGGCAACAACTTTCAGCATTAGGTTGCATAGTATCAAAAATTGTGTTTGGTTACCTTGACAACAGTGCTTAGTAAACAGCCCAAATCATACGTTTGGATGTCCACATTCTCCAAGTTTTTCATCATGAAAATACGGTATGCCATGCTGTTAAGAACAGACACAGGGTTATCAGTATGTTAAAGATGTCCATCCAGATGAATCACAATTGTGGGTAAAATCTAAAATATCAAACCAACAACAACCAAAGCCACAACTACAATACTGTTCACATGCTTCTTCAATAACTATAGCATAACAGAAAGCCCATTCTCCAAAGTCATTCACAATGGTGTGATGTTTCTCCTATGACACCAAAATTATTTATCATAATGGGGAAATCTAGTGTATGGTCTCAAATGCCAGTTATATGTACCAGTTGAAATTCAACTGACAATTGTTAGATCTACATTTTTATAAACTTCTCCACAAGCTCAGTAATAAATCATAAAGGTCTAGTCCTGCTACATGCCACCGTATATGGTCATATAATGAAAGTTTGGCATCAAAAACCCATGTATATGTGATTGCTGTTTTTGTTCCTGCACGAAACAAGAAATTGACACATGACATGACTAAATCATGATGTAATAGATGGACAAATTGTAGCTTAGTTTGATTACACCAAAATATTCACATTATGACACATATGTCTACCTGTGGCAAATGAGTTACTTGCTTAAAGGTGTCTGGATGTTCAATTATTACATTCTACAAACCATATTAATACTATACAAAAAGAGTTGATCTTACCGCTCCCCATGTTCCATGTAAAAAATCTTGCAAGGGAAGTCACGGTAACAAACAGATGCAAATGCACCAGTAATGTCCAGCTTAGCC
The DNA here is from genome assembly GCA_034190875.2 of Urechis unicinctus. NCBI lineage: Eukaryota > Metazoa > Annelida > Polychaeta > Xenopneusta > Urechidae > Urechis > Urechis unicinctus. The sequence continues at coordinate 50,303,056 of CM067344.1, read as the reverse complement.
GTCTTGTTTTTGGCACGGAGAACGGACCCAGCTTGGAAATTGCTACAGTTCTACAATAGCAATATGAGGATAAGGTAATTATAAAGATGGTCAATGCAGATCTACATCAAAATATTACATCACTAAAGTAACCAATCAATTCAGCTGACTTGTCTATACATACATTAGTTAGTGCAGGTTAATGACACAACAAATGTCAATATTCACCACATTTGACAGTATTTGAAATATATATTTCACACCCACCTGGTCCACAGGGTTTGCTTTGTCACTATGGCGTCCGACAAACTGGTCTATCACATTCTGAGACAGGAAGAAACAGCCTTCATGTATAGGGGCTCTGACGCTACGTCCCGTTTTTGCCCCACAAACTAAATTCATGTTGCCATCCATGGCTATTTGACGGCCAACTCAATCAGATTTCGTAAAAAGAAGTTGATTATTTTATATGCATAGTGGTTATTATCATTGCTTATCATGGCAATGGTATTAATTGGCAATCTCTTTGCATTCAAGAGTCTACCTATGGGCAAACAGGGCACTGAGATCCATCTGGGAATCCTAGCCCAGTGAACGGCAAGGTGCCAAAATTATGCTCAACCCAACAAAAATTCAAGATTGATTCTGAGCCGATGCTTCTGTACAAATATTGATATTTGGTTTGCATTATCAATCGTATCACAGTTATTGAAAGAAGCAAACCCAAGCATTATTCAAAGAATCAGTTCAAAAATGTCACACCCCCCTATGAGCATGTCTACCAATTCCTGATCTGCACTCTTGCATGGTAGTGAAGAAGTCATAGATGCTTATCTGTCCTTCCAACACCATGGGTCTCAGTGTACGCATGAAATCAAGAGTAAATGCCACTCTTGAACTAGAAGGCGTTGCTTCCCAATGTCCATATTCCAGTAAAATGACTGGTAATGGCTCACAGTGGCTCACATTCAATCCGTGTCTTTTTGCTGTGGCCAGCCATTGCCATAAGTTCTTGGGTTGCCATTTCATAAATTGAGATGCTACAATATTCAATCACAAAATACAAGCTAATTAACACAGCCTAGTTGAGTACAGTTTAACAATATTTATGTTAGGGTTTCAAGACTGTGAGTCACACACACAACACTGAGTTTTGTAGGCTGAATGAGCAGATTAATACGCATTACAAAACAATACCTTGACCATCTCTACTTATTTCAATTTGGGAGCCAAATGTAATAGGCTACAAAGTGCAAGGTAAACACTCCTATGCTATTCATTTTTTAGAGAACAAACCTCAGGATTCCATTTTTCCAACTTAAGCACGAGTATTGTTCTGTGGTAACTCATCGGTTACTCATGCAATTGGCTTCATCTGGGTCCAGGGCTGTGTCAGATATGTCATGGGCCATACCTATACAGAAGCAAAATAAATTCTCAACAACTTGGTAGACATGGAATGACATAGATTATATCAGATACATACCAAAGCATGCTAATCAGTTTTTTGCAGTGACTATTTGTTACACACAATTTTTAGGTAAGTGTCATAGGCCGAAGCCAGACCTACTGCACACCATGGAAGGGTGGCCAATTGTAAACATGTCTCGTTGTGACAGGGCCGTTCTAGACTGTTTGGTAGTCTCATTGGCATCAAATGCAATGAAACATTTTGTTCCTCTAATATACTACAAATGAAGAATAGTGTTTTCGCTCAATACCATTTTGTTATCCTTGGGGATTTTATAGTAACAATCATAGTTCGCGGCCATGAAAGTGGTGTCATGATTTATGTACCTAAGAAAGAATTGTCGCACTGCTTTATTCTTCATTCAATTGCCATCTTAATTACACCAATATGTGGAATAATGAAAGTGATAAGCAGATCCAAGTGATAATTGATCAAAACTGGATAACCCTCTGATACATGCATCTTTTCAATTATCACTAGCATCTATATCAAGGAGACTCTACTTAACACATTGGTATGATAATCTCTAATGGTATGGTCAATTCAAAGACACTATGTACCCAGCTTACTTTCCCTGTGAAATCTTTTAACGTCAAAGCAACGGCTCCATGGTAATGGTCCTAGTCCTAGGGCGATTTCATGTTGCGACTATGTCAAAGGGAAGCGAGACTGAGTATTTGTGTATTAGGAAGTTTGGCAATATGGAATTAAACTGATACACAAGTCAATTGAACTGTTGTAGTCAATTGCATGATTCACAGATATTTGGTGTGTGAGTGAAACTGTTAACATGTCATCCCATTGAACCTTTCAACCCTGAAGTGATTATTGGAACAGCCCAATGAACTTGGTGACCTGCATCGTTTGGAAACTTATCTTCTCTTCATCCCGTTTCGCTTGAGAAATACGGCAGACTCAAATTGTCATGAAACTCAAAATGCGACAAAGCGGGTATTATTCGAGGAGATACTCTCACCTGGGTAAACGTTAGGAAACTATCTGGGGAATAGGCAAGGCACTTGCCCCTGGTGTTTTGATTATCTAAAGCCACCTACAGCCAGCTACAGCGCGGATGTGAGAGATCGAAAGTAGTAAACAGGGTAAATAGCGCGGACGCTGTCAGCTGGTCAGAGGCCTTTGTCTATCTGGGGAATAGAACGTTTATCTTTCAACATGGCACAGTCCGTTGAAAACGATTCTCTGAAGAAAACAATAATATATGTTTGAATTTCTATACCGTCATTGGGTCCTGGGGCTGTGTGAGACTTGTCACTGCTGACACTTGACTTTTCGTTTTCATGATCGTGGCTGGGCCTGGTCCTAGGCTGGAGCTCCCCATGTCGCGGTTAAGCACTGGTGTTTCAACTGGATAGCACACACATCTTCCGCTCTCATAAATGTTCACACCGTCTGGCTCGGGGTTAAGGTTGACTTGCCGCTTATGTCTCTTAGATGCCATGATCTACTACCTGAATTAAAAAGGCTAATCCGAGCCGAAAAGGGCAAAGAAAAGTTGTTGTGAAAATGTTCCTTTCATAGCGCATGCGCAGCGCGGTACAATTGGGAGCATGCATTAATTTTTTATTTTTTGGGTCATCGAAGTTATCGCGCCCATAAGCAAATAAAAGGGTGACAATTTTGTTCATAGTTTGTTGAATAATAGTTCTTCTGAGGGTTCTATGGGTGGTGGCCTCGTTTAGGTTATTAGGAAGCGTTAACATTTTCCAAGGATCACCGACGGATGTCATCAGAAGACAACATGTCAAGAGCCGAGTCTTCAATCTTCGTAGAATTTCGAAATCATGAGAAATGTAAAATTATAAATTACTGATAGTTTAACTTGCAAGATGTAAAAAAACCCATAGATTGGCTAGATTGGCGCTTGCATTGTCCTTGTGGATATTTGGCACGACTGTAATCTTTAATCATGTTCGTGCATCCCCTCAATGTCTCAGTGAGCATCCAGTTTTGTTTCACATATTTCAAGACAAGATGGCATTAATTTCATACATATAAACCTCTTCTGTCTCCCTTGAAACGTATTTTAATATTTGTTGAAGCGTATAGTACCACTTGTGCTCGATGGGATTCGATATATCTTGATTAATCAGTCGATCATGCCTATTAAAAGGAGATTTTGAATGAATAATAGGATTTGTTAAGTTCAATATTCACAGATTAACTCATCCGTTATACTGTCTGCCAATCGACTCTCATACGGGGTTATCGTTTCACATATCATTCCCAATGAGAGTAGATTAACTTCTTATATAATATTCTATATCCTTATTTTGTTTCATATCTTAAGCATTTGTTATCCGCATATATGCGGGAAATAGAAATCGCATTGATGTACATGATTTTACGCCTACTTTTATAAGAATTTTGTATACATGATGAAAAGTACTGGATTGTTTGTCCATACCAGGGAGGTTTATCGTTTCCGTTCATGTCATCAGAAAAGTGATTTCTTGTGCGCGACCGCTGTTTTTCTGTTGACGTTCTTATACTTAACGATGACATCCATTATTTCGTAAAACAAATGGACAATAATTAAATTGACATCTGGTTCGCCCGGGCCATTTACTTACTGAATCTGTCATCGTATCAATAGGCTGACAGGAGTGTCTTCCAGTAGCCAGAGGGCGCTACTGTCATCCTATGGCATACGCATGACCGGCGACTTCCAGTATCCTATAGCATACGTGCTTCTGTAACTCACCATTCCACGATGCTTATCGGGTATAAACATAGCTCCCGTGTGGGGGCGTGGTCTATGACAGTCTCTTCTATGAAACGGTTAGCTTTTGTCATCGCTTGCTTAGATACATCCCTAGAGGTCTTGGTGTATGGCGGCTGACGAATAGCGGCTTGTGACGATGAACAAGGAACTGTTCTTACAAGTACTTGTTACGGCTGCACCATGATTGTTTTATTGAGAAGTATCACAAGACCACTAAGATGAGAGGTCGACACAATCGCTATGTATTAACATTCGTTTTTACAAATTTATTCCTTTTCTTGACACTTTCGTTGTTTACACAGACTGGGTTTTTTAACAGCATATTCGTGCAGGCACAGAGAATACTTATATTCGAAAGTAATGAAATAAATTCAGCAGCAAAGCTCCCGGAAGTAACATGATATTATTTTTCGACTCAGTAGTGTGGATTCATTTGCAGGGAGCACCAAGGCATGGGCCAAGTAAGAGGGAATGCAATAACCAGTCGCCTGGCAGCCTCATATACTGTTGATATTACAGTCACAGTTGTTCTATACTTTATTTTGTTCTGTGACACAATTCAAACTTATTGATGGCATTTCATATAGCCATACCCACGAACAAACGTCGTCTTGGAATGTCTTTTTGTCGAATGGTTCTACGTACATGGAAATATTTCATCTCTCATGGGAGTTTTAGGCTGCCAGTGTATTTGCGGACACTTGGTTTGTTTTAGACATAGTGCATCCTCCGCATAATACCATTAACATTGATTTTGGCCCGACACAATGATGCATTGCGGTGTGTCTATAGATGCTACGGTATCGTTGCTATTTAATATTTATGCAAACTGCAAAAATGAATATTTCAGCACTGCTGAGACACATCACACTTCTTAGTCTGTTGCTATGCATGTGAAGTCTTCTCCGCCATACGTTTCATTACACCCATAATTCTTTGTCCTTGTGCTTAAAGGGTGGAAAAAGGGGTAGTTACATATGGTAGTTATTGTATGGACAAATGTAACCACGAATTACCTCAAAGGTTTGTTCCTTTAAACAGGGATTGATTATCGGTCAAGCCTTTCGTTCACTATGCGCCATATTGCATTTGCTGACATTAGGAGGCATACCAGCACAGCATTTTGTGGAATTGCACAAAGGCAGAAGCACCTTTATCGCCAATCAAACAACACAATATATAGTAGGAATGATGCATGGAGTTATGTTGCCCATCACTGGGACTTCTATATGCACCTCACCCCCTGTGCTGCGGTGTGTTGCGGGACAAATCCACCTTGGCTGATGATGCTTTGGATGTAACTTCCATTGATCACTTTCGCTTAAATGATTCGTGGTATAGTACAGATTACTTTGGGTGTTTGACATATTTTAGCTAAGCAGAGGGCTTCATTTTCAAGGCAACTGCTGGCAGCTGGCCTATTATATAACGTCCAGAGCATGATCACGCGGGAAATCGGACACATGGCATGGATTTGTCATAACCATTCATAATCGCCGCCCATACTTTGTCCTACATTGTCGCCATCCTGCGTCGAATTGTCTTGTATGATATGAAGTGATGTTTTCTCGTTGATTATGCTTGGTAAGCATACAGCATACTTTGCACTCATCGAACTAAGACAGTTACTTCGCCAGTGCTGAATATTTGTTCAAGTCGCTGTAATCGTAGAATTCCAAATTAGTCGTAGACATTGTCCATTATGACTGCATTCGTTTCAATGCTTTATTTGCCACGTTAATGTCATAACAATGAATTAAAGTATTACATCACAGCATGTCAACTTGAGTCTGTTCACCAGTCATCTAAACCATTTACTTTTGACACTTGAATGCTTAAATCATACAATCCATACACTTACATTACACTCGACTTTGGCTCCATTCAAAATAATAAAATACCTACTGCTACAGTTCTCATATATTCCTTAATGTCATCTTTCCTCACATCGGCATGAAATAAATGTCTGCAATAACGTCACATGATGTTTTGGTATGTGAACCGTTACGAATATTGAATAAATGTGTTTCTATTATGGTCGGCGTTGAAAGTAAATCACCCAAATACCGCTTGTGGCAAATTGGCCGGGTTTAGGTGCATTGTTTTTTCATGCAGCTGACATCAATATTGCCCAAATGATGCTGAGCTTGCCAATCCCTACATACCGTAAATCAAACGTATATAAACGAAAATAGAAGTAAGCAATAAATCGTTTTTGCTAGGAACCGTACCAAAGAAAATATCGTATTCCATTCATAAAAAGTGTTACATTTGACCCCCTTCCTAGTTGCAGTGAAATGTGCACCTCTGTTTGTAATTCTGGCGTTTTACGTGAATATGAGGCAAGCCAGTCACGTACAGACATGCACTGTGCGCGTTATGCCAAGAAAGGTCGCAATGCCTCTCCACTTGGCTGCTGGAGAAGGAATGTTGGGGATGCCTCCCCACGAAGTTGCTGAAGAAGGAGATGTGGGGAGGCCTCCCAACGAGGTAGCTGGAGAAGAAAGGTGGGGATGCCTCCCCACGAGGTTGCCGGAGAACGAAAGGTGGTAATGCCTCTCCACGAAGATGGTAGGGAAGGATACGCGGTGATGACTCTCCGCATGGTTTCTGGAGAATGAGAAGTGGTAAAGTCGCTCCGTTTGGTTACTGTAAAAAGACAGGTCGTGATGCCTCTCCATGTGATTACTGGAGAGGGGGAGGACGTGATGCCTCTCCACGTAGTTACTGATGATTTAGATATCAATCAAGATACCGGCCATTGATGTAATTTTCAAGATTGTGCATCAGAACATGGCAGTGAGAATGGTAAGTACCCCTGTATGTTAATCGTCGTAATATAAAGCTTGAGCCATTGTCATCAATAAAACGAATCACGGGTGTATTCGTGTAGTAACCATGGTAACCATTGATGACATATTAAATAAAAACATTCCAGCATATGCAGATTCCGCTAAACATTTGCGACTCTCTATACAATTGAATGCCAATATGATAAAATATCCACTTGCATAGCGGTACTGGGAACGCTGCCAACTGATAAGCTGGTCACACGCCTGCCTGTCTATATTTGCTGTAAGGCAGAGTTTGATAGTAAGGTATGAAAATGTATTAACAATAGGATAATGCATCCTGATATGTACATACCCGGCTCATGATAGGTAATAGAATTCCCCCAAACATGTATATTTGCGATTTGCAGTGTTTGCTTTATTATTCCACGGATTCATTGCAGAACACGGAGCGGTTCAACAAATAACTAATGTTTTACAGTTGATGACGTTGTTTAGTGTTCCGCAGTGCCATGCTGTGGTATTTAATGTGGAACTTAATAATGCATTAGGGTTTGTACGCTAAAATGTATGGCGACGATGTGGGTAAGGATGGTAAATATGCTTGATAGCGTGACAAGGATGGCAAGATTGGCAATTCGCTTCATGTGGTATTGATGATCATGAACTCGATGTAATCCTGACAAGGCTAGTTGCCAGCGCAGTCTGCTAAATCAAATGTAACGGTTGTGTTTTGGTTGAGAGCGTGTGCAATCTGTAGAATACAGTGATTTACCACAAATATTACAGCCTTCATTATATTTAACCAGTGATGTCATTGGCACCTCTTTAACTTTCCCCTGGCTGATGGCCTTTTTGCAGATTTCATCAGGAATTAGACCATATCCCGCAATCACTCATTTTTCTATTTGGAAAATGTTTTTGCCAACGTTACTTACTGCCCATCTGTTTGCCGTCTGGAAATCCATGATTCAGACTATAAATCATTCTTTGGGAATGATTTACTGCTCGGTGTCGACAAGGTTTAAAAATTCCATGATGATGTATTATAAAATATAGTCATTGGCTGACAAATAAACCCTAAGGCCAGCGAACATATCGAAATCGTTACATGTGCATGTGAAAACCTTGCTGGTTACCAAAAGATGCAGTGCATTATGCATTACGCTCGTAAAACACAATCGTTTAATTGTCATGAAGAGTGCATTCACTCCCTTGCTGTCGATCAATGGTGGATTTGAAAAATATATATTTGGAAAACCACATAAAGCCTGTAATGCGGTGAGTCGACCACAAGGCGAACGATCAGAAATAACTGCTCATTTTTCTCCAAACATTGGATGCTAGTAAGTTTCCTTTATGACAGATGTATAGAAATCACCCACATAGTACAAACTTAACATAATCTTACTTGCTATAACATAACTTAGCAGTAATAAACACATATATAAATATTCATATTTGTATAATCAAACATATATATATATATATATATATATATATAGATATATGTATGTATATTTACATATATCTATATATATACATATGTGAATATATGTGAATATATGAGTATATATATATATGAATTGATATATATTCATATATATATATACATGCTTTTACATATCTATGCATATACATATATATATATATTCATATATATATATATATGATATATTTATACATATATATATGTGCATATTTATATATATATATATGCATGCATGCATATATGCATATACGCATAAATAGATGCATATATGTATAATCATAAATAAATATATATATATATTTACACATAATTACACATACCTAATTAAATATAGATATAAATATATATATGTATAAATATATATATATATATATATATATAATAATATATATACATGCATACATATTCAAACATATTTATATATATATATATAATATATATATATATATATATTATATTGAAGTAAATATGTATGATATATATGATTTTTCCATCTATATATATATATTTATATATATATATACAGACATTATATATATAAGGATATATATATATATATATATATATATATATATATATATATATATATATATATAGATATATATATATATATATATATATATATATATATATATATATATATATATATATATATATATATATATATATATCTCTATATATATATATATATATATATATATATATATATATATATATATATGAAAAATATTTTTCACATTCAAAGTACTTTATCATGCCGGCCATGTGGTAGATTAGGTCTCTGTGTATCGTTCTTGCGCTCTTAACAGCTTACTGTGAATACTAATTCTGCGATATGCCAGGCATGGGCTCTTAATCGGGTCTAACATGAGCCAGACTCTAACGGCGCTTCTCTATGAATAGAGTTGCCAGGTCAGTGTAATCCTTGACGGTGTATGTGTCCCTGAGCTGAATTTAACGCGATGTGTGAATATCAAATAGCCAATGGGTACCAGATCTCATACAGATTCTATTGAATATCAAACGAAGCTGCTACATTAATAGCACCCCACCAGCACCTTCCAGCCGAGCGTCGGTTAAAATAGTATCGTGTATCTACAATCCAAGGAGCTATATTCAGCGTGTTTTAATTGGGCACATTTGTTGCAACCCATAACTGTGGAATGAATGTGAGATAATTGCAAATGGAGCCTTTTCTGTATGCAGCGCAATTGGCCATAGCGTAATTAGCTGACTAGTGAAGCTGTCAATTAGTGAATACTATAGGCTATAGCTGGTCTGAAGAATTCAACTAAACTTAAAATTCAAAGTCAATAAGCATCAGACTGCACTTTTTCAGATGCATTTATCGATCATCAGCGTTGCATTGAGTTTATTATTGGGGAAGTTTAGACAAAACGGCCATAAATCGATGCACGTTACACAATTTTGTATGGCGCTGTCCCTATTCACCGAACTACAACACTTATTTATCAAACAATCTTATTTCCCGACATGGCTATATATTATTATGCGACTTATCAAGGTATTTACGCCCGCAATATCAATAGCTTGAACCGCCAAATTGACCACTCGGTGTGTGGTCGGTTGTAGCGTGGCTTTATTTTACAAACGGGTTTATCTTTATGTGTTGTGATCATTTGTTTGGCATTTCTTTGCTGCAGGACCGAGTGCACTGACTCCAGCGTATTTTGGCTGGATGCAAAGCATCATGCCGTACGGACCTACAGTACGACTTGCACCATGTCTGTCTGACCTTGGGTGCCAGCGGTGGCGGTATTGGGCATGCAAGTTATCAACTTCCCTGACACTACTCCTCAACTCCGTCTTAGTGAGTCTTATCACCTCAATGTTATTAACTATTTACACCATGCACAACTTTCTTTGTTCTACTGATAAGCTTACAAATAGCTTTTCTCGTAAAGATTTGCCCACGAATCAACATGATACGCTGAGACGAGTCTGTAGCTTATAAACGCTGCAGGCAACAAACATGATGTTACACCATTTGTCCCACTTAGCACGCTCTAGAAGAATTGGTCACATAGGCGCCGCTGAGTAGCTAATCTTCCGCTTAGGTCACCTCCCACCACCTCTCCCATGGCCCTCACTATGTCCATGACCCCCACACGAAGCAGGTGCTTCACTGGTAATGACGTCTTTATAAAGCGTTTGACTCAATCATCCCTCCATTGTTGTCTACACTTGATGAAGGCCGAATGGCTGATTACGGCTGACAGGGAAGCGCTGGACATGAGTGTCATTGTGTAGCTGTGGCAATAATCGTTGAAATAGGAGTGACTTGAGACTATGTCTGTTGAAGCTCAAAGCATTCTATTGTTCTAGAACTCGTTCTCGCTGTCTCGCTGTTTTTCTTCAAGGCTGCCCAGATGGTGACTTGGTGAATTAACATACGGGTTTTGCTTTATTTGCTTCCTACCTACCAGGCACTGTTCTTGCTTTGTGGCCTGTTTTAGACAAACACCCGTGTAAGACCCTCCAGTGAGGGTTGGTTCGGGGTTGTGACGTAAACATCTGCTGTCGCGCCAGCTCGGTTCGACCGTCAGTGCTGCACACGGCTTGATGGTGTTACGCAGGGCAGAGGAAAGCTGCTGGTGGCTTGATGGTGTTACGCAGGGCGCGGGACAGCTGCAGATGGCTGAAATAAAACAATACATGCTTCGTAGCATACGACCCCTGTGGAAAGTGAATCTTTCTTCATGACCAAATTTTAATGTTACCTTGATTAAGGTGCTTTGATACTATTCATGCAATGTTAAAATTCAAACTTAGATTGCCAGTAAAGTGTGTACGCTGGCATATGGACTTTTTACCATAAAACCTACTGTATATTGTGGGATATCAATATGGCTGCAAAATATCCAATTTTCGCAATGTTCCGTAGGGTGGATTTTGGAAGGCTTTTGATTTGGTATTGCATAAACAGTCATCATTCTAACACAGTAAGATTTATTTCTTTTACTAGGCCCTACCATATATTGGCTTCCCTAGGGCTAAGAATATAAGTTGCATTTCTAGAGTGAAACGGCTACGAAATTGTTTAAAAGAAGCATTTGATCATACTATCATGAAGGTCTTTCTTTCCTGCTAACAAACGCAATCCTAGCATTGGTCGGCTCTTTCTGCACGTGTCATAGCTTGTATCCATTTTATTAGTAGAGGTTGAATTGTCCAATAAAGATGCTATCATTGTCCATAGAGCTCGTATGATTATGTCGTTTGTTGCATCCCATACATTTTCATTGACAGGTACCCCATCATCATAACCGCATGTTGTCATCCCAGGTAAAACGGGTGACATTAAGCGCAGCTGTCGTCCACAAACGTGTGTGATGCTTAGCATCTACACTAGTAGGTTTAATCAAAAATGGCGCTCTGTTCGTTGTCATGTCTACGGCAAGGCATATTGCATACCATCAGGTAGCATTTGTAACATTATGCAAGAATGTGTGATGCTTAGCATCTAAACTGATAGCTTTAATCTAAAATTGGCTTCTGCTCGTTGTCATGGCAACGGGTAGGTATTCCATTATATCGGGTAGCATTTGTGATATTATATTCACTACGCCTTCCAGTGCCAAACTGGATAAGAATGTCCATATACATTAGGCATTAACTGGCCTGATCATACGATGCGGAAACGGTAAAGAGCCAGCATTTGTTATACAAAATCGCACATATCCAAGAAACACTTCTTATCACTTGAATCAGCCAGAATACAAATATTTCTGCATCATCTCTAGTCGGCGACCTATATTATTGTTCGCATTGGTGCTGTAGCCTAAACGAATTTGTTGATACTGCCATCGGACGGTAATCGATAGGGACGGTGCAATGAAGTATGGTTCATAAATATTTTGAAGAAAGAGGGCTGCGAATTCGGTGTCATATCCAACGCCCAATTTATCCTGCACCTGCCGCTGGTTTATACCCTCTTATTTCCATCATCTAAGTTAATATTTGCTGAAATAGCTGTTTTGTATCTGCTATTACTTTGTTAGGGGACATAAACGGATATATATATCGCTAAGGTAAATTTGCATACGGCAGGTCAATTACTTGCTACTAAGCTTTATGCTTGTGCTTAGTTTATACTATTGATCTTGTATACCAACCATCGGTAAATCTGTTGGTATTTTTTATCTGCTAGCCGAACACAATTGTTATATGAAGCTGGGATAGCGATTACCAATCTGGAAGGTTTCAAGTTGCCACAAATTTTTTCTCTTCCATATCTATGCATGTGTACGTTTCATAAACACAAACACATAAATGTTCAAAAGCTGATCTTCAGATTATTGAGCATCTTGGAAGCAATCATCGATTATTAAGGTGCATACGTCTTGCATTGTAAGATAAGCGCCTTGAACTTTATCACCCTGGTGAAATGACGTCAGTACATGGGATCAATGTATAGAATACGGCACCACTTGTAACATAAACACGGCATAAAGGATTATTAAAGGTTATTTAGCGAAACAAGCTTTGGTAGCACTTGTCACAGGACGGCAAACTCGGCATACAAAAAATATTTGGCGAACAAACTTTGGTGACACATGTATCACTAGTGCTCTGCTGCATAAAGTGAGGTCACTTGTTCATTGGCTGCTTAATGTGTATGTATACGCCGTTCTACGACATAAAGCAAGAAATTGATGCATAGTTAGTCATGATAGCGATAATAGCCACACAGAGGCCTTTAACAGTCTTGAACGTGAACTCAAAGGTATTTTTATCTTCCGGGAAACTAGGATAACAAGCAAAACCTCGCGATTGCTTTAATAAGAATCTTGCCGAATTGCAAACAATATTGTTCGACGACTTAATTTTCTTTCTTAGTTTTCTTTATTTAATTGAAATCTAGTGTTCAGTCACAATTCTACGGATGCATGTAAACATTATTGGCCAAGGTGTACATGGAAAAGGTAGCACGTTTCTTTTTACTTCCATGTGACCCACTATCCTACCTCGCTCTCTCGGTTTTTTGCTCTCTGTCAGTCAATTCGCAGCAAATAATCTTGCTTAATTTGGGTAGTCCCTATTATAATGCATTGCGAATATTTTCCATCAAAGGTGATGTTGTACATCTCTGTATGCTTGTAAGAGAAGTTAAGCAAGTCTTATAAAAGTTTCGCCATTTGCATTATATACAATAGTTAGGGAGAGGAAATGTTTTTTTTTTAGGCGATATGTGCCGAAAGCACTGGACTCAAGTCCAGAGATGAGCATGTCTTTGAACTGGGAACTTCAGTGACGCATTTCTTGATTGTATCTGAGCCGCAAAGTATATAGCTTTGACTATATCAGCGCCTAAACCGACATGATTTAGCACTTTTGATACTTTTTTGCTGATTGTGATACTAATTTGCGTCATCTGTCACGACAATCTTAACCATGCCAGGCAATCTAAATAGCCTTAGGTCATGAGATGCGTCAATGCTGCCAACGAGAAGGCAATGTTTTTTTTATGAATGCGAGATCACTTTTCCTTGGACAAGCATCTGAATCATCCTAATCCACCATCGTCACTATGCATGTTGGTGAAAGCGTCGTAAACTCCTGATGTGTCATTTCATGTATCACTCGACATAAACTAAATAGCCAGAGTCGGCCATTACCATCATTAACAACGTAAGCAATTATCTAAATAGTGCAAACCTTTCGGTTGTCAAAGTGCTTTAATCGTGTTATGAAAATAGATTTCTTGCAGTGTCCCATAGTGAATATATGTGGCCTTTTGTGTGCCATTTTTTGAAAAAGGCTGCATTGATTAGGACGAATGGACCGGACCTATTGCTAAAATATGGTTTATCTTTCCGTCCATCCCGGCCTTATAGCAGGTACGAGCAGACAGGCTTCTTACCAATCTATTACATTAAAAATTCAAAATCTAATTTGATGTTACCAGGGGCAGAAACGATGGTCAAACCAAGATTCGATGAATACTGACTGGGCACACGATAAACTGACCAGTAACAGAGACATCAGTATACGCGTTAAAGAGACGAGATATTAACGTACGTAAATATAATGCCCGTGTATTCCGCTGTTCTGTACCGGGTGATAGTTCACAAAAGAATGCAGCTGTTTCATAAAGCAGGCTCCAGCCAAGTCTCGAAGCAGGCAATTATGACTTGCCTCTGTGACGTATAACGAGCGTGGCAAATCGACCCAGGGCATTTACGCGAACAGGGTTGTTTCATGTCATTCTTAACATATCTGACACGTGCCACAGATGTGAATAATGCACCATTTGACCCATACAGACAACAAATATATCCAGACTATTAGTATTTCTGCTTGGTATTCTGGAAGATTTGTGCCTAGTTTGCAATTTTCCGGCCTGCCCATTCACAGTTCAACCATCCAATCATGTCGGACGTGAGGTACGCCACGCGCGTCCCCCATTGCTTTATTTGGCTTACCTTTATCACCTTTTGTATGCAGCTAAACTACAAAAACATCGAGGTACTGATTCATTCCCTTATGGCGACAGTTATATGAGGTTTTTTTTATATGTGGAATTTGTATATGAATTTACCCAAACTAGTGCAAGCCAAGAACGCAAAATAGTAATTATGTGAACATTACTACGTCAAAAGCTGATGTAAAAAGATCCAGCTAGTAATTAATGTTCATGAGCTCATTACCAAAGACTATGTGCGTTATTGTCCGACTCAACACGCCTCTCATAATAACAAACGTGACCTGTCCATCACACTATATGACCATCAGCTTGGTTCTGAATTTCATCCTGTAATGACACATCCCTGCTATCAACACACCCCTTATGTATAGTTGTGGTTCACAATACATCCCCGATGTAGTCACACCTTCAATGTACGGGTGTGGTCAATATCAAACGCCTCTACCACATGCTTGATTGATACAAAGTCGGATATGTTCGAATGACTTATTGCATTCGTTTTTTGTTACATTAGGTAGGGTCTGTAGATGGTTCACATATTAAAGTGAAAGTAGCATTTTCCACTCCCTAAAGCAAGTTTTATTAGGTGTATATCAGCCTGTGAAAGACGTTTCCGACAATATTGTCGCCCATCGATGTCATTTTGTTGGGGTTTTTTTCAATATGTCCCTTGATTTATTTTTCTGACCGTTCTGGCATATGCGCAAAAAACGATGTCATATGTTACCGTCCAGCCGGATAGTGTGATTGTTTCCTCGTTTGTTCGCCTATAATATATTAAATTATGACATACTTCTATGTAGTGTAAAAACGTCAAACAAGGGGGACCGAGCGATGATATAGCAATGCACCTAGAATTCAGCCCCGTTTTAAGGTTATCAATGATTGATTCACAAATTACCTGTCCTGTAACGGGAATTATCTTTTCTTGTGGCTTTTTTGATTTAATGATTAAACACTATCGCAAATGAAAACTGCCACTGCATTAAATGGAGATTTACAATTCCTATAAAATGTATCTGCAGATAGGTAGTTTGTATTTTATTCAAAATTTGGCTCTGATTTTTGGAGCTGAGACCTTAAAGTAAGTACATGATTTATCTAGGTTATATATTTTCCTTTTACATATTTCAAGGCCTTACACTAGTTCTTTGTCTTACCTAGGGATACCAACCGCATTAATACATACTTTATCTTGTCCTTATTTGGCATGTATTTGTCACTGTCGCCTCGTACAGTGCATAATTGCCATCAAATTTTGCTTTTATTATATGTCAAGGCAGCAACAAATCCTTATCTTCTTCATATACAGATGACTCTGGAAGCATTGACCTGGATTACAGCATTGAGTGTTTGTATCACCAACAAGAAGAAGTTCCAACTAGAGTTCCAGTACCAAAGACAATTTTTCATAGGCTTCGGATATGTAAATGACTTAAATTAATTGTCTACGTGGGAGGATAATAGGTTTAAATTTCTTTTCCATAAATACCCCCAGACCGCTGCGACCATTTTCACTTTTGTTTTGTTTTCAAAATCAGAACAGAAACATGTAAGGATAAGTATACTCAAGAACCATGGCTCATAACTAGCTGAGGAGTGTCTGTAAATAACGATTAATTTGTACGGCAGCTAGCACGCAAATAGAAACAACGTCCGAGGCAGCGTTATCGTCGGCGTGTGATCGGAAAGTTCCACAATGTGTGGTTTGTTTTAGCTAATTTCATGTTTACTTCGCGTCGGATCAAATAAAGAACCGCAAGTTATTTATAAAAAAATCGCGTTCTATATAATCCTGAAAATTAATTTTTTTGCCAATACTTGCCCTTGAAGTATAAATACTTATCTGGTTTGAAATGAGTGATATTGGTGATTGTTTGCTAGAACATAAGCAGAAACGGTGATGATGCGAAAGCGTTTCATGACGTCCTCGTGAATTTCTACAGTTGATGTTACATAATCAGACTTACTGCACTAACGATAAGCAACAAATAATTATATCTATTCGATCGTTGTCAAGTGTGCTGTGTTCTTTGCAAGGCAGATTATCCACCCAGACAACATCGCGTCACAGCATACATTATAAAACAACGGTATCACCAAATATAGGCTCTACTACATAAGAGAAACGTCTCTTCTTGATTTACGGCCGATATCCGTTCTAGTTATTGTCGAACATCCTTTCATTCCCGCGGCTGGATGAAACTGGGATGAAAACGGCTGATTTGTCGTAGGTGTTGTCATTTACCGCACATATGAAGATAGGCAGCCCATAAGATGCACTTTGAATTACCCTAAGCAAGCTACCTGGTTTGCCTCGAATAATTGTTGCCGTGCAAACAAGCCTACAGGCAAAATGAAACAAAATTGACGTACGCTTGTAATCTGTTGGAATGTAATATCAGTCTCGCTGTGTATGGATGGCGATAAGTGATGGTCTTATGGCATGGTCACAGCGGACTCGTAATGCGAAGTAGGGCACTCTTGTTAGTGTCCCTTTGCGTGCCACGAACAGATATCTAACCACATTTCAGGGATTGCTTCATGATAGCACGGTACCACCATCTATCACAGGTGAATTAGCACCACTCTCTTCTTCCGCTTTACGACACAACAGACAGCAGTGAAGTCGTAGACAAGCCAAGTTGTGGCTAGTGGAGCATTTGGGATCAAGTGTCCGCGTGAAGCAGTTCAAGATTGGATACCAATTAATATGCACTTCCATAGTTGAATTATTACTCCAAAACAGCTCTTCGTAGCATCATTTATGTCTGTTTACAAGAGCTCATAAAAAGCCACAAGGGTACGCAGGCGTAACTGACTTACGCCACAGGGCGTCAAACTTGGGGCATGATATTTATTGTCTAAAGCTAATCAGTGCTGGCTTTGGCGTCGCTGTCGGTGTCGGTCTCATTAGCTAGATACCAACAGGTCAAGAAAGAAGACTCCATGTCCAGTAACGTTTTCTTTGTCTATGATATTCATCAGTGTGCGTCACTCTGACCAATCTTCATCAACATACGACTTCTGCACCAATTGACCCGGTATTGATATTGCCGTTTGACGAGCACAGTGACGGGAGATGCAATATTTGACAGAGCCTATAAAAGGGAGGCGTTTTGACTAGAAATGATAATAATTGTACCACATATGACATTATTCACCAGATACTGTTCGGACGCAGGTGAGTACCATGAATACCTGACGGAGCAGCATCTGTATCGATCTTTTGTACCCGTTTATGAGTAGGTTGTCCCGGCTTATACACAGTACCCAACCTTTGTCCACTAAACAAGTTATCTCTGACTCTTAAAGCCACTCATACGAATATTGCTATACATATATAAATTTGGTGAAAATCTCATCATCATATTTTGAGTGTAAACCAACTTACTTCGCTGTTCCAATGACGAAGGTTGATAGCAATACTTAAACCAAACTGTATTGTATGACATTATGCACACATTACAGATGTCTTTTTGTGGTTAATCAGCATATCTGGGGACCAAATGTTTGTTGCAGCCACTATGAGATAAATTTTCTCCTTCTCAATGCGTGCACTTACCCAGCTGCAAATTCGCCCACGCATGCAATTTTGCCTCTTGCGTCGCGCATTACAATTTACAAGATTGCTCCCTTGTACTTAATAAAAATGATGGGACAACCATACTTGCTAGACCGTATTGCTATTAACTCCGTTGAAAATCATTTCATTTCGGTATCGTAGGGGATCAGGGCTAGGTCGCCGCAGGCATTAACAGTTATTATTAACAAATATTCTCGGCAACGATTGGGAATCTGGTAGTCCTGGAAAATCTTCGCCATTTCTGGACGTGATCATTCTCGGAACTTTTGTTTCTTAGCGCATTTATGGTGAATAATGAACTCGGTTAACACAGATGTTGCAAAGCTTGAAAGCCTGCTTATACGTGATGGAGGCTGCTCATGAATATGCAACACGCTCATGGATATTTAGGAAGCATTAGAGGAGAATAAGAATTGAACAAGAGGCTATAAATCAACATAAAAGGGTCTCAGAGCTCATAAATTTGCATTCTCTTGAAATATTGGAATCATGAATGTTTTGATGGATTGCGGAGGGTGGATACATAGTGGCAGTATGCGTTCGATGAGATTAATACTTGGTGAGGGAATAGTTTTGGTGAGAGCTGATTCAGTGAACGCAGCTGCTGGCATATGGTTTGTTAATAAATTCATAGACTTGAGACATAACTTCTCGTTATACATAGCGCCACCTGGCACAGACAAACACCAAATGTCATATCCCTCCTCCTCAACACAAACGTATTTAACTGCTGAACGCTGAGAATTATCGTCGATTTCCACTGAATCTACATAAAAAAATGAGGTGTTGTTCCATCTTCCCGACATCATGTCTCACCTGATTTATACAAATATTGTATGTCATATTTGACGAATTCCCCTCAAATACAGAAAGCGGGATACAGCACCTTAGTGAGAGGGATACAAGAGGAGCAGGGTCTTTGTTGTGTCCCCGACTGATTTATCATTTGTGCTCCCATTGATTGCAGATGTCCCTTATGATTTTATTGTAAGCTGTTTTTGATATACAAACCGCCTCTCCTATCGGTTTAGTATAGACAATTTTACCTTGTTCTGAACACGTAATAATTGATGTAACGACCGGGAATCGTTTTACAATAAATTTCCTTATGTATTAAGTCGAAACGGTACGACGGCATTATCCTAGTCTAAAATATAAGCAAGATCACCGAACCCGCATTTTAGCGGGAGAAAAAAGGTACTATAATCAAGGAGATCAACAAGCTGACATGGTGTCATTCTTATTCCATTGCAGTCGACAATGCATAAGGCTAGTCTTGAGTAGATGTCATATATGAATGATCCTCCTCCCAAGAAAGCTATTGGGTACTATGTAATACTTTATGCTTAAAACCACATATAACGCGTTAGATAATAGCAGTGTTTCACTGATTGACAACAACATTCACTTGTCTTATTCTTCATTCCCACAAGCATCAAATGTAATAATCCACAGGATATGACATTAACAATCAGAGCAATTGTGTTTTCCGTACTAACGCGCCAGAATAAGCAACCTGCAAACCAATCTAGACTATCGAAGCTTTCCATCCTTCTTTACTGCCTTGCCATATGTACTTACTGACCCTTTTGTCTACCAAGCCATTTGGGTTGCAGCAGGGCCCTATCTGCCGACCCTTCATGAATACGCTACTAAACCACTTGCCCATGTAACTTCACTGCATCTCGTACAAACCTTCTACACCCTAAACACCTATGAATCTAACCATATCTGCGAACCACACAGCTACCATACCCAACAATATAACTAACATACATTAGTATACCTGTTTAATTAACTAACCACTGCCTTACTAACTAAACTACGAGCCTACATGATCAATCTACATGCCTATACCACTACATACTACCCTTCTCAATACATTAAGATATCAAACTTGGTTGATTACATTTCCGGCCTCCCTTACCCAGCATGACGTCATAATTTGCATCTGAGCGAGCCGTCTGTACAGTCAAGTGCTTGTCCCAATAGATAGATAATTCATCCAGATTATATCCATGGTCTAAGGTTGCTTTACCTATGATATTGGGTACACATCCTTTCCCTAGCACTACAGCCTATAGACCTGCAGCGCAAATATTGTGGTAGTTACCCCATTCATTTTCATACCTTATTATTTATAATGCTGAGCAATGTATTCGACTATTCACATATTTATCATACACTATTTGCTCCTCGGCTCATTTGGATTGATGCTGGATACGAGTTCATCAGTGCTGCAGGGGGTTGATCTCTCCATCTTCATAAAGGCGACAAGAACAACGAATAATGTTATTCAAGGCAATTTTTTAACGGAGAGACACTTAGTACAAGAGAAACTGAATGATTTATAAACAGATTAGCGCACTCATGTGGCACGGCTTATTGCCACTAAAGAGAATTAGTTACCTGTATTTCCGCGCCATAATGGTCGGTTAACCATACCCATTTAGCAATCACATGGCCTACCCCTATTTACAGTAATAAGGTGTAATGACCCTAAGATACTGCGGCAGAAAATTGGCAATATATTCCTATTGCTAACAAGCAAGCTTCAGGCAACCGCGTTGCATTCATATTGGTCAAGTTTTAATCAGTCAGTTAACAAGAGCATCAAAAGGACAATACAACATACCCAAAATATCAACAGATGGTAATTGAAACTATATCAGTTTAAAAAAACATTACAGCGCTGTCCAGTAGTGTGTAATCAATACGGTATAAGGACCAGCATATTAACCATGCCATACAAAAAGGACTCTTGTATGCTAATGAAGAAGCAGAGAAAGATGCTAGTAGGCAATATGGCACTAGCACACCGCCTTATAACCAGGAAGAATAGATTCAGGAGCATTACGAGCCACATGTACATAGTAAAATCCTATATGCACCAACGCCTTCTCCCAGACAACCGAGTATTAGCTATAGCACTCATTCGCAGGTTCCACTTTCTTTCATATGGCAATCATTTTACTGCAACAAATACTATTGGCAAAGTAGCATGATAAGGCATGGATAAAACTATATCTACTCATTACAAACGCAACTACATATTGAAGACCACCCGCCCAGATCTGCTGTACAATGCGGACCTCCCACCCCGTTAATAGTAGCGTCATACGGGCAGACTGTGAAGTAGTGGAAACAGCAGTTGAAAATCAAAATTGCCTACACATTAATGTTGATCAGAAAACCAGTCATTTACCACATATATCAATGATCAACCTGTAACATGAGCCAGAGGATACTGTCAATACCAATAACAGAGACGCAGCATAATTATTCCCCATGGGATATCAATGTTTCCTTCATATCATAAACAGATTAGCGCACTCATGTGGCACGGCTTATTGTCACTAAAGAGAATTAGTTACCTGTATTTCCGCGCCATAATGATATATCAGTAGGAATGTGAAACAGTAATGAAAAATAGTCATCATAGCTAAGTGATCAATCTCAGAGATGATAGAATAACACCGATATGATCAAATGTATAATTTGGTCTTCACGTACTAGGTGTGGCAATGCAGACAGCATATTGTAGTGATGCATTCTGATGTCTTCCCGTCCACGTCATCTCTTGCAGTCAGTAATGCCACACGCTCTATCCCGTCAATACGCGAGCTTTTATTATTTTATGTGTCTCGGTATCGAAAATAAAGGGCGAGCCAAGCTATTTCAAGATTCAAATGCTGAATCTTGTGTCTCGTTGTAGGCACCCAGGTACATTAGGTGCCTACAACATGTTAAACCCTACTTGCATCATAACTTGGAGTTCTTCGGTATGATAATTTTCTCTTTACTGATGATGGAAATGGAAATGAAGAATAAATTGATGCTTTCAACCGTATCAACGTCTATTAAATTTTAGAGGAAATTCAATCGGTAGTTGTCGCATCTTTTCTCTCTTGTTATTTTTCGTATCGAGGATTTTATTCCATCGAGGGTAGCCCATTGAATTTTGAATATTAAGTGATTACTTATAATAGTCAAGTTTGACCATTGGCCGCTATGATTACTCAATTCCATTGTAGTACTTTCTCATCATGCCAGTAATCGCTCGTCAAAGGTGGCAACTCATTATCAATAGACGGGGGTCGAAATTAGCCCATGCTACATATTGAACATTAAACAAGGACTGGTCCTACCACATACGATATCCGGTGTGCCAGTGCGTATAAGTAAATAGCCGGGGAGCCGGGCAACTTTATGTGCTACGTTTTAGCCTGGTAAACTACATATAATTCCTCTTTATCGCTCACCAAACGATAAGGGGTCGAAATTAGCCCACTTTGCTCTACTATCATATTGATCGGTCATCCTTCGCCTTCGCCATCTGCATAATTTGGATAAGCATCATCATAGTTTTACTTATTGTGGTCATCGTGTCATCATCATTATCATCATTACACCAATAAGTCGAAGTTCTTAGTCATGACACTTTTAATTTCATCACCATTATCCTTCATCACTGCACATTTAACACTTCTTTGTCGTTAATACAGTAAGATGATTATGAAACACCGGAACTTGCGAATAGATTATGACAATTGTAATGTTTATCTCATGTTAAAGGTGCCACCAGTGTTTGCATATGCATGTAGACTTTGTCTTCATCTTCTGTATCACAAATAAATTAGCCTTGGTAAATTTCAAGATGAACAATGCAATCAATTTTGTAATATTGCACTTAGAAAGTAGATATATCCACCATCAATTTGAATTGACATTATATATAATGATAAAACATTCGAATTATTTGGACGAAATACTATCGATATAATTTGCTAATGAACTTGTTAACCAATAGAATCTCTTAATTTTCGTTAAACGTTCGTTAGTTTCTAAATAAATGCATTTATTTGTTGTACAAATCGCAATTGTCAAGATATATGTGATATTTTATTGACCTTGATTGCAAACTAAGGTCAAGGTCATCGAGAAAGTGCGAAACTCGTACCTCGATTAACTTTATTAATAACGTCGGACCCTTACAATATTTACATCATTCTGTAGCTGGTGTCATTTCTGCTAGCTTGACAATAACAGCCCCCTACACATCAGGCTGTACAAAGGTTGTCTCTTCTCTCTTCTCGTCTCACTGCTCGCCTTGGTAATATTTAATAAACGAAGCATTTCATTGAGTGGGCCAAATCATTGTCAATCTGTCATGGCCCCGGACAGCATAATTTCTTTAATAAAATTTGATCGATTATCAAATCATCAATATAGGTGCGATTGTCATGAAAATTGGTGTAATTGTGGTTGCCAAAATTTTAAATCCATAATATCTTGGCCAATTATGGGCCCATTTTGAAATGTTATAGAAAATCTGGTACAGCTCGCCATGTTACCCAATATACTCATGGGCCTCTTGCGTTTAACGTTATTAAGCTTGTAAATAATTGGTTGTTAACTAGCAATACAGGTAGCAATTCTCATTGTACACTTTCAATTTGGTTTTAAAATTGAAAGTTTCAACGATCTGCAGAACCCAGAGATTTTGTTTTGACATTAATTGTAAACTAAAGTCAAGGTCGTCGAAAGAAATTCTGAATAATCAATAAATCAACAATAACAATTATGGCTATGACTCGAAAAGCTTCATTGCAGCTTATACGTACTTCGCCGGCAAGCGCACTTTGATTAGTTTGTATTTTCCTTGTTCATTTGCTCGTTTTTATATGTAGTTCATTTGTAAACCTATCTTGAAAACAACATTCATTGAAAGGTACTTCATAGATTGCCTAGACGGATTCCTATATTTCACTTGGATCTCTTCTATAAATGCATATCCTTACCCTCACCTAAACCGTTTTACCATACGATAACCATAATACGCAGCGTAGCCTTCTCAAAACCTGTCACACTTCTTCAATAGCAGCAAATACCAGTTGGCTTTGTATAATTGACCAATCATTAACTTAATAAATTATGGCGAAACATGTCGAAAGCTATGGTATTTGTTAATCAGTTGCCATTCATCGTGGCTCAGACTTTTTCCGCAAGAAAAACGTGCTGTTTGTGTGTCTAGGTCATTGTATTGCGCAACCATGTGTCACAGATAGTGGTTCTTTTGGTTTTTTTCATTACTGAACAACAATACCGAGGCATGGATACTGGCAAACTGGAGTTCCAAGCAGCAAAGTAATGACTCCGAGGAGGTAACATCATCGTGTTCGCCGTAAAAGCAGCAATTCCAACATATTCAAGCTGGGGCTGTAAACTTATCTTCGGTAATCATCATTTGCTTCAAGTAGAAGGCGTCCAACAAAGATATGATTCTATTTGCAGTAGTGACGTCGTTAATGAATCAATTACTGTGACCAATATTCCTAGAGAAGTTTTGTACGATCAGTGCGTTTCCGGCCTAAATGGAGGTGTTTTTTGGCGCTATGGGTTGGACTTCATCTCTTTTTTAGCATGCGTTGCAATACGGGACAATCAGTGCGTTGGACTCGGTTCTCTGATAGAGTGCACGACGGACTGCTACAGTTAAGCTCCACTTTACAGTGATGATGCAAGTATTGCACGATGTCTGGCCGCAAACCTGTTACGCAGTGGCCTACATGAAGGTGTCAAGATGGGATATTTGCGTTTGCAAAAGGCCAGCACTTAAATTTATTTGCAAAACTGGGTCTAACGCCAAACCAACCGATGATTTGCCAATGTTTACCCGCTTCTTTAACGAGTATGAGTGGGTCAGAATCTTCTTTGTTACGATTCAAATCGCGTGTCAGATTTTAGTCGGTTAGTGTGCTTGACAATAAATATAAACATAAAAAAATTTTTCATCCATTAACAATGTAGAAACAAAGTGATGACTTAAAGATAATTGCACTAAAAAATCGTAGTTGATTGTTTCTTATAACCGTATCGATTATTAATATATGCAAATCTGACAAGATTAGTGAGATATTAGATTCATTAGAGGTTTGCTGTCACGAAGCATTTAAAGGAAGATAACTAGTGGTCGTGTGCTGGTGGGCATACGATTAGTGGCTGCGTTGTTTGTTCAAATAGCTATCAGGTGTAGAGTGGTTAAATGCGTCAACTGGTACCTACATGCCCTTCAGTATACTATATGATGTTGCATAATTTCATTTGTATGTAGTTTCTTAATAACGTATTCTGTCATTCTAAACATATATCAATGAGCTCTTTTTGCTTTGATATATCTTACAGTTCATCAATATTCTAACTACGGCGAACTCCCTAGCACTTAATCTGAGCTTTATCGGTATCTACACATGATACATACAAAATATAGCCAGGGTCAGTTAATGTCGTGACGAGTACGATCGCCATTTAAGCCCGGCAAATATTGTTCACAAATGTCGGTGAACAATACCATCTAAAAACACAGCTTCGTCACAGCACGCATTGTCTGAATTGTGCAATAGATAAATGTTTATATGAATGACAACATTGAATCTCGATCGGTGCATAACTTCCAATACGACATATCGAGCCATATTAACATAGTTCTGACGACGGTGAAGTAGCGCATTATGGTGCGTAAGTCCTGGCGTTAGCGGTGCACCAGGTAGTTAATGAAATGTAAACGCACAATTGATGCATATAATTACAATATTGTCTACAGTACATGCAATATTGCAATAGTTCATAAATTATATACTTTTCAAGAATGAAATTTTCATTGGGTGTATTGAATCCTACACAATGATAAGAAGCTGTTTGATGTTTTGCTTCAAATTGTTTATCTCTCCAGCTATGGCAAATGTTATTGGATCAAGATAGTGATTCTGTGTGCATTAGGTGTATAATCTGTATGTATTATATTAAGTGTATAATCTATATGTATTAAGTGTATAATCACAACTATATATTTCGAAAAGATTCCCCACATATTTTATTTGATATACAATACAAAAAGGGACAAATGATATGCTGTGACAAGGCGCCACCTCCAAGCCAATGGATCATAAGAATAGTTATACCTAAACCGCTTTTTAACTGAACATATGTTAGTACATTTGTGAGCGGTTAGCCTCTGATTCCGTTTCTGTAAAGAAAAGTAGTTCCTGGTAACTACGCATTGTATTCCCTCGACCAAATGACTTGTGTATGCTGGTAAATATATTTATAGCTTTATAATTGCTTTCAAGCAGACGTAATTTGGAGCAAATGTTTCCCTGACCAGCAGTGTTCGTTGTGTTTTGTAGTAATCCAATTACTCGGGAAAGTTTACTCTGGTCGTGGTTTGCTTATTTGCGTTTTCACGCTAAAAAAATACGTCAATGTGTAGTGCTTTCATTTAAGCATTTAATTGAACTTAACCAGTCAGAAAGTTTTACGCGCATGCAGTTTGACTTCCTGCGTCGTGCATAACAATATTTCCAGAAAGTTGTCTTCGACTTTAAAACGTGCATTTAATAAATAATTTGTTGCAATTAAATAATAACCATGCTTGCGAGACCGGACCGCTATTGACGTAGTTTAAAATCATTTAATTCCGGTCTCGTTAGAGATTCAGGTAGAGTCCCAGCAGGCATTCGAATGGGATAATGTCAGGGATAAGGGTGGGATCAAGGCGAAGATAAGCATGGGTCACGGCGGGGATTAGGGTGGGGTCACAACATATTTGCAACTGTTATTCCACCCCGAGCAACCTAAACGCCCTCATTAACAACAATTCTGGGCAACGATTGGGAATCTGGTGGTCTCTGAAAATAATGGCCATTGCCGGTGGTGATCAACCACGCGATGGCTGCTTCTGAGTGTTTGATGGTGATTAAAGAACTCGGTTAACACGGATGCTATAAAGCTTTAGGAGCCTGCTTATATGTGATGGTGGCGTCTCATGAATATGCAACACGTTAATGAATATTCAGGAAGCATGGAAGGAGGATGCAAATAGAACAGGAGACTATAAAATCAAAATACAAGAGTCTCAGAGGTAATAACTTTGTATGATCTATGAAATATTGGGATCATGAATGTTTTGATGGATACATAGTAGCACTATGTGATAGACGAGAGAAATACTTGGCGAGGGAATAGTTTGGATGAGAACTGATTTGGTTATTGCAGTCGTTGGCATGAGGTTAGTTGCTAAATTCACAGCCTTGAGAAATATCTTCCCGTCACACATGCCACCCAACGTCATATCCCTCCTCCGCAACACAAACGGATTGAACTGCAGAGGTGTTGTTACCGTCCCGACAAGACCATCAGCCATCATGTCTAACCTGTTCTTTACTATTGTACGTCATATCTGACGGGTTCCCCTCAAATACAGAAAATGGGATACAGCACGTTCGCGAGATCACTAAACCAGGTGTACAGTCTGAGCTGGGTTTCGACTTGATAACAGAAAGTTGCCCCCGACATGGACATGTTTATCATTTGTGCTATTTTTGACCCTTGGTCATGTAGCCATAAAAATGGGCTCATAGGGGTTAGCTGCTCAATGTATGTTATTGACTTTGCTACTATTGGAAGTGTTATTTTCCTTACCATAGATAACTAAACTCCAAACGAAATGGTCCTGTTTTGCAGTGATGCGAACATCTTTCCTGGAAAGACAATTGACTGTTTGTAGATTCAGGTTCGTTACTAAGTACATTTAGTAGGATCGCGATCTAATCACACTTGATTTACCGCAGGAGAGGCTGGTTTCGAAGAAGATATATAATCCCATTGAGTCATCTTAATGACGTCGTTTGCATCCACTCACCGGTTGGTGCCGTGTGGTCATAACGGGTATGCCCTGGTCGAGTAGGCGGTTGACTCATCACTCGCAATCAACTCTAGCATCAACTTCAGAGGTAGAGGATGTTCAATTAGCCAAGAACATAATCATACCTGATTACTTTGGTTTCCTGACCAATCAATGTTTGTGTGTGGAGAGTTCACGTGTCTGTGTGTTCGATTGTGCGTACATAAGTTAAACAGTTATCTAGCTAATGTTACCGCATATGAGGCTGACTATTGTACACTTACAGCTGTCTGTATCCTGCACAAAGAGTGTTCAGTGTGTAGGGGAGGAACTTCGAATATATTTTGTAGTCGGCTGGTTACTCGTCCTAGACACATGTTGATGTAGCCTTGAGGGGAACCAACGAAGGGCGCGAGGGAATAATGACTTATTCATATTAGATTGTTCGCCAAACCCCATTGCCTAGCTATTTAATTGCGACCTGTGCGGTATTTGTTGACTAACGGTATGGATACATCCGCAATGAATTGCTTAGAACTATAGTGTAAGTGGTCTCAAGACATTTCTAATTTACGAGATCATTGCGCAGCTTAAAATAGCACTGGTGACCGCAGAGCCAAATGCATTACCTCAGCCACTATCTGGCGGTCACCGTACATCAAGGGAAGTCGACAGACTCATTCAGTTCAGGCGCCATATCAGACCAAGTAATGACACAAGCTAGTTTGTATTTTTATTTGAGTATATTGGGGCAGCAAATCACTTAATCCAGACGCAAGTTAAGGAAGGCACCTGCTGCATGTGAGAATAACACATACATGCTGTTTCTTACAAAAGAAATATATGCAACAGACATTGACGTCACCAATCCGAGGTCTGCATTGTGACGTCAGAATAGCAGACTAAGCACAGTGAAGTCCACACGATGTACTTAACATGTCATCTTGAAGATATACATCAATTAGTCCTCATCCAAACGGATTTACAGCGGTGTTCTTATAAATAGACGTTTATACCACTAATCTTAAACGTCATTATATGTAATTCATAATACGCCAAAACAATAAGAGTGAAACCTACTAGCATCTCTATAAGCTGAGCGGCATACTAACAAATACATGGTGGGTCATCTACAACCACTGTCGAGTGGACAACACAGCAGAAACATCAATTTGCGAGTGTCAAATGTAACCCAATCTTTATATGCCTCCTCCATTTCACTATTATGTACCCACACAAAAGAGCACAAGCATAATTGACGTTACAAAACAGCGCAATTAAAGATTAAATCGAACTTGCTTTAAGTCACCAGGTAATCTATTAGCACTTTGATTTTCAACGGAACGTTCAATGAACAACCCAACTTCATCCATTCACCAATATCATTTGAATCCTGCAAACAAAAGCACTATTGAGTCCCAGTGCGTGAGTTGACGCGTCTCACAAACAGTTAGCCCTTCGCTGAATACCAGCATGGCGGAGTTGTAACTGGAGCATGAACACACGAATGCGCGGTTCTGACGGAAGAAATGGAACCATTGAAATTGAATGACGTGATTGGTTATTTTGAGACAGAGAGGGCGTGACTATTATCAGGGTTGCCATGCCCTGTTGGCTGCTGGCCGTGCTGCTTCACTGCTCGTGTCGGGTGAATGGGAGGCAGGATGGAATGGGGCTGATTATAGGTGTTTCAGTTGCGGAGAGAATTAATGTGTGATCTTCACTATTATCTGACCAAAATGGAAGCACGAACGTCCAACCAAAGTAGTCTATGTGGTTGGATTGCTATTCTCAGCGAAGGCCCGCGTCAGATGTTTGGTGATAGACTTGCTTCGTCGAGGCAGCTAATTATGGTTAAATAGTGTAATACATGTATGGTCAACTTTATCAAAAGCATGTTTGACAGTCATTGTATATTGGATGTCATCTAACTTATTTTGCCTTATCATCGGGAGTAGAAGTGCAGGACACGCTATAATGACATAGAAGACATATGCCATTCATCTAGGTACGAAGGTGTTCATTCAGAAAGTGATAAAGAGAAGTCCTATTTGTTACCTAACAAACGCAATACTAAACAAGGGTAACGGATGGATTGGCTGTACCTAACACAAATCTTTTAAACCTCTACGAATAATTTTATGCGAATGCCCATGACTGCATGACGTGATTGGCGACATTAAGATCACACTTGTAGTCTTTCGTAGTGCCTCTGGGCGCACTTGGCAATAAGTTACAAACTGGATTTTGTAGATAATCAGGATTTTGTCAAGAACCAAACGAAGCCCTTCTTCTTGATTCACGAGGTGGAGTCACTTAGAGGCATGCTGTAACAGACGGCAGCAATCTGTCAATGGTCGAGATGTCGTATGAGTTTTAAGTTCTGAGCAGAATGTGCGGTGAAACTGCGAAAGCCACCAGAATTCTATATAGGCCCTGACTGTAGCTGCATTGAAACCCTGAGCTCTCATACACTGATGACGAAAAGAATGAGAAACCAATATATAATCATACTTCACATAACACGGGAGGTTCCAAAGCATCGAAAGCGCAAAAAGCAAGCTGCATTGCGACACGGCCGTCCGTGAAACGGAAGGCGTCTAACCGCATTTGCATAACCCGGACGATGAACATCGTATCTTTCTAAAGTCATACTGATTCAGTAGACATCTCAATGCACTTAGACATTAGAAATGCAACCTGACCGCAAACACCATGACATGCAAATATCGACAGATTAACAAACAATAAAACTCTGCATTTCCGGATCCTAGTATGCGATGGCGGGAATCTACTTCTCGGCCCCGACTCATCGCACACTGAATGGTCTTACACGGGTTCACGTCTTAAAATAGCCACAAGGCAAGAATCGTTGTTGGAAAAAGCGGCGAAGCTGTAAGTTAATTCACAAAGACCCATTAGCAGCATCTTCGCAAATAAGCAGGAAACGAGAGAGCACAGGTTATTATCTAAGTTGTTTTTCATGTGATTCCAATAGCCCGCCATTTATTGGGAGGGGTAAAATGGCGTCCTACATGGTGTGCAATGACCCAAATGATAATTACGATGTCAATAGGTTGCTTTGAGCTCCAAACGGAATGGTCTCCAGGCACTTCTGCGTCAAAAGGATTATTGCCACAGCTTCATCGTGACACTCATCGACACGGTGTCCTGCGCTTCTCTGTCAGCCGCTATCTGCCAGTCTGCATACATCAAGGGTAGACAACCACTGATGTCATTACCAGCGAATAGCTGTTTCGTGTGAGACAAACACTGTGACGTCCGTGTTTAAGGTGTTGCGAGGTGTCCAAATTGAAGATGAAGCAACGCTGTGACGTCTATAACTATTGGTTCGAAAACATTATAAGTAGGTCAACGATGACGTCTACTAGTTGAGAGATCCGATCATAGTCTTAAGTTCCTTTAGGACCAGGCTAGTGAATTATATTGGTAAGCATGGAAAATTCCCTGGCAGAGCCATTTATATATAGCGCATTAGTGGAACAAAAGAAGTAGCTGGTGCATGATGTTAAATCATGTTTTTTTTTTTATGTTAATCTCAAGTGAGAAAGGAAGATACGACTCGCCTAGATACAGTTGTAGAGCAGTCTATTAATGGTCGCTTGCATGCCTCAACCTGCCGCCGCTGGCGCACACAAGCCTGGAAGGCATGACGCAAATTTAACAAAATCTTTGTATGACCTGTCTTAAAGCAACCCGCTACATATGATGCTGTCAAAGTACATTGTATTGCTGCAAACATATGCACAGCGAAACATGTATCCTCTCGTTTGTCATTTGTTCTATTTTTTCTCATCCCGTAAATCTGAGAACGGCAGTCAGTGTAGTGCCAGGAACTTGGTCGAGGAAGACCGACTGACGGCATTATGAGCCTTACACGTGACAACTACAATCCCAACATTCACATTGTCCAGCAGCAGCTTATAAATAATAATCAGATATTCCGTGTACATCCTGTACTTCAAAATGAGTGTTCTTGGCTAATTCAATATTAAAGGTTTTTTTAGCTAGCTTAAATCTGCTATTGCTTCGGTTGGTTTTGGGTAATCAGTCCACAGCCTACTCGACCATGACAGGCCAATCTCGGTCACGCGGCACTCAGTGGTCACTAAATGCGAATGACTCTATTCAGTGAACTCAATGCAAATACCTACCCTGTGTGGCATTGACATCCCCACTAGAGATGGAGATTGTTTTATTGGCGATCTTCCTGAATTCATCCATAAACAGACCGTAATCACTCATCACTTATTTTTTTATGTAGAATCAAAGCTGTTCTAGCGTTATGAACAGCCAGCCCGTTTGTAGAAATCCATGGTATATATGCAGCTGGTCGGCGGTTACTGTATATTAATCAAACACATAATAATAGCTGCCAGGATGACATATTTATATGGTACAAAACATCCATTGGAGGATTCGATGAAGCTTACGATCTGAAAACCCCTCGAGAAAACATGTACCCTGGTGTGATTCACAGGCAACAGACGTGTGAACGAGGCTGTGGATGCGTGCAAACAACGATAGATAACCTTCGCCGCGCAATAGACATTTTGGTTTTAGATTTTGTCTTGTGAATAATCACCATACCGCCATGATACAATGGAATAGGTGGAACAAGATTACGACCAAAATCGCTTATCTTCACTGCTTATAGAAGATATATTTTCATTGTCTTCACTGATGTTCGTGTTGATATAAACGGGTGAATATCACGACACTGCATGTGAGACTGAATCATGAAGTGGAACATCAGCTGAGACGTTCTGTCCACAACATATGATTAGATCAAACATTTTATGGGTGAATTATTTATTGTCCTTTTCTCAGGGAAGCTGCAATTTGTCAACTTTCCATACTTAATTACACTTCTTACGCAACCTAACTGCCCTACCATCAAATCAATCTTTCAAATTTCATTCTCCCTGTCAAACAGTCGATGGACCCTACCTGCTAAACAACGTCCCTACCGTACTAGCATACCTACCAAACTACCTGTAAAACTGTACTATCTATTCCTCCTGAACTACCGCTCTGCACTACCCTACCCGCCTACAACTCATCCTTACGACCCTACCTGCCTAGGTTTCATACACAACTGCCTCACTTGCCTAGCTTACATACCTATCACACAATCCACTCTACCAAACTCCTTACCAAACTCCATTACCTGCCAAACGACCCATCTTACCAACCGTACCTGCCAAACTACCTATCGTTACTATCCAATCTGACAACTCTCACCTATCAAACTACCCTAACTGCAGAACTTTCCCGCAAAACTCCCTTATCTATCTAACGCAGTATGAACCAATTATGTCCAACTTTGTATTGAGGATAAGATTAATGTTTACGGCTTAACTAAACTGAATTGGTGAAAACATGAATTTGCATTGTCACAATGGTTGGTGGAAGCGGTTCACCTCATAGCTTGGACATGAGCTTGCACCTGCAACGAGAAATGAATCACTAGATATTTGTAGTGTGTCGTGTTTACATAACGTATGTACAGTGGAGGTATAAGCGAAGAATACCTTCACTCAGAGGGCTCACTCTCACCACCCGTGGGCAGCGTGGTGCTTATCATAACGTCTCTTAAAACCACATGGAATCTTTTGATTTATTCGGGTGCCTAGTCGCCTTGACCAATTAGATGACTCCATATCATTACGAAACAACCTGACGACGGGCTTATGCTTCACTTAGTTGCATACTAACCGCACAGCTAGCCGACGTGAACACTCTTCGTGTAGCTATAAGCTCTTTGATATTTGTAGAGATGAAATTGACTGACTTAAGGTGCGACTTAGTGCCACATAGCCCGGTTCATTATGTCGTTTAAAGTATCTCATACATTCTCACTTTCAAGTACCCCATACTCATGACCGAATGTTATGACCCTAGTGAGACGGCGACATTAAGCCCCGATGTCAAACAGCAGTTACTATCTATTAACGTGTGTGACGTGTAGCATCATCGCAGGTAGCTTTTTTCACAGCTGGCTGTTTGCTTGTCTTCGTAGTATCAAATGCTGCAACATAAATGCTCGATAGCTCGCGGCCTTATTACACGTTGTGGCGACTGCAATAAAAAGCTAGCAATGATTTTATTCCTTCGCATAAATCAACGAAATACTTCGCAATGCTCAGCCGAGCCTCGAACATGTCTCATAAGATTCTTTCTGTTTTCACCCGTAGTCGACCCATATCATTGCTTTAGCAAATTCGACATGCAATGTTCTGTTAAAAATTGTTGACCAAACAAGGTACCTGGAAAATACATCACTTTATAAATTGGATTATAGCTAGACGTCATTTGTAAATACCGATTATATGTGCGTTTCCGGCCGCGTCTGATGCTGCTGGTAATAAAATGTCAGCGTGTGAGCTGTTGCAAGTTGTAGCTAAGGTGTTCATACAAGTGTCGAAAAGAAGATGCTGGCAGACGCCGACTCCAATGTGGATCAGGGCATTGGTATCTTTTGTTGTTCCCAGTATCTTTTGTATTCCGGATTACACTGCAAAATTGTTGTTATTGTGTGTTGCATATGCATTGCCTCGTGGTATTTTGTGGTTATTTTCTCTTGCTGACTATTAACGACACTACCTCGTGGCACAGCCTGGGAATGCATTGCGTAGTATAACTTAAAACTACAATTAACACGACCCCTAATGGACGGCATTGGCCATCAGTAAACCTCATGGTCTATAGTGAAGCGTCACACCCGCCTCAATTCACTGCTGATAATGCAATATCAACCAAAGCTATTCGACTTTAAATATAATTACCAGTCAAACCATCTGTCTACTGGACCATATGCAGATACGTGATGCAGCCCGTTGTACCATGGTCTCTCTGTTCATCTCAAGCGATTGTATCTTAACCCACAAGTAAATTATATAAAGCGTGCGGTAATGCATTCATCCTCTGCTTCTCAATTACCACATTATTTGCGAGTAAGCCTATGAGATTCGTCTGGTGGGGATTTTTCGAGTCACACTACTGAATTCCTGCTTAGTGTCATCATGAGCCACGGCTTTGAATGATGTCGTTATCGGCACAAACCTAATGCCATCGTTCCTATTGTGACTGCGGTGACTAAATGACGCGAGTCATTTTCGTCTTCACCTGAAGGGTTTGCAGCTCAACTGTGAGTCTCCTATGCCGCCCCAGATCTGAGCGTGTCGTCGTTACTGTTAAGTTATTGTCCCAATAGATAGATAATTCAACCAGATTATATCCATGGCCTACACTGTTTCTTTTGATCCATGATGCTTGGTACACAGCGTTTACTTAGCGCTACATCTTACCATACCTTCAGCGCAAATAGGGTGACATAACGGTTAATCCTGCCTCTGAATCTTATGTCCCGCTATATGAGTAGGTACTCCCCTGTTTATGTTTATGCCATACAATCAAGCCTGGAATTTAGTCATTTTTAGGGCAAGGCACCAGGGCCAAATAGAAACATTTTAAAGGGCACAGAGGCCAAAGAATTTTTAAACTTGTGATATTTTCAAAAGAAGAAAATGGAAGCAAAACACAAACAATTATGGAAGCACAGATCAGTTTTAAGTTTAAAAGAATTGTAAATTTATTATTTGCATTTTATGAATAACTTATTTGACCGCTCCAGAATTATTCTTTTCATTTAATCTTGTCACTTGATGAAAAATGTTTTGAGGAGAGGAGGTTTGGTCTAAAACCAATCACTAGACGCGGTGAGAATTGAC
This sequence comes from Urechis unicinctus, assembly GCA_034190875.2. Taxonomy (NCBI): domain Eukaryota; kingdom Metazoa; phylum Annelida; class Polychaeta; order Xenopneusta; family Urechidae; genus Urechis; species Urechis unicinctus. Next base: position 50,267,109 of record CM067344.1, on the reverse strand, counting down.
TAGCCTTGTGGTCCAATCACTAGACTTTCTTTTCTCAGTGTAAAATAAGATTTGTAAATTTAAAACGCAATTCATTTATAGGACGTTTCAAACGATCCCTTCGTGGCATTTCGATGTTATTTAGTAAGGACTCATTAACATGAACGAATAGAAGTGACAGGTTACGATAAGTGTGTATTTTCGTTGACAACAATCTAACGACGCGATGTCCAACGACGACGCGATGTCAAACATGTGTTGTCAGCGTGTTCAATAAACAACAGAAGTTCTCACAACCTTGGTTGTCAAAAACTCTGGCCTCCGTTAACATCGAACACAGCAGAAACTTCGTTTCCAGGGATGATCGATCTCGCTCACTGATCTCGCTGCGCCCTTGCTGGTTCGCTCTCCTAGCCCGAAGACCAGACGTCACTATTTAGAATAGGTTGAGAAACTGAGTAATGACCAGTCTACATTTAGTTCTGGATAGCAGCTGCCTTCGTTTAATGATTATACTCCCGCTGGAGTTCAATGCTATTTACATGTGTGTTGCGTTTAATTTTCGGAGAGGCCAACATTAAAGATGTCAATCTGTCAGCGGAAATAAGGCCGCGTGGTGAAGTTTGGTTGTGTGTTGTGTTCAATGCAGCAGTGGCTGGATGGTGGGGATGTAATAACTGAGTCCAAGATGCTGCCCGCGGCGCGGTCAGGCTGCCGGTAGACGCCGCGGTCGATCTTGGATGCAAAAGGTGAAAAAGGGCACTACGGCCATGGGGGGAAAGGGCACGCCAAACTTGGCCGTAATATTTGGTCATTTTCAAGGGGCATCACGGCCGTGAAATTCCAGGCCTGATATAATGTATTCATCCAAATCAATAATATGTGAAGATATAATGAAGCTATTGGTTATTTGTTTCTCCTTGATATTGGTTAGCAACCAGAAATATGTATCGAAGCAATAAATTAGCATATAGCAGGTTCAATTAATGCTTCGAAAGTTGGCCTTGTCCAAATGTTTGTACTACAGTATAAGACGACCATTATCATTCGTCGACATGGAGGCTGCGTTGACAACCTATGGGGAATACTGATTCTGCGCCTCTGTTACTGGTACGGTTCCTTTGACGGTATCCTCTGACTGATGCTAGTGGTAGCTCATTGATGTACGTGGCTAATGCCTTCTTTTCTGTTCCACAGTGCGGGCGATTTTGGTCTTCAACTGTGGTTTTGGCTGCTTCACAGTCAGATCCTATGACGCTGCTAACAATGTGTTAGAAGGTAAGCATTGTACATATATCTAGGTGTGTAATCATATGTTTGTAGTTCCTGTTGCAATGAGCAGACATAGGAATATCCCTGCCTTGTCATGTTACTTACCCGATAGGACCGCCATATGATGGATGTTGCGTATGTGTCCTAATTCTCGGTTGTTATGTAAAAGGCGTCTGTACATATAAGTTGTTATGATGAACGTATCGTTCGTCGTGATGCTCCTGAATCTATTCCTCCTGGTTATAAGGTGGTGTACTAGTGCCATATTCCCTACTAGCATCTTTCTCAAGAGTGCTTTTTGTATGGGATGGTTAATATGTCTGTTCTAATACCGTGTTGGGTACACGCTACTGAACCCCGACAGAGTGCTTGTTATACTGATCGTGTTTACATTATCATCCGTTAATGTAGCAGCGGAATTGCTATTGGCGATATTAACTTAATGTTATCGTCCGTTTCATGCTTTCGTTAACTAATTGATATATATGATTAAAACTTTTTCTGCACCTTGCTTCTTATCCATGGTATAAGTATTGCATGACAATTTTCTACCTCAACATCTTCGGGTCGTTATTCCTGAATACTGTTAAAAGGCGTAAGCCATGCTATCTTATAACAGGCATGGTGTTCCGACCATTACGACGTGAAACAACATATATCTATTTCCCTTAAGTGGCAATATTCCGTGTTTAAAGTTAACATACAGTAGTTGAAGTTGAAGGCGGTCACTTAAGGCAAATCTAATGCAATGTCGCGAGGAAGAATATGGAGGTATCATCAGTGTTCTGTTTCTGGTGCGTTACTGCAGACTCGCCATATGTCTATGACGAATTAACTAGATATCTGCAGGGTGTGTAGCGCCCCCCCCCCCCCCCCCGGAATCACATCTCTGCCAGTGGAGTGCATACAACGCATGCTTAGCTGGTTAGAGCACGCTTTTAATCACGAGTTACTGTTTATTCTGTAACTTGTGCCCACATTGCCTGATGCATCACCATCATCAGTTATCTGCCAGCCACAATACTTCAAGAGACGCCTACAAATTAATTGAGCTCGGGGAACATATTTGACTGGGTAATGACAAAAGCTACTATTCCATTTAATGAGGATACTGGTGCACTCTACCTAATCCAGATGCAGGTATTGGAAGGTAACAGCTTGGCGCGATAGTCGCATGCGCTTGTGTTCGCGATTTTCTGCCGTTCCTCTCTCAAAAAGCCATGAATTCCTCACAACTGACAATATAGAATGTTATAACCACATATTAAACTAGCGACCAGGGACAATAGATCGGCTCCAACCCAGCGTGGAAGACATGTTGATAATGCTATTTAAGCTGATGTTCAATATGGAGTTTTCAGGTGATCATTAGTAGCCTAAACATCCATCTACCGAAAGCACGGCCACCCTTAGTCAAAAAGGCAAAGCTCGCTGACAGTTTGATTGCCTGTCAATCATGTCAGCAATCAGTATTCCGTGATGACATGACCCCCTATTGGTAGGGAATATCCATCCCTGCCCGGTGGTTATTCTAAGACAGGTCGCTGCTCACAGATTGGTGAGTCATCTTATGCAACGAACATAACATGTCAGTTAAAGTTATAACGGCCAGGCACAAATGTGGGAGAGGGAGCGTTATTAGAACGGTATTAGATGGACGGGGGTGGGGTATACACAAAAGATCTACGCTTTATGATAATGTAGCCAGATGACGATTCCTGATTCTATTAAGCTTGCTTTGGGTCATCAGCTGTGCATATCATCATTAATTAGAAATGCAAACATTTCTTAAGCTTTGTTATTTATGTCTGCTAGATTGAAATATAAACACAAAGAATGACGGCAACTTCATATTTCATATACTTTATTTCATGGATATTTGCCATACTATGTAAACTATTTTGTCATGACATCTTCTCGTTAAATACCAGTTCATATTACCCTCTCCGGGAACTTAAACAGCTGTCAAGATCCACATAAGTGTATGTAGCAATTGAATGTGATGCAGTGGTCAGAATATTGTATGTAGTCTGGAATCTGTGGCAGAGGTTGGAAAGGATGTACAAAAATTCTGCAGCAACAGACAGGGTAACTGCTCCAACCCCTTCACAATAAATGCTGCTTGCAGCATCACAATAGTACATATGGCAGAGTATTGTTTATTTACAATAAGGATGTACCGTTTTCAAGCGATCTCTGACAGATTGTAACTCCATGCAAGTTTCAGACAATGGCGCAGATATTATATGAAGCTACACAGGAGATGTAGCATGAGATTCATTCACTGAAGTTCAATGAAACCGTGAGCGAATAAGCTCTAACGAATGCTTCCTGTTCTTTGGATATACTATATCGGCACCACAATCGCAAAAGCTGGTCAAAATAGTCGTTTTTATTATGAATGGGAAAGGTCCCAGTGATGAAATTGCACCTCGACTTAAGTCTGTGTAATATCACGAGAAGATTTCTGTGCAGACAACCGTTTTGCTTTTTAATGTTGTGGAATCTCAAAATGAAAGGAATAACAATGAATAACAGAGTAATTGCGAGGTTCCTAAGAGCTTAAGTATCGGAGAGCATCATAAGCATTATGTTTTCTGCCCCGCAAGGAATTGTTTTGCTCCATTCATTTGTTGCTCTGATTTGGTCAATATAGATGAGAATAAGACATATAATCTATTTTATTGCTGTGGCCATTTCCCAGCAAAAGCATTAAGACTACCGGCTGAAGTTGAAAATAGAATGAGGTTAAGGAAAACGATAGGGATACAGAAGAGGACAGGATATATAAGATTGATGTAATGGTGAGATATTGTCGCGGCATTGGACGGTGAGATGATGGAAGAGAGACACAGAGAGTTACAATAACATGGCCAGATGATGGTGGAGTGATAGGCGAGAGATCTGGTGGTGTGTGTTGATCATGTTCAAAGGAGCTGACATCATTCATTACGGCGGTAAATGCTCCTCAAGCATTATGAGGCTATTGAGTGTATAACAACGGAAACCTCAACGTTTTGGCTTGCCTGTTAATGATTACTTGTGGATTACAGTTGTGTATTGTCGAATAAAATGTAGTTGCGTTTGAACCGGTATATGGAAGGGAAGTATACATTGGTAATAATTGTAGTAAAACATCGGTGCTAGAGCCATGGCGGCAATAATGCTGCCGATTTCTATGACCAAATTGCATGCAGTAAATGGAAAGGACTGAAAAGTTATACTTATGACGTGTGTTGTTATACCGCGCATATGTTCGCATGAACATTGAATTTCCAAGGGATTGGTGGCGTTAAAAATATAGACGGTATGCTCATCAGTGACTGGGATTAACAAACTTTTCTTCGTTACTGTGGCTTCATATATATCCTTCGTTTGTATTAGCTTCGCAATGCAACTTGTACGGTTTCTGACAGCAGATGAAAAGGGTTTAAAGATAACTTAGGTAGAGAGGTGTTATTTTACGCCCGCACGTCTCTTAAACCAGGAAGCACGCCTCTCATCCCTCTTCCTCCAGATACTTTCTTTGAGAGGGTAATGCGCCGTAACTTCTATATATATATATATATATATATATATATATATATATATATATATATATATATATAGATATATATATATATATATATATATATATATATATATATATATATATATATATATATATATATATATATATATATATATATATATATATATATATATATATATATATATATATATATATATATATCGGCGGTGGTGACTCAGCCAAAACAGTATGTTTAGAGTATCTAACCCGGGACGAGTTAGAAATACTGGAACTAGATATCCTATTTCTCCTTGGGCGGAAACAATGGCATTAAAGTTGGAAAGACCGGCTGTCGTAATAGAGTGCACCTTCAGAGGCTTCAGGAAGTGTCTTGTAACATTTAAGTGATGCAAATGTACGTTGAATTAGTCGATTATTTATGGTGTTGTGTAGTGGAAATGGTTGTTAATTCAACCAAAACGAACCCCTTCAGGCTTTAGATAAGGAGACATTGATATCAAGCTTCCACGATCAACAGACACATTCCTGACCCGTGTTGCAAATATGACATTTTCAATCAGATATACTAAATGCCATCAGCGAAGTGACACTTTTCATCCATTCGGTCAGATATGGGCAATTAAATTCAGATTGGGTTTAGGCCAGTGTATGCACTTATACTTCACATATGCTACCATTTTCCCAATGAAGCATGTAGTTGGATCTATGCAGCCAAGCACAAGCAATCTTCTTGGGTAATATACAGGGTACCGCTCAGGAAATTAAGGTTTACGTTTAGGTACGTTCAATCTAAATGTATTTGGGGCGACAATATATTTATGCCTCACAAACAAACTAACACGCGACCATAAATCGTAGGCATAATGTATGCCTACCGCACCACATGACATGCGTGGGCGACCTGTCCTCAGAGTGCTCTCGGTTTATTCGTTACTGTTGTTGTGAATATGAACACACACTTGAACCATGTGAATGCATCTTACGAGCGTTTATGCAAGTGCACATGGATATATTCGAGTCGTGGTTATGCTCTGCGCTGTATCCAATCAATCCGCTGGCGCGCAATATGCATTAACGAAAAAACCCTTGTTGACTATCAATGCATTATCTATTCAAGATAATCATTACTAAGAGCATCGAAAATATGCAAAGGCAGGAAGTGACATGCGACCAGAGTTATACATGCGTTTTCAACTTTCAAAGCTTCATGGAAGGTGCATCAGACTTACAGCGTCAATTAAGGACGAATAGTGCCATAATTTACGACAGATTTCCACGCGTCACTGATTTCCGCAATGGAAGTGATTGTTAACATTGTACTTGATATACGCACCTCGCAGGACATCCTTTATAGAGCAAAGAATCGGGGGGGGGGGAGATAATCAAATGTGTAACCACGTTGTCCTTGTACAGCTGTAGGCATCCTTGTAGTTGTAATGTCCGTGAATACAGAGGTGGTTAGCGTAGAAATGGATAAACAGAGAAGTTCGTTCATTACTAGCACAGAAAACTGTCAACACTGGGCTCTATCAGAACACAGAATTACATTGAGACAGTTAGTAGGTGTACTTCGAACCCAAAAATAGTAAATTGGCATGGATCATTAATGGTATAAATAATGCTGTGGGGGATGTTAGTGTTGGGTCGACGCTGACGACGTATGCATTAGAATGGCGCAGTAGATTTTACAGACGGCAGCTCTCAACAGCTCGCAAATGGAAAACGTTGAGATTTGCAGTATGTTCAATGAAGTGCGATGGCATGTAAAAGTAAACAAGTGAAGGCAAGTGTAGTTTTACTATGCTAATCATGGCAATACACTGCTTTCCAATGAACATTCTGATATGTTCATTTGCTATAGAAGGCTGCATAATTGCTATTAATGTAATGATCCATTTTGTAAAAGCTGGACAATACCCTGGGAAGAGGAGTTGCAGAACCGATGTCTTCGAAATATGCGTAGCGCTTTCAAGTTTCAAGAGTAGCAACTATCAAAGTTAATTATGTTGATCAACTCACTAATTGCGTGGGACGTTAGTATCTAAATAACCGGAATGGGGATTGATCGGATCGTTTTTGACTGGTTTCACTAGTTGATCAACAACGATATGCTTGATTACCGACAGCTGCACGGGTTATAACGGTCAATCCATTTGATGTATCAAACATTATCAGATCACACAATCGCTATTAACATTAGCGGCTTATCAAAGTTTTGGGAATAAAATGCAACTATTGCACATATTACACAATACACAATATAGTCACATTATTGGTGAGCATAGGGTATCACATCGGATTAGAAATCGGAGCGTGTCAATGGGTAACCGGAAATGAATACGTCATCCATCAGCACTCCATAGAGCCTCTCGCACTAACCAGAAATCCGTTGATTAATGCAGTTTGAAACTCGTGAATAAAAAATCCCAATTGAGTCCCAGAGCATCCATTGCCAAAAATCGCCATTAGCATTCATCAACCGCTGTTTACTGCGCAGTAAAGATTGATATATGGGGCGCTAGTCAAGACGTGGTACACATGGACAGTTAGCTTCTGGGAGCGCACGATTCAGTGTCTTTACTACAGGCATGATTGGCGTGGCCTTAAGCATAAACATACGAATGGGAAAGTAATGGATTTGTTACAATAATATTAGTTCAATGAAGTGATTGATAAACACAGATAGAGTGGCTCTAACGATGATAGTGGCAATGATACGTTGCTGGTCGCAAGTAATACAGCTCTGAAGCTCGCGTCAAATGTGAAGAAGCAGGATGGAACGGTTATATTTATGAGCGATTTATGTGCAAGGTTAATGGATCAATGCACTGCAATCGTCACCACTACTGCTCAGAAGAGACGACAGAGAGTCTGACAGTGGCTGAACAAGAATCAGTGAGCTGGTCAAAGAGCATGACATATCAATACGCAGCACAAGGGTGCAATCAATATTAACACCTGTGAATTAAAAATAAGCTGAACTTTTTGCTTCAAAAATTACCTTTGTCACCTCCATATTCTGCAGGGTAATGTTGAAGATATCGATTTCACTGGCACTGTGAAAAATCGAGCACAGTGTATTTGGCATGTCAGTTGCTATTGTCATTTTGTTCCGCCTTAGGACAAAATGGCAGGAACGATCACACCAGCTGGTTACAGAACGTGCATGCAGCTCATTGTCATTTCATTGTTGTTCCTTACACATTCGTCCCGTTTGATGTGATCATGAATCGAATCAATCGTTATGTCTGTTCACAGTCGTGTGGGTTGATACAAAGTTGAGACTGATCATTACAAATTAACACAGGAATCATATTTAGCATGAATGAGGTGTTTTTAATGTGGGTTTATTCTTTCTTCACCAGCAATCAAAATTAATATCACTTTTAATTCAGAATTGCCTCCTCGTTACAGCCTTGCGAGCAAAGATATGGGTTATCATTCGCAGGTCATATCGGCAACCGCTGATGCGCTACATCAGTGATCACTTTAAAAATTCAGTGGTTTTGGCTCCAAACCAAGAAGTTCCAAAGCAAGGAATTATTACCACAGCGTCACGATGGCACTCATGACACTGACTAAAGTAAAGCAAAGGCGTCACCATGTTTTCAGTGACACGTTGCATTGTAAATATGAGAGGGCTTAGCGTGGGCATCAATACATCAATTTTTACACCATACTTCGTCTATCATCAGACACAAAATTGCAAGTACCATATGGTGTCAGCAAAAATAAAGTAATAATTCGTGATCTACAACGCTGGGGTACGTTCTCTGCAAAATAGGTTTTTATACGATTGTGAGATATATTTAGTATCAGTGCATTATCACACATGGCGAGCAAATATATCGATCATCTGCCTTTCTTGTGCGAAGCCTATGATTTGCTTGCATAATGTGGTAATCAGATCCGTTACATGTCCAGTTTGCCACACCACATGTAAAGTACTAC
>CM067344.1:50215290-50258275 GCA_034190875.2 Urechis unicinctus | reverse complement strand
TTACTGTGTAGTAACCGATAAATTGACGTCGCTATTCAGAGTCTGTTGTGTGGATATCTGACGGCTGTTGGATAGAGGCTGGTGATATTGCCTATAACACTGATGCCATAAGTGCAATATAAAGGTTGTTATATCCACATAGATAAGAGTCCACTACAATCTCTCTTATATTAATAAACTCTTCCTCCTAGTGTGTGCAGCCGCTGCTTTGTTACTTATTATGCAGCTGCATGCCATTATTGCTTTTTGTAGCAATCATTTACTTTCGAAAGAGCCCTGAAATTATATCAGGAGCACGTAATGATTGAACGCAAAATTCTGTACTGAGAGCTGCTATAACCAGCTGCTTATCAGTCTGACCTACTGTTTATGCTGTGTTTCTATATTGGTGCGATTCGACAAAAATGGTAACAGTCACAGTTTGTTGTTGTTTTATGCGTTTTGTGGCATTTTCAAAGAAATAAATGACAATTTATCCACCATACCTGCCGTCATATTAACACAAGTTAAACTGTCGGGAGCATAGACCCCCCACTGATGTTGGCGTGCTAGACGGGAGTCTGACAGGCATCGATGTAGATATCAGATGGCTGCTGCCGTGATCGAGGTGACTTAAGATAGGCCTCACTTGGTAGCTTTGGAGGCAAGCGTTGCTATTCATATACGAGCTGCTGCACTTTGCGATAAGACATGGATCGCGTTTTGACGTCTCGCATTATGGCTATGCAATGACAGATCAACTTCAACACCCATTCATCAACGTAAGGATTGGCACTGGTAAACCCCTCACATTTATGTAGTGTAGCTTATCTAGACAGAATAAGAGTAGAATTGTTGTACGGATTATGTTTGAAACTAGGTGCAGTAGGTCACATATAATGGTTAAGGCTATTTGGTACACAGACAACAGGCGTAGTTTAACCATCCTGATTGCAGCCATACATGGGCTCACTACGTCTGTGAACGGATTCATATGAAAGAGAGTAAGATAAATGATATGGCACATACTAATCGGAAGACAGTCTTTATTACAGCATGGATAACAAACGAAAGATGAGTCGTCAGTGCATCCCGAGCATGCTGGGTAGAATGAGTTATTATTGAATCACGGGCATTTCATCATCATGGACTTACTAAATATATCATGTCATTATTGCACCAGGGACTTGTTGTATTCAATGAGTTTGTTCTACGCCACAGACGGTAATAATGAGTGATTATTACAGCCTGGCTACGTCATTGTACCACGGAGAAGGTATAATGAGTCATTCCAATATGAGCCTTAACCCTCGCTTGAGCAGCACTGGGCTGCTCTGTTCAGAATATGTCACTACCTCCCGGCCGTACATATATCTGACCAATCATGGAAGTCGTATTCTCATCTCGTCTCATCCCGTCAGTCTGACTGATCCTTCACCTGGCGGATATTGCGCTGATTACTCGACTAGAGCATACCTGTACCCTGCTATCCAGAGCTTTTTGGCGAACTCAGTATTCTTCTACGCATTTCTTTACATGCTAACAGCTTACTGTGTTGTTCCAAGGACGAAGGTTGCTAGCTATGCTGTAAGCGACTCCAACTGTAGCCAAAATCGTATGCCGCAGCCGCTCAGGCCGTATCTCCACTGATTGCTTTGTGGGGACATCTGCATCGGTATGCAAATTTATTCCATGTCAGCGTTCAATTCGGTATGCTTTCGTTTTAAATCATTAGGATTTCTAACGACACAGGATTCGCGAAACGTCCCCGGAGAAGTAAACAGGAAACTATGGAAATTAGACAAAGTTTGTGAATGTGGGTTTTGGGGATGGCGGGGGTGGGGTGTCGGTTTTGCTAGTCGGTGGTAGGGCGGAGATGTTTCTGTGTTTGTTGATTCCCTCCTTCTAAACGCCTGGGCTTACCCATTTAGAAAGTTTTACGCACATGCAATTTGTCATCCTCCGTCGTACATAGCAATTTTCCAGATTGTTGTCTTCGACTTTAAAAGTTGCATTTAATAAAATAATTAGTTGAAATGGTATATTAACCATACTTGGGAGACCGGACTGCTATTGACATACTTGAAAATCATCTAATTCCTGCCTCGTTAGAGTTTCGGGTTGAGTCACATAAGGCATTCGAATTGGGTAATGGCAGGAATAAGGGTGGGGACAGGGCGAAGATAAGCGTGGGTTCACAACAAGAGTTGGTTTAGGTTCATGGTTGGAATAGGGGAATCATATTTTCAATCGTTATTCCACCCCGAACAACCTATGTGCCCTAATTAACAACAATTCTGGGCAACGATTGGGAATCTGGTAGTCTCTGAGTGCTTTATGATGATTTAAGAACTCGTTAAACACATATGCTGTAAAGATTTATGGCCCTGCTTATACGTGATGGTGGCTGCTCATGAATATGAAAACACGTTAATGAATATTCAGGAAGCATGAGAGGAAGATGAATATAGAACAGAAGACTATAAAATAAAAATACAAGAGTCACAGAGGGCATAAATGTGCATGATCTATGACATATTGGGATCATGAATGTTTTGATGGATACATCATGCTCTATACAAATATTGTACGTCATCTGGACGAGTTCCCCTCAAATACAGAAAATAAGATCCAGCACCTTCGCGAGATCACTACACCAGGTGTACGGTCTGCGTTGGGTATCGACTTGATAACACAAAGTTGCCCACTACATGGATATATTTATCATTTGCGCTATTTTTGACCCTTGGTCAGGTAGCCTTAATAATGGGCTCTTAGGCGTTAGCTGCTCAATGTATGTTATTGACTTTGCTACTATTGAAAGTGTCATTTTCCTTACCATAGATAACTAAACTACAAACGAATCGGTCATGTATTGCAGTGATGCGAACAACTTTCTTGAAAGATAATTGACTTATAGATTCAGGTTCGTTACTAAATACATGCAATAGGATCGCCATCTAATCACACTTGATTTATCGCGGGAGAGGCTGGTTTCGAAGAAGATATATTATCCCATTGAGTCATCTTAATTACGTCGTTTGCATCCATTTACCGTCTGGTGCTGGGTGGTCAAAATGGCTATGTCCTGGTCGTGTAGGCGGTTGACTCATCACTCGCCATCAACTCTAGCATCAACGTAAGACATAGGTAGAGGATGTTCAATTAGCCAAGAACATAATCATACCTGATTACTTTTGCTTCCTGAAAATTTTTGTGTGCGGAGAGTGTTTGTGTGTGGAGAGTGCACGAGGCTGTGTGTTCGATTGTGCGTACATTAGTTGTCTAGCTAATGTTGTTGCGTATGAGCCTGACTACTGTACAATTACAGCTGTCTGTATCTCGCACAAAAAGTGATCAGTGTGTAGGGGAGGAACTTAGAATATACTTCGTAGTCGGCTTGTTACTCATCCTAGACATTTGTTGATGTAGCCTTGAGAGGAACCAACGAAGGCCGTGAGGGAATGAGGTCTTATTCATGTTAGATTGTTCGCCGAACCCCATTGCCCAGCTATTTATTTGCTACTTGTGCGGTATTTGTTGACTAACGGTATGGATACATGCTCAATGAATTGCTTTGAACTATAGTGTAAGTGGACTCAAGACATATCTAATTTACGAGATCATTATGCAGCTTTAAATAGCACTGGTGACCGCAGAGCCAAATGCATTACCTCAGCCACTATCTGGCGGTCACCGTATATCAAGGGAAGTCGACAGACTCATTCAGTTCAGGCGCCATATCGGACCAAGTAATGACACAAGCTACTTCGCATTTTTATTTGAGTATATTGGGGCAGCAAATCACTTAAGAGCACAAGCATAAAGACCTTACAAAACACCGCGTTCAAAGATTTAATCGAACTCGCTTTAAGTCACAATGACCAGAAAATCCAAAAGCACTTTCATTTTCAACTGAACGTTCAATGAACAGCCCAGTATTACCCCTACTAGACAACTGCATTCATTTACCAATATCATGCAAACAAAAGCACTACTGAGTCCCAGTGTGTCAGTTGAGTACTAGCATGGCGTAGTTTTAACTAGAGCATGAACATACGAATGCGCGGTTCTGACGGAAGAAATGGAGCCATTGAAATTGAATGACGTGATTGGTTATTTTGAGGCAGAGAGGGCGAGACTATTATCAGGGTTGCCATGCATTGCTGGCCGTGCTGCATGACTGCTCGTGTCCAGTGAATGGGAGGCGGCATGGAATGGGGCTGATTATTTGTGTTTCAGGAGTGGAGTGAATTGATCTGCAATTGTATCTGACTAAAATGGAAGCACGAACGTCGAACCAATGTGGTCTGTGTGGATTGCGGTGGTATTCTCAGTAAAGGCCCGCACCAGATGTTTGGTGACAGACTTGCGTCGCCGATAATCAGGATTTTATCAAGAACCAAACGAAGCCCTTCTCTTTGGTTCACGAGCTACAGTCACTTAGAGGCAAGCTGTAACAGACGGCAGCAATCTGTCAATGGTCGAGATGTCGTATGAGTTTAAAACGCAATACGTTCTGAGCAGAAGGCGCGGTGAAACTGTGAAAGTCCCTGGCTATAGGAGCATTGAAACCCTGAGCTCTCAAACACTGATGATGCAAAGATCAAGAAACCAATAAATAATCATGCTTCATATAACACGGGAGGTTCCAAAGCATCGGAAGCGCAAAGGGCAAGTTGCATTGCGACACGGCTGTCCGTGAAAGGCGAGGGGTCTCATCGCATTTGCACAACCCGGACGATGAACATCGTATCTCTCTAACGTCATACTGATTCGGTAGTTGAGAGAGCCGATCATTATCTTACGTACCTCTAGGACCAGACTAGTGATTTATATTGATATGATGGGAACATTCTCTGACAGAGCCATTTATGAAAAGCGCATTAGTGGAACGAAGGAAGTAGCTGGTACATGATGTTAAATCATGTTGTTGCATATTTATGTCAAAGTTTATCTCTCTGTCGATAAGAAGCATCACCGTCGGTGTCTTATCTCTCTCTCGATATGAAGCATCACCAGTTATGTCTTATCTCTCTGTCCATAAGAACCATCACCGGTGATATCTTATCTCTCTTTCGATAAGAAGCATCACCAGTGATGCCTTATCTCTCTTTCAATAAGAAGCATCACCCGTAATGTCTTATTAAGAAGCATATCAAGTGATGGAGATAGACAACCGACAGGAGGCACCAAGCACGCACATGCCAAGATGACCTTTTCATATGGTACATAAGAGTATTCGATGAAAACTTACCACCAGAAAACCCCTCAAGAAAACATGTATCCTGGTATGATTCACAAGCAACAGACGTGTAAACGAGGCTGAGGATGCGTGCAAAGAACGGTAAATAACCTTCGCAGCGCAATTGACATTTTGGTTTTATATTTCGTCTTGTGAATAATCGCCATACAGCCATGATACACGGCTAATGGATTTTCATTGGCTTCACTGATGTTCGTGTTGATATAAACGGGTGAATATCACGACACTGTATGTGAGACTGAATCATGAAGAGGAATATCAGCTTAGACGTTCTGTCCACTACATGTGATTAGATAAAACATTTTATGGGTGAATTATTCATGGTCCTACTCTCAGGGAAGCTGCAATTTGTCAACCTTCCGTACTCAATTACACTTCCTACGCAACCTTACTGCCTTACCATCAAATCTACAAATCACTCTTTCAAATTGTTCAATTCATTATACCTGTCAAACAATAGATCGACCCTACCTGCTAAACAACGTCCCTACCGTACTAGCGTGCCTACCAAACTACCTGTAAATCTGTACTGTACTACCAAACTCCTTGCCGAACTCAATTACCTTCCGAACGACCCGTCCTACCAACCGTACCCGCCAAACTACCTATTACTATCCAATCTGACAACTCTCACCTATCAAACTACCCTAACTGCAGAACTTTCCCGCCACATCTCATTATCTATCTAACGCAGTATGAACCAATTATGTCGAACTTTGTATTGAGGGGACTACGGATAAGATTAATGTTTACTGCTCAACTAAACTGATTTGGTGAAAACATGAATTTTCATTGTCGCAATGGTTGGTGGAAGTGGTTCAGGTCACAGCTTGGACATGAGCTTGCACCTGCAACGAACAATGCATCACTAGATATCTGTAGTTTGTCATGTTCACATAACATGTTTAGTGGAGGTAAAAACAATGAGTTTATACTTTCGCCCGGAGGGCTCACTCTAAGCGTGGTGCTTATCATTAAGTCTCTTCAAACCACATGGAATCGGCCCGACCAGTTGGATGACTCCATATCTTTACAAAAAAACCTGAGGATGGGCTTGTGTTTCACCCAGTTGCATACTGACCGCACAACTAGTCGACGTGAACACTCTTCGCGTAGCTATAAGCTCTTTGTGTGTTGTAGAGATGAAATTGACTGACTTAAGGTGCGACTTAGTGCCACATAGCCCGGTTCATTATGTCGTTTAAAGTACCCCATACATTCTCACTATTAAGTACCCCATACTCATGACCGAATGTTATGACCCTAGTGAGACGGTGACATTAAGCCCCGATGTCAAACAGCAGTTACTATCCATTAACGTATGTCACGTGTAGCATCATTGCAGGTAGCTTTTATCACAACTGGTTGTTTGCTTGTCTTCGTAGTATAAAATGCAGCGACATAAATACTAAATAGCTCGCGGAAAAGCATTTCCGTTCTCATTTGCCTTTAGAGGTATTATTACAAGTTGTGGCGACAGCAGCAAAAGCTAGCAATGATTTTATTCCTACACATAAATCAAATAAATACTTCGTAATGCTCAGCCAAGCCTCGAACAAGTCTCATAAGGTTCTGTCTGTTTTCACCCGCAGTCGACCCATATCATTGCTTTGGCAAATTCGGCATACAATGTTCTGTTAATAATTGTCGACCAAGCAAGGTACCTGGAAAATACATCACTTTATATTTTGGATTATCGCAAGACGTCATTTGTAAAGCCTGTCATACCGATTATATGTGCGTTTCCGGTCGCGTCTAATGTTACCTGGTAATAAAATGACAGCGTGTGACCTGTTGCAAGTTGTAGCTACGGTATTCATACAAGTGTCGAAAAGAAGATGCTATTACACGCCCCCTCAATGCGGATCAGGGCATCCGTATCTGTTGGTGTTACGAGTGTCTTTTGTATTCGCAAAAGTGTTGTTATTGTGCGTTGCATCTGCACTGCCTCGGGGTATTTTGCGGCCATTTTGTCTTCTGCTGACTGTTAACGACACTACCTCGTGGCACAGCCTGGGAATGCATTGCGTAGAATAACTTTTAACTACAATTAACACGACGCCTAATAGACGGTATTGACCATCAATAAATCTCATGGTCTATAGTGAAGCGTCACACACGCCTCAATTTACTGCCGATAATGCAATATCAACCAAAGCTATTCGCCTTTAAAAAACATTACCAGTCAAACCATCTGTCTACTGGACTATATGCAGATTCGTGATGCAGCCCGTGGTTCCCTTGATTCTCTGTCTATTTCATGAGATTGTATCACCACTGACCCCTAAGTCAGTTATATAAAGCGTGCGGTAATGCATTCATCTTCTCCTTCTCAATTACCACTTTATTAGCGAGTAAGCATATGAGATTCGTCTGGTGGTGATTTTTCAAGTCATACTACTGAATTCCTGCCTAGAGCATCAGCTTTGAATGATGTCGCTATCGGCACAAACCTAATGTCATCGTTCCTATTGTGACTGCGGTGACTAAATGATGCGAGTCATTTTCGTCTTAACTTGAAGGATTTGCAGCTCAACTTTAAGTCTCCTATGCCGCCCCAGATCTG
Source organism: Urechis unicinctus (assembly GCA_034190875.2). Taxonomy (NCBI): domain Eukaryota; kingdom Metazoa; phylum Annelida; class Polychaeta; order Xenopneusta; family Urechidae; genus Urechis; species Urechis unicinctus. The sequence continues at coordinate 50,250,464 of CM067344.1, read as the reverse complement.
AGCGAGTCGTCGTTACTGTTAAGTTCTTGTCCCAATAGATAGATAATTCAACCAGATTATATCCATGGCCTACACTGTTTCTTTTTTGACCCATGATGCTTGGTACACAGCGTTTACTTAGCGCTACAGCCTACCATACCTACAGCGCAAAGAGGGTGACATAACGGTTAATCCTGCCTCTGAATCTTGTGTCCCTCTTTATGAGTAGGTATTCTCCCGTTTATTTTTGTACCATACATAGTATTCATCCAAATTAATAATATGTGAACATTTAATGAAGCTATTAGTAATTTATCTCTGTTTAATGTTGGTTAGCAACCATAAATGTGTATCGATGTAATACATTACCATATAGCAGGTTCTATAAATGCTTTGAAAGTAGGCTCTGCTTAAATGCCTAAATGTACTACAGTATTAGACGACCATTATCACCCGTCGATATGGAGGTTGCGTTGACAACCTATGGGGGATAGTAATTCTATGCCTCTGTTACTGGTATGGTTCCTTTGACAGTATCCTCTGACTGATGCTAGTGGTAGCTCATTGATGTACGTGGCTAATGCCTTCTTTTCTGTTCCACAGTGCAGGCGATTTTGGTCTTCAACTGTGGTTTGACTGTATCACCGTCAGATCCTATGACGCTGCTAACAATGCGTTAGACGGTAAATTGTACATATATCTGGGTGTGTGATATGTGTTTGGAGTTCCGGTTGTTATGAGTAAATATAGGTATATTCGTGCCTTGTCATCTTACTTGCCCGATAGGACTGCCATATGAAATATATTGGAAGCTGCATATGTGTCCTAACTCTCGGTCGTTAGGTTAAAGGCGTCAGTTCATATAAGTTGTTATAATTAACGTATCGTTCGTGATGCTCCTGAATCTATTCCTCCTGGTTATAAGGTAGTGTACTAGTGTCATATTCCCTACTGCCATCTTCCTCTGCTTCCACAGGAGTACACAAGAGTGTACTGTTCTAATACCGTGTTGATTGCACGCTACTGAACCTTGACGGAGTGTTTGTTATACTGATTGTGTTTCCATTATCATCCGTTAATGTATTGGCGAAATTGCTATTGACGATATTAACTGAATGTTATCGGTCGTTTGATGCTTTCGTTAATTAATTGATATATGTAGCTTGCTTTTCAACCATGTTCTGAATATTGCATGACAATTTTCTACCTCATCATCTTAGGGTTGTTATTCCTGAATACTGTTAAAAGGCGTAAGCCATGCTGTCTTATAACAGGCATGGTTTTCCGACAATAACGGCGTGATACAACATATAACTATGTCTATTAAGTGGCAATATTCCGTGTGTAAAGTTAATATACAGTAGTTGAAGTTGAAGGCAGTCACGTAAGGCAAATCTGATGCAATGCCGCGAGGAAGAATATGGAGGCATCATCCGTGTTCTGTTTTTGGTGTGTTACTACAGACTAGTCATATGTCTATGACGAATTAACTGGAGATCTGCAGGGTGTTTAGCGCCCCCCCCCCCCCCTCGGAATCACATCTCTGCCAGTTGAGTGCATTCAACGCATGCTTAGCTGATTAGAGCACGCTTTTATATCACGAGTTACTGTTTATTCTGTCACTTTTGCCTACATTGCCTGATGCATCACTATCAACACCTATCTGCCAGTCACCATACCTCAAAAGACGCCTACAAATTTATTGAGCTCGGGGAACATATTTGACTGGGTAATGACAAAAGCTACTATTCCATTTCATGAGAATGCTGGTACACTCCACGCGCTCCAGGTGCAGGTATTGGAAGGTCGCAGCTTGGCGCCATAGTCGTATCCGTTTGTGCTCGAGATTTTCTGTCTTTCCTCTCTCAAAAAGCCATGAGTACCGCACAACTGACAATACAGAATTTTATACCATCATATCCAACTAGCAACCAGGGACAATAGATCGGCTCCAACCCAGCGTGGAAGACAAAGATAATGCTATTTAAGCTGATGTTCAATACGCAGTTTCCATTAGCAGCCTAAACATCCATCTATCGAAAGCACGGCCACCCTAAGTCTAAAGGGCAAAACTCGCTGACTGTTTGATTACCTGTGCCTTAAGTCAATCATGTTAGCAATCAGTATTCCGTGATGCCATGAACACTATTGGTAACGGCCATAACATGTCAGTTGAAGTTATAACGGCATGGTTACCACTCTAGCAGAGTCGATATATGGGGGAGGGGGCGTTATTAGAACTGTATTAGATGGTGGGTGTGGGGTATACACAAAAAGTATGTTTTGTATGAAGCCTAAATTGCTGCATACGCTTTATGATAATGTAGCCAGATGACGATTCCTGATTCTATTAAGCTTGCTTTGGGTTATCAGCTGCGCATATCATCATTCATTAGAAATGCAAATATTTTTTAAGCTTTGTTATTTATGTCTGGTTGATTGAAATATTAACATAAGGAATCGCGGCAACTTCATATTTCATATACTTTATTTCATGGAAATTTGCCATACTATGTTAACAATTTTTGTCATGAAATCTTCACGTAATATAACAGTCCATTTTACCCACACTGGGAACTTAAACGCTGTCAAGATCCACATTATCATTTACTAACCTATGAATGCAAAATCAAGTAAATGTAGCAATTAAATGTGCTGCAGTGGTCAAAAGATTGTATGTTGTCTGAAGTCTGTGGCAGAGGTTGGAAAGGACGTAAACAAATTCTACAGCAAACCCTTCACAATAAATGCTGCCTGCAGCATCAATATTGTACACATGGCAGTTCAGAGTACAACAGAATGTACCTTTTTCAAGCGATCTCTGACAGATAGTAACTCCATGCAAGTTTTATACATGGCAGTTCATAGTAATGTTTATTTGCAATAAATATGTGCCTTTTTCAAGCGATCTCTGACAGATAGTAACTCCATGCAAGTTTCATACAATGGCGCAGATATTATATGATGCTGCACAGGAAATGGAGCACGACATTCATTCACTAAAGTTCAATGAAACACTGAACTAATAAGCTCTGACGAGTGCTTTCTGCTCTTTGGATATATTATATCGGCTCCACAAGCGCAAAAGTTGGTCAAAATAGTCGTTTTTGTTAAGAATGGGAAAGGTCCCAGTGATGAAATTGCACATCGACTTCAGTCTATGTAATATCACGAAAAGATTTCTGTACAGAGTTATTGAAAAGTGCCAAAGAGCTTAAGTATCAGAATGCACCATAAGCATTATATTTGCCGCCCCTGAAGGAAATGTTTTGCTCCGTTCATTTGTTGCTCTGATTTGTTCAATATAGATGAGAATAAAAATAAGAATATTCTTGAGCGAAAGTTGTTGTGCCCATTTCCGTGCAAAAGCATTAAGACTACTGGTTAGGATTCATAAAATGAATGGAAACTAATCTGATAATTATAAGCAAATTGTTCCTGTATTATGTTCAGTAAAAGGCAAACACAAATGTTGAGGTTGTTTTTGGGCGTCGCCGCCCATTTTTTAGCAGTTCCGTCACGTGCTCTATAGAGACACCAATTTCACTGAAGGCCAAGTCTTCTCTTAGGTTCACATACCTTGAGGCAAGTTTTTATTTCGTTTACCCAAACATCACTTGCTAATTGTTACCATCATTGTGAGTATGTATATATATATATATATATATATATATATATATATATATATATATATATATATATATATATATATATATATATATATATATATATATATATATATATATATATATATATATATATATATATATATATATATATATATATATATATATATATATATATATATATATATATATATAGAGAAACCCCTTCAGATTTTAAAGATGAAGACAATGATATCAATCTTCCACGAGCAACAGTCACATCTCTGACCCGTGTTTGTTAGATCAATATGACATTTACAAGCAGATATGCTAAATGCCTTCAGCGAAAACGACACTTTTCAACCGTTCGATCAGTTACCGGAAATTAAATTCAGATTGGGTTTAGGCTAGTGTATGCACTTATACTTCACCACCATTTTCCCAATGAATCATACAGTTTGAGCTATGCAGCCAAGCACAAGCAATCTTCATGGGTTATTTGCAGAGTACAGCTCAGGAAATCAAGATTTGCGTTTAGGTAAGTTCAATCTAAATGTATTTGGGGCGACAATGTATTTATGCCTCACAAACAAACTAACACGCGACCATAAATCGTAGGCATAATGTATGCCTACCGCACCACATGACATGCGTTGGCGACCTGTCCTTAGAGTGCTCTCGGTTTATTCGTTACTGTTGTTATGAATATGAACACACACTTGAACCATGTGAATGCATCTTACGAGTGTTTATGCATGTGCACATGGGCATATTCGAGTTGTGGTTATGTTCTGCGCTGTATCCAATACATCTTAACGCAATCAACCTTAACGAAAAAGTCCTTGATTACTATCAATGCATTATATATTCAAGATAATCATTACTTAGTGCCAACGAAAATATGCAAAGGCAGGAAGTGGCATACGACCAGAGTTATCCATGCGTTTTCAACGTTCAAAACTTCATGAAAGGTGCATCAGATTTACAGCGCCAATTAAGGCCAGCGCCAATTAAGGCCATATTTTACAACAGATTTCCAAGCGAAACTGATTTCCGCAGTGCGGCAAGGTGATAGAAGATCGATATGTGTATATTGCTGCTTCCATTGTTAAGCATTGATAGAAATATGGAACACAAATCAGCATAGAGGGTTACCTCTGCCGTATATTAAGCGCTAGTCGCCAAAGGTTAATTTCCAAACAAGTTCGATTAATTCATCTCATGTTAGGCAAAGCCATTTTAAATATGCCAGGTGATGTTTCTTAATGGCGATACTGTGGTGACTTAGTTTAGGAACACAAAACAGTACCAGCTGCACATATCGTTTAGCCGCCAAAGCCCCGTTTAATCCAGGCGCTCTAGCAGATGACAAATCACGGTAATATTCCACACATGACAGTCAAGCATTCCTTACACATTCGTCTCGTTTGATGTGATCATGAATCGAATCAATCGTTATGTCTGTTCACAGTCGTGTTGGTTGATACAAAGTTGAGACTGATCATTACAAATTAACACAGGAATCATATTCAGCATGAATGAGGTGTTTTTAATGTGGGTTTATTCTCTCTTCACCAGCAATCAAAATTGCCTCCTCGTTACAGCCTTGCGAGCAAAGGTATGGGTTATCATTCGCAAGTCATATCGGCAACCGCTGATGCGCTACATCAGTGATCACTTTAAAAATTGAGTGGTTTTGGCTCCAAACCAAGAAATCCCAAAGCAAGGAATTATTACCACAGCCTCACGATGGCACTCATGACACTTACTAAAGTAAGGCAAAGACGTCAGCATGTTTTCAGTGACACGTTGCATTGTAAATATGAGAGGGCTTAGCGTGGGCATCAATACATCAATTTTTACACCATACTTCGTCTATTATCAGACACAAAATTGCAAGTACCAAATGGTGTCAGCAAAAATAAAGTAATAATTCGTGATCTACAACGCTGGGGTACGTTCTCTGCAAAATAGGTTTTTATACGATTGTGAGATATATTTAGTATCAGGACATTATCACACATGGCGAGCAAATATATCGATCATCTGCCTTTCTTGTGCGAAGCCTATGATTTGCTTGCATATTGTGGTAATCAGATCCGTTACATGTCCAGTTTGCCACACCATATGTAAAGTACTACAGTAATGATTCTTTGAAGAGTTCATATGATCATGTTATTCACTTGCCACCTAATTTATGATAACGTGTTTCATTAAAGTCGGCTTGGTGCGACATCATGATGTATTCGAATCTTGCAGACCTAGAGCAGTAGCTATCTCTATGTTTTTAGTAAACCGTGGTCATTAGAAAACCGACTGCCTGATCAATATAGTGTAGCAAGCGTTTATCAGAGATAAAAGAAGAGAATGCCGATAAAAGTCTGTTTCTGAGAAAATTACGCAAGATTGCCATCAGAGCAATCGCGATATATTGCTGGCCATGCAAGTTTACTGGAAGATAGATCGTACCACTGCGTTAAGTAAATAGCGTCATTTCTATTCGACTACCGTGAGCTAGTGCTTGCCTGAGATGGATTTGTCAAGGTCGAGTCGGCTGTTGAGTCATTACGCCTAATCACACAGTAGTAGTTGCCGATTAAAATAGGGCTAAATATACAAATCAAGCATCTGTTATTCAATCTTCCAAGGGCACACGTTCAAAATTACCCAGTGGCCAACTGTATATCTGATCAGCATTTGTGAGCGAGCCTTATTTCCATGATAGGTACAGTGACTGGCCGGTATCAAATGTTCTGTTGATACATTATTTGCGTGGACAGTTATTCAAGTTCAATTTATTATCAGCTTTCTTGGGCTCATCACAACATCACATTGCAAGTTAAACTAATTGTCAGCTTAGCCCGCTTGGTTAGGACTCATCATATTGAGCATGTAATTCACCACAAGACACTGTCTGTTTTCTTAACTGACTGAGGTAAGCTTCATCTGGTAATTATCTTAAATACTCTCGAAGTGGGAGAGGTGAAAACAACAGAGCGAGGTGAGTGAGTAATGACTAACGCAGTTAGCTTAAGCAGGGAAATATGGACGTCATAAGAAGACGAGAATACAGGCGGACGAGAGAAGGAAGCAGACGTCCGGGTGAGACAGCTTCAGAACCACGAGATTGTGGTGTTGTTGTTCGAATTGATTATATCGACTTATTTGGAAGCACGTGACCAAAACATATGATTGTTTGTGACACCGATTAATCAATCCTTAATGCACAACACAACGCCAGGAAACGACATGCAATGGTCGTAAGAATGGTGATCAACTTTCAATGACGCATGTTTAGTGACACTGATCCAATAGCTGCTATTCAGGTAGATGTTCCGTTTACTTTGTCGCCCTTAGAATATACGCAGATAATGTGTGTACCGGGCCTGCTTTAAGCAGCAAAAGCACAGCGTCATAATGTCCCCATAATCTCCACTCAAACAGTTTGTTCACGACCAATGGGCCGCGCTAACGCCAAGACGAAATGAGCCAAAACTCAGCATGCTGTTAGGCATGCTGTTTGGTGTACTATAAAAGGAACATTTACACAGTGATGATAATGGTGTCGTGCAGTCCTAACACAATATGCGAGTTAAGACGGCGAAGTGGTATTAGGAAGACACTAGGGGAGGTGAGCACGGCACGTCTACTGCTAACAGACGGACTTTATAAAGCGGCATTAATTGAACGCGACAGAGCCATTCGTCCAGACTCGTCATGCCTTACAACATTGCACTTCATGCTGCTGTCTCAGTAAAAAAATGTTTGTGCCCATGGATTATGAGTAATTGGTATAAATATCCTCATTCATTGCAAAAATGAGGTACCAGCGTGGGGTGAAGAGTACAGCACTACCTTCCATAAATGAATGATAGATTCCGTGCACCAGTTTCACATTGCGTTAGGATTCATACGCCATGCACTACATCTTATTGGGGTAATTCTCTGCATTGGTGCTGCAACAACTCGATTCGTACGTGGAATAAAATTGCTATTTTACCGAACAAATTAATGCAAGGGCTGTCAGAACATACGGAGCCCGGTCGATTTGATTTAGAAATGCGCCGCCAGGCCAGGCATGTTATGTGATATCGGAAAATATAAATTAATTCCATCACCATCCTAGCTACTATACGTGATTACGTGCTCTTATTTTGACCCTTACAATACATTATATGTATTCACAAAATAACTTGCGTGGGACAGAATCAGCCTCATTCCAAGTAAAAAAAATTCAACCATATAGGTCCAGAAATTCACGCGTATCACTTCAAGATGAGCACCTCCCATATCATGTAAACAGCTCAGTAAATAGCAGTCGGTGAAAGCCAACATCGAGTTGTGTGATTCTTTGTGGGAGATACAAATGTCAATGGAGAGCGAATAGAGCTGCTAGGTCAGTTCTATCGTGGGTGGTTTATGCGTCCCTGAGTTGATTCTAACGGCGATGCTAGAATATCGAAGCGCTAATTGATACCCTAAACTGAGTATTTGACGTAGCTGTTTTTAGAAAGTTCATATAGATAAATATATATATATATATATATATATATATATATATATATATATATATATAGATATATATATATATATATATATATATATATATATATATATATATATATATATATATATATATATATATATATATATATATATATATATATATATATATATATATATATATATATATATATATATATATATATATATATATATCTATATATATATATATATCTCTCTCTCTCTATATATATATATATATATATATATATATATATATATATATATATATATATATATATATATATATATATATATATGTATATATATGTTTATATATGTCGGTTATATGTCGGTTATATGACCAGAGCTGTCGGGGGTTATTTCTAAAAGAAGCAAAACATGTCGACATTTATCATATCATTATTTGGCATTGAAGACTATAACTGCTAATGTTATTAGGCTTGAGAACCATATTTGCTCTAGGCACCTTCTACTTTGTCTTGTTTCTCTGGCCATTCAACACAATCAGGTTGTAGGTAGCTGTCGGCAATAAAAGCTATGTAGATACAATAACTTAACATGGACTCGAAAGAAAACCGAAGCTAGATCCCAATCTTAACTCCCGACTAACGCGCTCATTGCAATCTTATTTACCACGTGGACCGCAGTGTAGACTTACAATGAAATAGCGAAGCTAACTTTTGTGGTTCCGAATTTATTCTCTCGTGTTCAAATTACTGCTTCTGATGATAACCATGCTACTGCAGTGGTTCGAAAGCGCAGATACCATTTCTGGTGTTGACGGGTGTGTAGTGCATTTTACAAGTAATGAAACATTTTGTGCATAGTTTCAACGGCCAGAAGAGATTTCGATATCTGACTATAGTATAGGCAGTAGACCGTAACTTTATCGTAAGTCAGTCTCTGTAGCGTTATTATGTGGATAAGGGTTCCAGATGTACACAAAGTAGCTGTAATGTTTTCTTTCTAAGTAACAAAAATGATGCTTTACACAGGGCATTAATTTGGTTACTGACATAAATCTGAGAGACTTAAAGAAGATAATACTTAGATTTTAAATTGCAGCCTCACGATGATTGGATAACAGATACGTTTGATAATGCTTTTCAATATTTAATGTTTCCCGTAGAAGAACTCCAGTAATTCAGATACGAAAAACAGCTTAGACAATGTGCACTATACAAACGTGTACATTACTGTATATTCTGCAGGCACGGGAACAATATAAGCAACTCCCTCGTTAAAAGACGGGTTGAGATAATTGATCACATGTCCTCTCGTCAACCATAGGTTATACAACAGCTGACATAAGTCAGTGCATCCCCCATTGTTTATTGTCTGCAGTAAATATAACATACCCAACGAATTGCTTAATACTTGTTATATCTCCTGCTTGATAATTTATCAGAGACACTGGCGTAGTTAACCAGCGCTGTTGCTGGAATACCTATGTCTGGAACTCCCAGCCTCTGCGTAAACGTTAGCACTGTTTATCGATGGAACAAGTGCAGTTCTTTTATCCGCGTTGCCATAGAAATGATATATTGCTCACCTACGTCTTCGTTAATACTTGATTGTCAATGTGTGGAGGTTTTTCATGCTTAGCTTAATTTGCGCAAACTTGACGTGAGCTGCAAGGGAAGGAAGGGTGCACTGGTCCCATACAGCATGTCACAAGCAGACTAACTGGGATTTATTCTCAACACCTACCATAATTAGAAAAAAACCTGTTGCATTTATTTTATGCTCTTAGCAGTCCGTGACCATATGTTATGTGGTGCCATGTGCAGACGCGTAATCCGAGACCGGATTATTCTCAGTATTACTGTATTTTATTCTGTTACACTGCTATATGAATGCGCTTATCCATCCATCACTTTAGCGCTTTCTAACAAATGATGCTGAGAGCAAAGGCTTGGACGACGAAGATGTCAATGGAAGCGTAATTTAGACGGGGATGGGGCAGGGTACCAATGTCCCCCCCCCCCCCCCATTCACACATGTTTTCACTGTGTGTTGAATGTTGTAACCACGGACTCTCCTCGTGATGTTGCAACCACAGCGAGAAAACGAATTACAGCGTCATTGCCAAGCGCATATACAGTAGAAATATTACTCGCTTTTTAATATGCAAATAATAGGTATAGAACGGTGAGGTAAGCATCAATATATTCATATCGGCACACAGGTCATTTTGAATGACGAGTAACGCATGCAGGGGGGTGGGGGTGAGCTGGATATGAATCAGTGCATTATAATAACGCATTATCTGTCTATCGATACAAAAACTCAATGAAATCACCCATTCCCTAGGCATGGTCCCCTAGCCCCTTGGCTTTGGGCCCTGTTTACATGTTAATGATATTCAACAGTCCCGCCAAGAGTCTAGGCCAAGAAGACTTCTTAAACTGGACTAGCATCCCAGATTTGGGATGCTCCAATCAGAAGCCGTGTCTCTCAGTTTCTCTCGGGTACTTACGGGTCATTGTCTCTCATTGGTCAGTGTCACATTTTCCGAAGATTCGGTGCCATATTTGTTTAAGTACGCTCCGTTTTACACCTCTTGTCACCAGAACTGAAGCACATTCGTCTGCTTAACATGGAAAAGACTCCAACGGAAGCCCTCAATTACTCGCAACAGTATTGAAAGACTTGTGCGCTCGCCAACAGGTTTCCCCCTATTAGTCGCCTCTTACGACATGCATGAGGACAGTGTCTTGCCAGTCAACTTGTCCAACCGGACGAGTGATTTTTATGAGCCGGGCTAGCATTCTACAACACCCTGATTTGTTATTTCACGCTGAGCGGCACCCTTAATCTCACAGTCGACGAGAGAAGAGGACACATAACAGGTCTCTTTAACTGACTCTATTACTTAAACATGCTTTCATGCAGCTAAGCGATTTAAGCGCTTGTTGTAGTGCCAATTTGAACTTCTGAGACCCCCCCCCCCCCCCCATTTAACGCAGACCACAACAATGTGCATGAGGTCACATAAAACCGAGGGTGCGTATCACAAGCCAGTTTCATGAGCCAGGCGCGCGCAACTAAGGTCAATCCGGGTCACAACCTTAGCGTTGTTTCGTCAAGCAGGTGCTGTCATGTAGATTGACGAACATATCTAATTTATATTCGGACGCGCCAGTTTTAGACCTTGTCTTGTCGTAGACTCCTGGGGGAGAAGGGTAGCGGAAACCATTGAGTCTGAAGATCCGATCTGGTCATATTGTCGCTTGCATCTTGATCACAATTGAATAACAGCACATGCAGCACTTGCTCGCTCGATGTCTTTCCTTGTGCTTTATCGCGACACGTGCCACTGAAAAAATATTATTATTTTTCTGTTCAGTTGTGCAAGCTTGGTGTTGAACACACAGGTCTAGGGTCATTCATCTTAATTACAACACTTGAAAAAAGTCATCTCTGGAACAAGCATTTGTTTCAGCACATGTGTGGTCTGATAGTGGTGTTGGTGTATTCATCAAGCGAGAAGACGAACGCGTTGCATATAGCTAGTCTTGTATATAGATTAACTCACCTCTCAATGGCGTCCCATTATATAATTTCATATAACACACTAATTCATGTCAACTCTTATCCGCGCCTTGCACGACATGATGCCAAGCTGCTTCACAACTAACGGCTATTGAAGACCAGTGCTTAAGCCTAAAGTAATAACCGATAACATACGCGCCATATAATTATGTATTTCCAAACTATGTGACACCCTGAACAACCGTATGACCCTCATGACCTTTGCACAAACTGATCCCATTTTGATACTGCAATCCGAGGGGCGCACAATCTGCAAAACAGTAGCTATTTGAAATGAACTTTGTCCGAGGATGTTCTGTGCCATAAATCATAATGCTCATTCTGCATTGTTTGGTGGCAGGTGAGCACCAGGGCTTATATGAATACATGATGAAGTAGCCGGTAATAATGCACCTGTGCCGATCAATTGGCTTTTTCGACAATGACTTTTTGCACATCATCAACTTCCACAATAAATCAAGAAAAATGTACACATATTTTTTTTTTTATTGCGCTAGCTATTTTGTAATTATGCTTGACAAAAGCAACACAACCTATTACCCGGGCAGACCACTCACTCCTCTTGCAGGACAGGAGCAGATGCCCACTCATTAACATGGTTGGGCATGTGCAATGTTCATTGGTCTGATAAAATATCAGTAGACAGATTAATAAAGCGCTACTATGCGTAATTTTGCCTATATGTTTGGGATTCTGATGCGTTTTTATAATCTACCATTAATATGGCAATGACATTGTCAAATTGATATTTTCATCTCATCACATTTGTTATTATGTCACCATTAATGTACAGCAAGCTTTAAATCTAACTAAAGCTAATATTAGTTAAACCATACACGTCGGTACTTTGGAATAACCAGACATTTATAAGACTAGATGTCACGGGTCCATTGAGTTACTAATGTGGTAAGTACGCGGTTACTCGACAATAACAAAGAAATAAATGGTGTGTGGTTAGTGGTGATAGCGATGATAGCCACACAAAGGCTCTACAGACTTTGTGATGAGCGAAATATGGAGCTGATTTCCTGTCGTCGTCTTTTAGCATACTGTGAATACTAACAATTACAGTTTCTAATGCGTGGCATCAATTATTTTCAGGAACATAAGCAGAAGGGCGCTTTGATAAGCACGATATAAATGTCTACACGTTTAATGACATATGTCCCCTGAGCTCAATTAGTCCGTCCACAACTCTTCTATACGGGAGATGGCAGATAGTGGCCGTGGTAATGAAGTTGTCTCTGCAGTCATGAGTATAATGTTAAGCTGTGTAATCCCTGGATTTAGAAGTGTCTTAAGACAACCTATATCAACATCATAGTTCAACGCAGTCCAATGACATAGCAATCATAACTTGGCCACTACATACAATATAGTTCTCCGATCTATTCCCCTTCCATAGGTGTATTGACCAAGAGGTCTAATTCATAACATTAACCTTTGCTGGCGTCGGCCTCGTGGTTTTACGTGAGGTCACGGGAACATGTGTACGTGGCATGATACCTGCCTTCACGCACACACAAACACATATTGATCGACTAACAACTATATAACTGTACAAACCAGGTTCTTCTTCAGAATTAAAATGTTGAATGTACTCGGTCGATTAAAGTCCCTACCTAAATCATGCATGCTTTAACTCGCTGATGCCACTATCGAGGTGGCGTCAACAGCCTTCTCGGTCATGGAAGGTTCGCCCTAATTACTCCGCACCAAAAAGTCATTGACTCCAAATGACGCCATTTAGTTATTCTCAATGAGATCCCATATCGTCAGAGAAAACTGGCATCTCAAGCAATAAATCGAGATTGGTTAGATATCAATCCTGCTGGATGCATCCAGCAACATCCCTTTATCGCAATCAGTACATTTTATATCCCGGAAAACCGCTCGTTTCCCTGTTATACATCATCAATCTGTTGACCGGATTGACACATGAGGTCCAGGTTAATCTAATTTCCGTTTGCTGCCAGTTTCATGTGAATTATACACCATCAATACATTGCGTTACATTAACTTAATCTATCAGTATCAGCATCAACGCGATTCCTGAGTGTAGAACGCAGTTATGGAGATGCTGTGTCTTAACAGTGCTTGTATATTCATGTGATCCAGCAAGGATCTGTGTTGCATGTACAAATTTGCACGTTCGGTTGGATGAGGTGAAGTTGAATTCCTTTATTGAAGTCGACGCATTGCTGTATTCCATTCACCACGCAGCATTTTGACGTTTAGTGGATTTTGCTTGTTTTGAACATTCGGGGTATAATGCGTTCAGCAGTTGAGGGCGTGTGTTGTGAAGGTGGAATATTATGCTTGAGTAGTTTGTGAAGCCAACAGTGAAGCAACCTGTGCAGCCACACGTGAAGCCATCTGTGAAGCTACCTGTAAAGCCACCAGTGATCGCGCATGTGAAGCCACCTGAAGTGAAGCCACAAGTGAAGCCACCTGTGAAGCCACCTGTGAAGCCACCAGTGAAGCCACCTGTGAAGCCACCAGTGAAGCCACATGTGAAACCACACGTATAGTCACCTGTACAGCAATCACACACGTGAAGTCACATGTGAAGCAACCCGGTAAGCCATATGTGAAGCCAACCATGAAGCCATTCATCATCTAAATATCCTCACCAAAAACTTTCCCATCCAAAATCATTCCTCATCAAGCACATCCTACGTCAAAAAAAATCCGCATCCTACACATTCATAACGAAACATTTTCCCCGCAAAACATTCCTCGCCAAGTACTCTCCTTAGAAAACATTTCAATCGCTGCAGGTCCAACACTTCTATGTATTCACGACCCCCTATTCATCCAATCATTATCCCGATATTCCATAAACACACATGAGTGATTTTCTCCATATTTTAGACTTCCTTTGCCAAGGTAAATGTCTAATGGCTCATTTATTACCCGTCACTGTTACTAATATTGATTTATTCCTAAGGCAAGTTGTGCTTTATCAATAGCACCATAGGCCAAATGTAGCTCAAAAGATTGGCAATTTCATCATATCTTCATGTACTAGAACAAGTGAGAATAAGGTTGAGTCGATTCTGTACCTTTTCCAAATGACATTATAACATGCTGAACCTTTGTTGTATGATAGCGTGTGCAAACTGTTTGGCTTCATTGTATGATTATGTACGTATAGTCTACTATATCTTATTCCACAACTATTCATTTCAGTAAGGTCATTGCAAATTAGCACATTGCCTGAGACAAATAAATATCATGAGAGTTGTTTGATATTTTCTATTTTGTCATTTACCGTTTGAGGTCGACAATTGTTATAGCCCCCTTCCCCTCTTTCACTCCAAAAGAGAAACTGAATAGAGCCAAATGACAATACATGTTAATACCAGGGAAATGCTCAAGTAAAGCTGCAGTTGGTTATATGGCAAGTCAAGTGGAAATTTATAACAGTAACTTCCTTTAGCCTTTAGTGTCGCAGTATCTGTTTTGCGCCAGTAATTGCTTGATTTAATTTGGCCGACTTCATTGAGGACACCACGAGGATATTTCACAATTAAACTTCATTCTAATGAACAATAATAGAGCGGGTGATTTCTCATCATTAGCTCTGGCTGACGTACTGTTGATTTAAGTATGATAATCAATACATTGTTGTTGTTTGTTTTCAATATATATTGCTTTGAAAGTACATTAATTTGGAGACGACTTTCAGTTGAATAACTTCTCTACATGAGATTCTTGCTACTGCATGCTATTCTGCTATGAAGGAGGCTCCTGTCTTTTTAACCCAATGGTGTCATGATACGCAGCCTGGCCAGTGAGGCACTCTGCCTCATTTCAGAGGGTCACTATGCGCGAGATAAATAAGCAGCATCTCATATACAGCTAGGATCGTCAACCTCTAACGCTGCCGAATGAACTCACATAACAAAACGCCTGTCGTGATCTATTTCAATCACTGCCACAGCACACTGATCGTCTTCTCAGTCCACAAACATCAGCCATGACCAAGTGCTCTTCACCCGCCAGTATACATGGTGTGGATATGGCGTTAGTTAGGGTGGAACATTTGTTGCAAATGTCACTAGTTCGGACGGAATAACGTCGGATGTTCACGGGACCTGGTCCCTGTGTGTCTTTTGATTGGTGACCGCGAATGACAAGCTGTAATGCAAGGGGATGAATATCCATTTGGGCTTCCAAATCCGGTTGCACAAACTGTCTGTGTCATTGGATTACAATAAACGACGTGAATTTCGTCTTCACTGCGTGATTGCCAGTTTGTGTAGGTAGATTCGGCATGTTCAGTTCAGTAAGTAAGTTAAAAATGCGAGATGCACGTATGTAATGCATTTAACCGGCATTGCTTGTCACAAGCTGTCTATGGGAATTTATTCTCAACGCCGACCTTAATTGAAAAGCATGTGGCATTTATACGATGTTCGAAACAGTCCTCTGTCGAGAGCAAGACCTCGTGTCTTCTTGTGGTCGTGTACAGACACGCTGCCACAAGCCTACGTATTGTCAGCATGTCAGTGCAGCATGAATGCAGTGAGTTCTCATCCATCAGTTTACTTGTTCCTGTGAAACAAGAAGCTGCTAAGGAATGGATTGGTAAGATTAAATATAACACAACTTGATGTTAAGGGTGGTGGTAAATGAAACAATGTGAGATGTGCCAGAAAGAGTTTGCGAGGTAGTAGTGAGTATTAACATCTTGGTGGAGCCAACGTCAAACTTAAAGTACAAACAAGATTATGGAATCATACTGCCAGACATGAATAGCGCACACTCAGGATCAATTGATTGATAGATACAATGTTTGACGTATTGCTGTGTGAAACCCAAAACTAATGCAATGACAATGGACAGAAATAAAGACTCTTTGATATATGATCAGTAACACATATATGCATTGAATTGAAGGATGTCAAGTACATTATTTGCTTGCAATGCTGTAATTTCAATCATTGAGCCCCACATGATGTATGATTAAAACACGATATCTGCGAAGAGTTTGGCGGGAACAATTGAGGTTAAATATGCTGCTCCCAGCCTAGGTTGTGTGGTGACCTCTGTGGTACGGCAACTATTGGATATGTACACCTCTCTCTTAACTAGTAAGTAGTTATTGTCAGCCCTAATAGCATCAACTCAATACCAAACACCTAAACCTCTTCATTAAAAGAAATGATCGTCCTATATTCTGGGACAAGCTTAGTGTCGCTCCTTATTTATGAAGTCGATGAAATGATTAGGGTGAAGTTCACTGGATACCTGGTAATAAACCAACCTCTCTAAGGCTCAACGTGGTTCGATATCGTTTATGTTGAATGACATCGGAGAGAGGCTTCCGTCATAACATCTGCCATTTTACAAACAATAAACAAGTTCAGACAACTAAATATAGTCCGCAGCATACGAATTTCCTTCTGTGTCAAACACTTTGTTACGTCGCAAATGCTTCGTTCCGAAATCCGACCGAACATAAAAGTCAACATGCACCACAAAGGCGTACGTTGGAGATAGATAAGACATTTCAATGTGGAGTTTGCCATACAAAGAAACATTTTGCCACACAGAGAAACAAATTAATGACCAACATTTGCTGCTACCTTGGCTGCTGATCGTTAAAATATGAAAATGGCGCAACTGCCGTAGGTAAGGCCGACAAGATGCTGATCATTGTGGTGTCTTTATCAGACGGAAGACGGTTATGCGCCCCAGACTGCACCTGGTTGGGTATGACCTTAATGTTATTCCAAGAGGATTTACCTTGATCGGGTTTATTTGTGTCCTAATATCCGATGCACAGTTTGTCTGAACAGCATTTAAGTTCCAGACGATAATAATGACATGAGGTTGCATTGTGCTGAAATCGTAAAAAGATACAACTCGAGAATGAATTGATTTGAACGCTCAATTAAGTGATCTGGAAACGCTACAAAATGAAGAAATCATTATGCAGCCTTTCAACACACTTGTGGCAACAGCACTAAATGAATCACCACCAGCCACTATCTGCGGCCAGCATACATCAAGAGAAGACGACAGACTAGTTTATCATAGGAGACATATCAGGGTATGAATTGACACTAAATAAAGCTACCTCGCCATTTCATGAGAATATTTATGCAGCCAAGCATTCCATCCGGATGCCACTTGGAAAGACACCTACTTCTTATGAGAGTCGCTCACGTATAATTCTGCTTAGAAAGGAATCAGTTAACGGCACAGGGACGTCATCACAACAGACGCTGCACAATACCGTCAATATGATAGACGCTGTACCGATCAACCTCGTCCTTATCGCGGTAATTATTTGCAGATGTTCTTTACAAATAGTCCCAAGTACCAAACATCTGAAGCCACATTAGTTGTGCGTATATCAGTGACAGATTAGCCACAGCTACGTTTGACGAATCGAATAAGCAGCCAACAATGTCCACTCTATTGCTAGCCACGTCATCGTCTGAGTTTTGCCTCATTTATATCCATCATATCCATCATTACTACATGGTGTCCTCCCTTTCTCGAGCAGCTATCGTTTGCGTGACCAGCTAGCGTATACTCAGACGCAAGAAATAATTAATGAGGAATCGTTTAAACACCAACCTTCAATATTCATTTGAGCCTATGCCTTATCATCGAAAACAGGCAATTTAGAAGCTATTCAACTAAGCAATCCATGAAAAGCCATGGATTGTCTCGCTGGGTAACTATACCAGTGGACTAACATCATTTAGAACTAGCAATTAAGCATTTTCTCTGCCGCAACTGGGCATTTGCATTCGCCGACTGCTGTTGACTGCGCAGTAAAGGTGGTATAGGTCTTGCTAGTCAAGCATGTACGAACGAGAACAGTGAGCTTCCAAGCCGACATGATTCGATGGTTTACCTTTGAATGGAGCTGGTTCCGTCTAACCCGGAGTACCAGCATAAAAACATGGTTGTTGAACATAAACACGCGTAATTTGATCCTTGAGCTATTTACCTCTGCTTCTCCGGCGCACGGACAAGAGCTATATAGCACCGGGAAAATGGTAAGTCCCTGGAGAAGGGGTGGGGGAAGTCTTTGGAAAAGAGGAAGTCCTTGGAAAAGGGAAAGTCCTTAGAAAAGGGTAAGTTCCTAAAGAAGGGAAAGTCAACTAGATATCCGTAAACAGCAGATAGATGCGATCTAGTCTTATAAATGTCTGGTTATTCCAAAGTACCGACGTGTATGGGTTAACCGATATTTCCTTCAGTGTGATTTAAATCATTCTGTACATTAATGGTGACCGAATATCAGATGTGGTGAGCTAAAAATGTCAAATTGACAATGTCATTGCCAAAATAATGGTAAATTGTAAAAATGCATCAGCATCCCAAACATATAGACAAAATTACGGCTAGTAGCGCGTAATTAATCTGTCTACTGATATTTAATCAGACCAATGAGCATTGAACATGCCCAACCATGGTAATGAGTGGGCACCAACATCTGCGCTGCATGGAGAATAAGTGGACATCAGCACCAATTCCACCAGGTGAATGAGTTGTAATATGCACCTGCACTGCCGGGGGAATAGCGGTCTTAAGTACCTTCCCTTCCAGACGAATAAAGGGTCATTAACTCAACTCCAGCAGGAGAATAAGTGATGATAAGCACCTGCCCTGCCAAGAGTATATGCGGTACTAAGTACCTTCTCTTCCAGGGGAATGAGTGGTCATCAGTGCCTTGCCAAGGAAATAGGATGTGTTGCCTTTGTCGAGCATAATGACAAAATAGCAAGCGCAATAAAAATAACATACATGTACATTTTTCGTGATTTATTGTGAAAGTTGATGAGGTGCAAAATAGAGGATAGGCAAAAATTCATAGTCAAAAATGCCTTCTCATTTACAGGTACAATAGATCGGCACAGGTGCATCATAACCGGTCACTTCATCATGTATTCATATAAGCCCTGACGCTCTCCTGCCACTAAACAACGCAGAATGAACATTGTGACTTATGGTACATAACATCCCCGGACAAAGTTCATTTCAGATTGTGCTCAATGCTACTCCTCCGATCGTAGCGCCCCTCAAATTAGATTAGATATTAAAATGGGATCAATTTGTGCAAAGGTCATGAGGGTCACACGGTTGTTCAGGGTGTCACATGGTTTGGAAATGGCGCGTATGTACCTATCAATTGGTGATGCTTTGATCAACTTTTGTTATCTGCTATTACTTTCGACTTTAGCACTGGTCTTTAATATCCATTAGTTTTGAAGTAGGTTGGCATCATGTCGTGTAAGGCACAGATAAGATTTGACATGAATTAGTGTGTTATATGAAATTATATAATGGGACGCCATTGAGAGCTGAGTTAATCTATACACAAGACTATCTAATATGCTACGCGTTTTGCTTCTCGCTTGATGAATACATGAACACTACTATCAGACCAAACTTGCGCTGAAACAAAGGCTTATTTCAGAGAAGACTTTTTTTTCAAGTGCAATGATTAAGACGAATAAACCGAGACCTGTGTGTTCCACACCAAGCTTGCACAACTAAACAGAAGGATAATGATATTTTTTCGCTGTGGCACGTGTCGGGATAAAGCATATGCTTTACAAGAAAAGACATCCGAGCGAGCATATGCTGTATGTACTGTTAATCAATTGTGAACAAGATGCAAGCTGCAATATGACCAGATCGGAGCTTCTCTTAGCCATTTATTTCGTTGTACATTCCGTCATACACAGGTGAGAAATCAGCTCTGTAATTCAATGGAGCTATATGCACATATGACTATTATAGCGATTTAGATAGAGCCAGCGCTGAAGCATCAACGTAAACGTTTAATAGGTTAGTAGTTCGTCGTATTCATATATACTCAGAAGTCGATTCAATCGTATGTATCCGTTGTTAGTCCTGTGGTTATTAGCATACTCACATTTGTTCATGCAGCACTAATCTGTAGATTCCTTAAATTTGTGATGTTGGATGCTATTGTCTTGTTGCAACTACACTTTGTAAATACGGATGATTGTAATCCATCAATTGTCTTGAACCCTATTCAAATGTTTTGTACGATGATATATTCGCTGCCATGACATTATTTTCGTCACACCATGCGATCTTTATAGTGTTGTACATGTGCGAGTCTCTAGATATGAAGCCCCGAAACAAGGCATGGAAAGATGAAGACAAATCCACAAGAACAAGAAACAAACCCTTTTACATGTAAGTGGGGTTAAATGATTTAATCGCATATGTTTGGTCAAAATCATTGTTTTATCAAATGTTATTCACTACCTCAGGTGAGCAGTGCCCATCTTGTAGTTAGCATCATACACCCATTGTTATAAATTTGGTGTAACTTTATATGTCTGTGTGTAATGCGATCGACCTTGTGTTATGGGAAGCACTGCCAGACACGTAACGCGATAGAACGATCCAACATGTGTGGACATTCTAGTAATTTTCAATTATACTGCCCAATGCAGGCACCAAGGTATGGACAGTCCACATTAATCTTCCATTACCATCGTACCTGTGGTTGAAAAGACTAGCGCTCCCTCATAGTTTTTTGTTATTGGCCATATATTATTATATGATAGGCTGCAATTTAACAATGACTACATCAGTACAAAGCTAACTTTTCAATACAAATATTGTGCCTTAGACAGCACACAGAGCAGCGCCATGAAACATGTTTCTTAATACAGGGCTGTGCGTTCTCCCATTGCCAAGATATAATATACTTCGCTGAGGTATGGACTTCTCAAGGATTAATTTTACTTATGCTGACTAGTGTATGTCATGCTGGCAATTATGCATGCTAGCAAGAAAATGGGGAAAATCATCGGCCTTTTTACAAATAACAAAGTCGAACCACGATGCTTAACGGAGAATGATATATGCCCTTTAAAAAGTGATTTAATTGCCACCGAACGACCTTTCCATGTAACACGTCATGTTCTGCGCATGGGTAGCACTGCCAGACACGCTCAATCGTGTTTGTGAATTACACGGTGGTGGCTCACGTAATGCTTTCAATTATACTGCCCAATTGCTTGTGTCTATGATATATGGAATTATATAACCCGCCACTAAATCTTCCATTACCATCGTTATATTTGTTGCGAAGCTAGCGCATCCCTACAACATCGTGTTTGTGTATTACATTCGACATCGGCTCCGACCCAGTTGCTGTAGCCTTTACACATTTTGCCAAATTCATTTCGAACATATATCGTGTTTCTTCGTGCATCATATCCTGCTTTAGATATATATTCGAATTGTACCCTGTCCCATCGCCGTCTAAATCACGGTCAAATATATCCAACAGGTTTTTTTCTAATCATGGTCGGTGTTGAGAATAAATCCCCGTTAGTCTACTTGTGACGTGTTTTGTGGGATCAGCGCATGCAAAACCTCCACACGTTGGCAATCCTGTAATATCGAAGACTGAGATGAGCAATAAATCATTACTATGGCAAAGTAGACTGCACTTGTTTCATCGATAAACAGTGCTAACGTTAAACCTGAGACTGGGGGTTCCTGACATGGATATTCCAACAACAGCGCTGGTTAACTGTGCCAGTGATAACACATCTAATATGACTAATGTCAGCTGCTGTATAACCCATGGTTGACGAGAGGACATGTGATCTATTATGTCAACCCGTCATATCACGAGAGAGTTTTGCTTATATTTTTCCCGCGGATGCAGTATATACACGAATGCACTAGTGTGTATAGTGCACATTGTTTAAGCCGTTACTGAACTATTGGAGTTCCATTGCGAGAAACATTAAATATCCAAAAGCATAATCAAACGCACCTGTTATATGCAGATTGCGGTCCCTATAAAGCCAATCGCAAAATAACCAATGAGCAATAAATATTCCAGTCATCTAAAGGTATTTTCTTCTTGAACAAAATTCTCAGATATCTGTGAGTAATTTCAGCAATTCATTAATGCGTATAACTTAAAAGGAAAAACATCGCAGCTAGGTTTTGTTAATCTGGGATCAAAATCCACATGGTAATGCTACAGAGACTGACTTAAGATAAAGTGACAGCCTACTGTCTTTATTTCCGTGAGCGATCACGACCTGTTCGGACTTTTGCCAATATGCACAAAACGTTTTGTGTTCCACTACTTGGAAAACGCGCGCTCCTTAACACAGTATCTGCGATTTCGAACCACTAACGTTGCATAGTCATCATCAGAGACAGTTATTAGACCAATATGCGACGAAATGATTGTCGCTTGTTGGATGAATTTATCACAGATACTGAGGGTCATAGAATGGGGAACTTGTGTTTGAGTAAGCATTCATTCGGCAAAATGTAAACTTACTCCAGGATCGCAAACCTATGTGTAGATTCAATCTGCTGGGGACCACTTCAATACAACAGGTACAATGTAAATCGATAGAACAAGTGTTTTTTTCTGATTACTTTGTTGATATGTGAGTTGAGGGGACATCATAATTCGCACAGTGTTGACGTGAGCTGCAAGATGAAAGTTGTAGCTTAGACCATCTAATATATTGCAATTGATATTGGGGGTTATTCTTAACATCGACCAAAATTGGAAGCCTCCCGTAATGTGACGTCATTTGCAGACACTATGCTAAAGGCATGGTTATTCTCATGACGGTGTTATAGTCTGCGAGAATGAATGCGGTAACCCATCCATCGCGCTACAGCAATTGTTTCGTTAATGTCTTAGTGTGGAGCTGATGTCGAATGTAGTGCATAAACATACGATTGAAGCATCTCAGTGTCAGAAGAGAATGGCGTAATCCGATGGTGATCACACTCAGGTTCTATTGATATGATGGGATTCAATGGGTACCACATAGCAAATGTCATGTGTTTGGCAATGGAAGCAACAAATAAATGAAATCATAAATAACAACAGACAGAAAAAGGGACACTAACCTATTGGATGATAACTGTGACGTGGCGAGTTCTTCTGCAAAGGTTATTATTTACAAATAAGAACATTGATTTTAATGGTGCAAATTATGTTGCGTATCCTGTAAGGTAATTTATTTAGCCGGAGCGCATCATTTCTCATGATATTTGATAGTGAAGCTGAATCACCGAGCAGAATGAAGTATCCATGAAAGGCATGTTTACAACTCGTTTAGCGGACGTAAGTCGATTACTATATTGAAATAAGCCGAATAGTGCCCTTTGCGTTAGGATAATCAATGGAGAGGTTGACTTCTCTAAATTTGTACGTGATCATATAAAATACTGGTAGTTAAATCCAATCCATAGCATAGGTTCCATCCGGAACCTCAAGCACGTTATACGTTCTAGTGATTGTCCAAAATCCTCGGAACAGAACAAGGATGTTGTGCCTGTGAACGCTCGTGTGAATCTACCCCTAGACCATTTCGGGATTTCAATCTTCTGGGAATTATGATACTGGACCCTTACTTAGAATAAGCAATGTATCATAAACAGTCGCAAAAACGTCGAACGAAAACATGATTTGATTATTACATCGCTGAGTAATTTATATAATAAATTGGTTCCGTTTGTCTTTGTAAAATCAAGCCGGTCTGCTCCTTTTGCACTACTAAAAGAAGCATAGCATTTAAAAAGGTTAACTGCCACCATATATTTTGGATCGTCAATATATGAAAATGGTGAGTGAACATTAAGTAAGGCTGGTGAGCGGCTGGCGATAGCGATGTCTTTTGTAGCACACATAAGTTCGCATTCTACCACCTACGTTTACTAGTGACAGTCATTTTGCTAATATAAAGACATTGCTCCTGGTGATCTAACGGGCAACCTTCCTTTCCTTTTGTTATCACTTGTTGATGTTAAACACAGCAGATGATTGATTTTAGTTTGCGCCACTTATCACAGCACGACAGCATGGCCTAGAGTTCTAGAGAGCAGGTAACTCTCAGACCTAATATGTGGTTCCCGCTATTAACAATTAATTAAAGTGGATGCTGATCACCATCTCAATGATTCATGTGCACCGTGCTGGGTGATTATTGTGATTCACGGTTCAATTATAGTATCAGTGTTCATGGGAAATAGAGTGCTCGACCAAGGTCAAACACGGCCAGCTATAAGCTATTAGTGCCCGCCCAATTAACGTATGTTTTTACCTCAGGTTTTGATGCTGAATCCGCTGACTGCGCAAATCATTAAAGAGTCGCCAGAGAGAAAACAAATAAAACACATAAAGCGTTATTACCAAGTCCATATGCAGTATGAATAATGTTCACAGCATTAATAAACTCACACCAGATCAGTATGAATGTATAAAGGCACCCAAACAGATGACAAATCGCGCTAAAATATAGACATGAGAGCCAGGCAGCTCATAACAGCGCTGGAGTATTGACCTTGGTCTCCATATCGGCTTGGTTGACAGACGCACATAAATTACCGTATCCCTTATCGAAACAAGACAACCCCTCGCGGAAGACATTGGTCGTGTAGGCATTCTTGCTGCTCGCACATGTTCTCAGCATTTCATTAGATATCCTTGTAATTGTCATCTTTTAACAGGAAACAGGACAAACAAAAGTTTTCATTGTCTAAAGTAGTAAACATGAATGAAATGCTGAAAGGCGATATAACCGCCCTGTTAAAGGTAACAGGCCCGCGCTGCCACTCGATATACAAGTATCTCTCTTCAGCTAGGTGGCGATCGAACGAAAATATATAAATGTCGGGTTTTATTAGGCGGAAACCTTGGACCCACCCAGTCGCAATAAGACCCATTGTGTTTTCTTATAACGTTTGCGAATATACATAACTGACGATGTTGGTATTAACATAGTGGTGACGTTTCTCGTCGAGTCATCATGAAGCTCGACATTTATCGCCAC
Organism: Urechis unicinctus; assembly: GCA_034190875.2. Lineage (NCBI taxonomy): Eukaryota > Metazoa > Annelida > Polychaeta > Xenopneusta > Urechidae > Urechis > Urechis unicinctus. The sequence goes on along the minus strand of CM067344.1, from coordinate 50,224,963 downwards.
CGTAATCTAAAGGTGTAGTCACATAGCCGTTACAGGACGTAGAGATCCGTAGGGTTGATTACCGTGGGTTAGACATTGTGTAAGTACGTTAAATTAGGTTAAACTACGTTGAACTACGTTGAGGAATTGAGGTGATGAACCACAGAAGCGTGCGGATAAGTATTTTAACTTAGGTAATCCACACTAAAGTACGATGAACTATACTAGCCGACGCTATATCATGTGTGGCTTGCCCACAGGAAAGGTACGGAGTGGTACGTCTTACTACGCTTGAGTGTGGTAGACTACGATAGCCTCGTAAGAGTACGCTTGAGGAGGTACATTAGACAACGTTAGACTATGCCTCAGTACGTTAGCATCATGGATGCAAATTTTTCCTCCAAAGTGCCGCTCTTTTGAACATTACAAAAATTAGACCGACAAATCTTGTGTCACCCAAGTTAATACCAAGCTAGCATCACGGACAACTACGGTACGCTACGGATGCCGGTACTTTCAACTACCTTTAACTACATTTAACTACGTTAGCCTCCACTGTGGTCATCTACGTCCACTAACGGCTATGTGACGTAGACTTTTCGTTGAATAATAACACGGAATTGATAATGATATAAGATATCAAATGATCATTGTCTGTGCGATCATTATGATAACAGATTTAATAAAAGAAATCGCTAACACTCAATCATATCATTCACACTAGTTCCGACATAGGTCATCCTTATCATATTTCCGTTTTTTGTGTGGCTTTCAACATCAATACCGATAAACGCAACACATGTTTGTTGCGCCAAATCTGGCCTACATGACAATTTAACGTAAATATACCTACGCAATATATCAATGCACGCTAGAACGTTTATCTTCCACATATCACTCTTATAATGTACAGATATTCTGTTTGTTTCACTTTATAAAAAGTTTCCTTAAGCATAATCAGAATGTGAGCATGCATAAAATAAAGATTGGAACTACATAACATTCCGAACGAGCTGCGCGCAACACTCATCAATCCTGTCAATTGCGTAATCTATTCCAACCTGGCATACATGACTTAGTAAGGGCTCAGTGAATCATATCGAGTCTAAAGCATATTGGGCATATTGAATAAATAAGTAACAGTCATCACAGATACATTGTCTGACAGCTGCTGTGTTCATCAATCCCTAGAAACACCATCATTGCTCACAGCAATAGGTGTATATCAATGATTATAATGGTTTGGTGAAGCAGAGCAATGTTGATTTTGTTCCCAAAATGTACATATTGGCAGCTTATTTATTGTAATGTGTGTCGAATACCTAGCCATGCAAAAAAAACCAGTCCTTGTCAAATCAAAAAACTGGATTCAGAATTCCAATCGTGATAGATCTTTTACTGGTTTTCATGTTAATCCTACGATTACAGCAGCAACTTAAACCGTACAATTTAATGGAAGCATTCGCAACATTTTCATTGCAGCAGTGCCCCTTATTTTCAACAGTTTCCATCTTGTCAATTCATTGGTCTTACTCTATGTCTATATGGAATATTGCTTTATAGAATGTAGAACTCGTAGAACTCGTAGAAGTGTGTGTGTGTGCTTTTGTGAAATAGAGGTTTGTGTAAAATTTTTTACACTGTCTCTGCAACATAATGTCGTCAGAGGAGTGTGACCTGTTCGTACGATGAACGTGTCTGTTGATCATTGATGCGCTACCCTCGTGATGAAAGCATCATCGCCAGCTATCTTCCAATCTTCACTTCGGACACAATTCATTTTGTTGACAAGAGAGTGCAATGCTGATTGTCAGACACCATTACAGAGACACATGAAATGATGAAAGGCCGCGTATTGACGGGATAGAGAGTGTGACGTTACTGATGCCGGAGATGGCGTTGACGTGAAGACACAACGATTCATCAGATAACCCCAGTATACTGTCCACAAAACCACACACCTAGTACGTGAAGGCCTAATAAAACATATATATATATATATCGGGTGTTATTCTACCATCTCTTTACTCTGATGATTGTTTTGCATTACTGTTTAACAGGCCGGCTAGCTTTGTGGCAGACTCAATCAGAAGCCGGCTAGCACGAATGACATCTCAGAGAGCATAATTTTATAAAACAACATCGTACAACTTCTCAAAACTGTCCGTGAATCAATGTAGCCCTATTTAAAATGTTTTTCGCACTTTTTTTGGGTGTGTGTGCCATTTATTGTGTCTTTCCTTTTCTATATTTTTTCTGTATCTTCTTAGGCTGATATAAAATTATATTTGCGTGATTAATCCTGCCGTTGGTGCGTCCATACCCGAAGCCATCTTTTGCCACACGCAACCTGGAGGAGAGCGCAATTAAAGCCCACTGAAGGAAATAATTCAACAGGTAACGATCGTGTAAATGGCACAGGAAGAAATTAAGCAGATGAAAAGGAAGGTGTTTGCTCAAATAAGAACATGATTAAGGGTGACATAGTTAACGTTGTATTAAACTAGAGCAAATAGGTAAAAACATCATTGGAATAGCCAATTAAACCATAAGTGGAATTGGATCTTCTGTAAATGAGTGTCATGCTGTTATGTGCATCATTTACATAGAGTGGCGTCTGAATTGCTCAATAATGCAGTGAAGGTTGCATACTACTGGTTTGTGTTAGTACATATCGGACAGCATATTGCATCTTCTTTGTCTCTGCCTCCAGCATAGTGATCGCACACGTCTTAAATGTATCATCTATTTCCTTAAATACCAAGTGTCATGAATGTCACATATGCACTGTCTACATTTCAGCCATATTATAAGATGGTAAGCTATCAATTAAATGACAACTTTACAGTGAAACATTATTTCTGCTACTTTCCGTTACCTATTCCCATGCAATTCTTCCATTTGGTATACATTGGGATTATTATTCTTAGGCCACGGAGGCGGTTGAACCTTGCCAAAATTTGAACCTTGTTAGTTTTAGATATAGCAGTGCTCTTCGATTTATATTTCGATGCCTTACAAAAAAAACCTCATCATAGTCACAGACATTTGTCACAGCTGCACTCTCCTGCTCATATGCAGTTGAGTAAGCACACTGGTCACACAGATATCCGTTATACTCATGTCAGTCGACATTTCATTATGACATCGCGGCGATCTCCAAATAGATGACAGCTATTTGGGTCAGTAGATCCATGTTGGGCCCATTGCGCAATAGCCGCAAACCAAATGATGCATATGATTGGACTCCGCGCTGTAGTTGTCAAATAAAAAGACAATGCTAAATATTCATTTATCAATATGAACACCATGTACATGTGAGGGTTAGCGTATGGTCATCGCACGGAAGCATCACATCAATTCCAACTCTTGTCGAGATTGTTCTAGCACAAATGCAATCTGTCAACGAATATGTAAGAAGTGCGGGTTTCATTTGTGATAGATAAATCATAAACTGTTCGCACTGTTGTAATAACACGTAAAAATGGTTACAATTTGATGGGGAAGAATGCTGCTTTTTGTATGGGAAGATTCAATTGGTTAGCAGACAGCGTAAGCAAATACAGAGTATAAATGGATCGCAATGCGTTTATAACGGTTTGTGTGCGTTTACCATATACAATGGTAATGTGGCGTATATGCACCACGCTGAGCACAAAAGGGCAACACGGGGAATGAGCTGGATGAAGACAAGATGATTATGAAAACGCTGGTGTGACAAGCGGCACCATAACTTCATGGAATAATCCAAATGGTAGTCTTTGCGGCGCTTTGTTGAGTCTGCTAGCATTTGAATAACCAGGGGTGATCCATGATTCAATGGTGCCTGTTCCCTGTCATCTGATTATTTGTTTGCGCATAACAAACTACAGTCCTCCAAGTGCACATTTACTTTCCTTGATACATGAAGATATACTCTCAAATGTTTGCGACTTTTCACAGTGTGGGAAATGTATGTCCTTCCTTCGGTAAATGTATCCAGGTCATTATGGTTCCACATTGCGACCCGCACCCGCCAACCTGGGTTTCATCGTGTAGCTCTGCCAATTGATTCCACGGTATGTTACAATCAGAACTAGTCCGATATCGTGCTTCTTATTCATTCCACCCTACCCCCTCTTTAACAACTTTTACATAACTTCACGCTTTGTATATTTATCGATGTTGACACCGCCGCATCATGTTCTATATCTTTCTGACAAATATCATTCTCATTGAGTTTGGCTGGTGATAAGTGACGTCTGCTGGTCTCATGTGGCTGAGTTATTACGCCTTATTAGCTAGTAAATGTTCCGTTTTGCCTATTAGCAGAGCCTCTTTGTCAGGGAAATGTGATATAGGATAGACAAAAAAATTATGTAGCGTGCATGCTTTGACAAACAAATAAGACTAGTAGCTAAAACACAGCTATAGATCCAGTTTTATAAATCATTACGTTCGTGGGATGTTTATGTGCAGCGAGGTAATGAGTGATACACGTACATCTAGATTGCATCACGCGCTTAGATAAATGATCTATTCCGTGCATTGTAACAGGTACTACTAATCAGATCAATACAGCACGCAAACATCTCACGAATCCTGGCCATGCATTCTCTCCTATGATTTTAAGTCACACTTATAAAATCTTAATTCAATGTAGGTTGACGACATGAAGTATACGTGGTCGACGAATAATCAAGCGACACAGCATAGCTTCAGTCAAACACGACCCTCTAATGACTAATGGTTTCTTTGAGGAACAAGTCAATACCATCAGCTGAAGGAATCTTTTCGGTCAATTATTGCCGACGTGTTAATCATTGACATGAATGCAGATTTGCGTGAAGGGAAAATTGTCCCTGAATGAAGCAGTTTGCACCAGTCCCCTGCTAACTACACAGTGAGAATATCAGTTTTAGAGTTATAGAGATACTACACAGGTCGTGAGACGCAGAACTCGACAAAACCTACAAAAGGGAGGCGTTATGAAAAGAGATTTATTCCAGGGGGTACCATAAATCACGTTGCTCGTCATTGCTTGTCTGGTACCAAGCAAGCGCCAGTGCTTATATAAATACAGATGATGATACCTGTGAATCTGAAGGTTGTTATCATTAACTCAATAAGTAGCACGGAACGGATCCATTCAGTGAATTTGTTTTCGCATGCTTTTTATTTTGTCGTTATTTGGGAAAAAGCGGGCATGACCAATTTCCTTGAAGTGATTATATCTGATTTTAGTCTACCGCTTAAGGCAATATTGCAGGGATGCACTTACAATACAGACAATACATCTGCTCAGGTAGATTTGAGTTAGTTGCTTCCACAATGTCATCTGCGTGTAGCACTGCTTTATGGCGCCCCATGTACAGGTGCGTAATTCTACTCGTTCCTCTTATGTGCTGCTGTCGATGTCATTTCACAGCCGGTATTATCAATACGGACATAGCAATAAGGAACCATGCGACCTGGAACATATTTTCCTATACTTGTGATGTTTTTTTTTTTGCGTAAGAAAATGACACAATTTATTTGCGCGGTACATTAACAGATAGCAGATGAATCACACTCTACAGAGCTAAATTTTCCATCAATGTGTGATATGGTAGTATTGTCTTTTTACGCTTGCAAATTCTTCTTTTTCTGGTTTTATTAAGCACCTTTGATTAACTAAAGGTAACTAACATGTCAATAATGACTTTCTCTTCTTGTTACATATGACATTTAATATTTCCGATAATGCATTGAAGCGTTTCGAGCGGATCTTATGTAGCAAAGGTTTATCTATACATGTTTGATGTAAGTAGACAATAAGAGTTGATGTTATTTTTCTCGTCTTTATTGGTACCTTGTGCTGGGTAACATGCTTTCGTCTCAATCGCCAGCCACTACCTGGATCTATGTCGTCTCACTCCGCACCTGAAACACCCATAATCAGTACCTTTCCATCCTGCCTCCCATTCACCCAACACGTCGCCTTCATATGTAGATGTTGAGGCGTCCACTCTGGTGTGCCATTTCTCCATGTGGGGTTGAACTGCCACTATTCACAGCTTAATCACCACACCATGTCGGCTAACTGACCATGCCTATTACTGCTTGATTATCGACCCCTATATCACCTTTACTGCGCGATAAACAGCAGTCGCTGAATGCTAATTCCTAACGGTGGCAGAGAAAGCGTTTTTTTTTGCAGGTTTCAAATGGCCATATTCAATGGATACAATTGCCTTGAGAGAGTGATCCTGGACTGTTAATGGATTACTCATTTGAACGATGGTTATTTGCGAGCTTGACTATATCTGCAGTGATATTGTTTTTTTCAGTTTGCTTCATTGGTACCTAAATTTATCAGTTTATGAGATATTATACAGGAGACAAGTTGCGCTAACACAGGCTTATTCGTGACGTGGATCGTGGTCCGGTAAAGAGTGATATGAGGCATGTATATATTGATAAACCTAAATAAGAGTTTGCCAGGGACGTATCTTACACTAGTGCTGCCATTCTGGAACATTTGTTACGTCAAAAGGTTGTTATAGAATATCACATTACCAAATGTAGATGCGATCTATTCTCTAGAACTCATAACGAATGCTTGTGCACGTAACGCCTCATCACAATACTCACCTGTCACGTGACAAATTGACCTTATGAAAAACTTTGTCACTTAACAGCGTGCTTCTGTATCTCACCATTCCACGATGCTTATCGGGTATAAACATCGCTCCCGTGTGGGGGCGTGGTCTATGACAGTCTCTTCCACGAAACGGCTAGCTTTTGTCATCGCTTGCTTAGATACATCCCTAGAGGTCTTGGTGTATGGCGGCTGACGAATAGCAGCTTGTGACGATGAACAAGGAACTGTTGCTACAAGTACTTGTTACGGCTGCACCATGATTGTTTTATTGAGAAGTATCACAAGACCACTAAGATTAGAGGTCGACACAATCGCTATGTATTAACATTCGTTTTTACAAATTTATTCCTTTTCTTGACACTTTCGTTGTTTACACAGACCGGGTTTTTTAACAGCATATTCGTGCAGGCACAGAGAATACTTATATTCGAAAGTAATGAAATAAATTCAGCAGCAAAGCTCCCGGAAGTAACATGATATTATTTTTCGACTCAGTAGTGTGGATTCATTTGCAGGGAGCACTAACGCATGGGCCAAGTAAGAGGGAATGCAATAACCAGTCGCCTGGCAGCCTCATATACTGTTGATATTACAGTCACAGTTGTTCTATGCTTTATTTCGTTCTGTGACACAATTCAAACAGATTGATGGCATTTCATATAGCCATACCCACGAACAAACGTCGTCTTGGAATGTCTTTTTGTCGAATGGTTCTACGTACATGGAAATATTTCATCTCTCATGGGAGTTTTAGGCTGCCAGTGTATTTGCGGACACTTGGTTTGTTTTTGACATAGTGCATCCTGCGCATAATACCATTAACATTGACTTTGGCCCAGCACAATGATGCATTGCGGTGTGTCGATAGATGCTACGGTATCGTTGCTATTTAATATTTATACAAACTGCAAAAATGAATATTTCAGCACTGCTGAGACACATCACACTTCTTAGTCGTTGCTATGCATGTAAAGTCTTCTCCGCCATACGTTTCATTACACCCATAATTCTTTGTCCTTGTGCTTAAAGGGTGGAAAAAAAGGGTAGTTGCATATGGTTGTTATTGTATGGACAAATGTAACCACGAATTTTCTCAAAGGTTTGTTCCTTTAAACAGGGATTGATTATCGGTCAAGCCTTTCGTTCACTATGCGCCATATTGCATTTGCTGACATTAGGAGGCATACACGCACAGCATTTTGTGGAATTGCACAAAGGAAGAAGCAGCTTAATCGCCAATCAAACAACACAATATATAGTAGGAATGATGCATGGAGTTATGTTGCCCATCACTGGGACTTCTATATGCACCTCACCCCCTGTGCTGCGGTGTGTTGGGGAACAAATCCACCTTGGCTGATGATGCTTTTGATGTTACTTCCATTGTCACTTTCGCTTAAATGATTCGTGGTATAGTACAGATTACTTTGGGTGTTTGACATATTTTAGCTAAACAGGGGGCTTCATTTTCAAGGCAACTGTTGGCAGTTGGCCTATCATATAACGTCCAGAGCATGATCACGCGGGGAATCGGACACATAGCATGAATTTGTCATGACCATTCATAATCGCCGCCCATACTTTGTCCTACATTGTCGCCATCCTGCGTCGAATTGTCTTGTATGATATGAAGTGATGTTTTCTCGTTGATTATGCTTGCTAAGCATACAGCATACTTTGCACTCATCGAACTAAGACAGTTACTTCGCTAGTGCTGAATATTTGTTCAAGTCGCTGTAATCGTAGAATTCCAAATTAGTCGTAGACATTGTCCATTATGACTGCATTCGTTTCAATGCTTTATTTGCCACGTAAATGTCATAACAATGAATTAAACTATTACATTACAGCATGTCAACTTGAGTCTGTTCACCAGTCATCTAAACCATTTACTTTTGACACTTGAATGCTTAAATCATACAATCCATACACTTACATTACACTCGACTTTGGCTCCATTCAAAATAATAAAATACCTACTGCTACAGTTCTCATATATTCCTTAATGTCATCTTTCCTCACATCGGCATGAAATAAATGTCTGCAATAACGTCACATGATGTTTTGGTATGTGAACCGTTACGAATATTGAATAAATGTGTTTCTATTATGGTCGGCGTTGAAAGTAAATCACCCAAATACCGCTTGTGGCAAATTGGGTGGGTTTAGGTGCATTGTTTTTCATGCAGCTGACATCAATATTGCCCAAATGATGCTCAGCTTGCCAATCCCTACATACCGTAAATCAAACGTATATAAACGAAAATAGAAGTAAGCAATAAATCGTTTTTGCTAGGAACCGTACCAAAGAAAATAACGTATTCCATTCATAAAAAGTGTTACATTTTACCCCCTTCCTAGTTGCAGTGAAATGTGCACCTCTGTTTGTAATTCTGGCGTTTTGCGTGAATATGAGGCAAGCCAGTCACGTACAGGCATGCACTGTGCGCGTTATGCCAAGAAAGGTCGCAATGCCTCTCCACTTGGCTGCTGGAGAAGGAAAGGTGGGGATGCCTCCCCACGAGTTGCTGGAGAATAAAGGTTAGTGATGCCTAGAAGGAAAGGTAGGGATACCTCCCCACGAAGTTGCTGGAGAAGAAAATGTGGGGATGCCTCCCACGAGGTGCCGGAGAAGGAAGGTGGTGATACCTCTCCACGAAGTTGGTAGGGAAGGATACGCGGTGATGACTCTCCGCATGGTTTCTGGAGAATGAGAAGTGGTAAAGTCGCTCCGTTTGGTTACTGGAAAAAGACAGGTCGTGATGCCTCTCCATGTGATTACTGGAGAGGGGGAGGACGTGATGCCTCTCCACGTAGTTACTGATGATTTAGATATCAATCAAGATACCGGCCATTGATGTAATTTTCAAGATTGTGCATCAGAACATGGCAGTGAGAATGGTAAGTACCCCTGTATGTTAATCGTCGTAATATAAAGCTTGAGCCATTGTCATCAATAAAACGAATCACGGGTGTATTCGTGTAGTAACCATGGTAACCATTGATGACATATTAAATAAAAACATTCCAGCATATGCAGATTCCGCTAAACATTTGCGACTCTCTATACAA
>CM067344.1:49957790-50210290 GCA_034190875.2 Urechis unicinctus | reverse complement strand
TAATGTTACCTTGATTAAGGTGCTTTGATACTATTCATGCAATGTTAAAATCAAACCTAGATTGCCAGTAAAGTGTGTACGCTGGCATATGGGCTTCGTTTTTACCATAAACCTACTGTATATTGTGGGATATCAATATGGCTGCAAAATATCCAATTTTTGCAATGTTCCGTAGGGTGGATTTTGGAAGGCTTTTGATTTGGTATTGCATAAACAGTCATCATTCTAACAGTAAGATTAATTTCTTTTACTAGGCCCTACCATATATTGGCTTCCCTAGGGCTAAGACGAATTTAAGTTGCATTTCCAGAGTGAAACTGCTACGAAATTGTTCAAAAGAAGCATTTTAGCTTACTATCATGAAGGTCTTTCTTTCCTGCTAACCAACGCAATCCTAGCATTGGTCGGCTCTTTCTGCACGTGTCATAGCTTGTATCCATTTTATTAGTAGAGGTTGAATTGTCCAATAAAGATGCTATCATTGTCCATAGAGCTCGTATGATTATGTCGTTTGTTGCATCCCATACATTTTCATTGACAGGTACCCCATCATCATAACCGCATGTTGTCATCCCAGGTGAAACGGGTGACATTAAGCGTAGCTGTCGTCCACAAACGTGTGTGATTCTACACTGGTAGCTTTAATCAAAAATGGCGCTCTGCTCGTTGTCATGGCTACGGGAAGGTATTGCCTAATATCGGTTAGCATTTGTAACATTATTCAAACGTGTGTGCTGCCTAGCATCTACACTGATAGCTTTAATCTAAAATGGGGTTCTGCTCGTTGGCATGGCTACGGGTAGGTATTCCATAATATCGGGTAGCATTTGTGAAATGATATTCACTACTCACTTCAGTGCTAAACTGGATAAGAATTTACGTATACATTAGGCATTAACTGGCCTGATCATACGATGCGGAAACGCTAAAGAGCCAAGTTATACCAGCATTTTGTTAACACTTCTTAAATATTTCACATATCCAAGAAACACTTCTTTTGGTATTTGTTGATACTGCTGAATCAGCTAGTTTCGAAGGGATAGTATTTCTGGATCATTTCTAGTCGGCGACAAATTTATGTCTTCGCATTGCCCATTTGCTGTAGCCAGCTGGTAAACGAAAATTGTTGATACTGCCATCAGCGGTTTTTATCTGCTATTACTTTGTTTGATAGGCGCTAAGGTAAACTGGTATCACGGCAGGTGCAATGACTAAGCTTTATGGTTCATATATAGAATTGATCTTGTTACCACTTGAACATAAAGAGTGCTGCGAATTTTATCTGTGTCATTGCCCAACGCCCAATTTACCAATCTGTGCACCTGCCGCTGGTGTACGTTTATATACCCCTCGTTATTGCCATCATCTAAGTTAAAATTTGCTGAAATAGCTGTTTTGTATCTGCTATTACTTTGCGGGGACATAAACGGATATATATATCGCTAAGGTATTGCCATCATCATATAACCAATCTGATTTCATATTTGCATGAACATAAGCTTGTTTATCACCCTGTGAAATGACGCCAGTACATGGGATCAATATAGAATACTTTGTAACATAAACACGGGCATAAAGGATTATTAAATAAGCGAAACAAGCTTTGGTAGCACTTGTCACAGGACGGCAAACTCGGCATACAAAAAATATTTGGCGAACTTTGGTGACACATGTATCACTAGTGCTCTGCTGCATAAAGTGAGGTCACTTGTTCATTGGCTGCTTAATGTGTATGTATACGGCGTTCTACGACATACAGCAAGAAATTGATGCGTAGTTAGTCATGATAGCGATAATAGCCACACAGAGGCCTTTAACAGTCTTGAACGTGAACTCAAAGTATTTTTATCTTCTGGGAAACTAGGATAACAAGCAAAACCTCGCGATTGCTTTAAAAAGAATCTTGCCGAATTGCAAACAATATTCTTCGACGACTTTATTTTCTTTCTTAGTTTTCTTTATCTAATAGAAATCTAGTGTTCAGTCACTAATATGTTTCTTTTGGGGATAGCGCCTGTCTGATGTCGGCAAGCTTTGAAGGTTTGAAAAATTCGTAATGATTCAACATGTGGGGTATAATGAACAACGGACATATTAGCTGATTTGGAGACAAGGGAGTCAGATATTATTTACAGATTGTGATAGCACTCAGCTCTCGACGCACAGAAAACACGGGCTATTCCCAGTGAAAGCACCACGTCGGCCCGGAAGCCAACCTTCGTGTCTGTTAATTCTTGATTGGCATCTCATCAATCATATTAACTGCAAATACTATGGCCGAGATACAGCAGAGGATGCCTTACCTTCGAACGATGAAGGACAACCATTTGCGAGTAAGACGCAAGCCGTTGGGCAAATAATGCCCAATTTACTAAAATGTTCCTTGTCGCCAACGTCCGCTTCATTACAGCCCATGGACCCACATTCACACAGGTGTGCTCGAGGAAAGTAATCAGTGCAATATCCGCCAGGTAGAGGATAAATAAGGTTCTTCGACGTTGCTTTGGGGTAATAACCATCCCCAGGAAATTAACACTACACAGGAAATATTAGCGGGGTAATAAGACAAAATTACAGTCCGGTGGTGGCATTGCCGGACTTGTTGGTATTTGGTAGGTCTGAGAATATGCATTGAATGTGCGGGAGGCTGTAAATGTCATAGTTGATTGTTTAAACTTGATTGCATTTTCTTAGCACTGTAAGAATACAATTCACTCACCTCATTGTTCGTACAAATAGCAGTGCAATTACAGATCATATGAGCGCTATTGGTTGCCTATCTGCACAACTTAGGGACATTTTTATGTTTCAATGTACTACCATCAATTTAATTCTCGCCCAGGTATGCAGCTTATTTGTGATCAAGTGATAAAATGATATTGCATAAGTGTAACATTTGGTGTAGTTGTTGCAATGATCTTTTTGAATATGGGAGCATCTGATCGGCTACCACCACACTCTTTCATCTTCTAGGAATTCCAAACTCAGGGAGATCGGTGTTAATAATCATGATAATTTAGATGTGATCTAAATTGTGTGGCATAACGGCATATATCTTTTACAAAGCATTATATTGAGGGATTCTACAAACATGACCCATTTTATGGTAGAGTTGTGTTTGTGTGGCCAATAAATGAGGTCCAAGTGTAACTGAACAAATTGCCTTGTCCAGTCCAACACATGTATGATAATTCTACTGATGCATGTAAACATTATTGGCAACAGGATTGACCAAGGCGTACATGGAAAAGGTAACACTTAGTTATGTTTCCTAAGACCATACGCGTCATAAGACTGACGTCCCTCGCCAGACCTACAAGAAGGCGGTGGATGGAGCACGTTTCTTTTTACTTCCATGTGACCCACTCTCCTACCTCGCTCGCTCGGTTTTTTGCTCTCTGTCAGTCAATTCGCAGCAAATAATCTTGCTTAATTTGGGTAGTCCCTATTATAATGCATTGCGAATATTTTCCATCAATGGTGATGTTGTACATCTCTGAATGCTTGTAAGAGAAGTTAAGCAAGTCTTATAAAAGTTTCGCCGTTTGCATTATATACAATAGTTAGGGAGAGGAAATGTTTGGAACGAACGTGTTTTGAATGGGCGCCCTCAAATCCTAACTCGACCTTGATCTGCTATTGAGCGGACACGGTAATGGGTTGTTACCTAACTGTTCGTGTTGCGTGGAAAATCATTACTTCAGTTGAGGAGGAGCAATGATGCACTAAAGCACGATCCCTGTGTCTAAGATGTAGCAGTTTGCTATGGTTTTTTTTCTTAGGCGATATGTGCCGAAAGCACTGGACTCAAGTCCAGAGATGAACAAGTCTTTGAACTGGAAACTTCAGTGACGCATTTCTTTGTACACAGCGCGTCCTGATTGTATCTGAGCCGCAAAGTATATAGTTTTGACTATATCAGCGCCTAAACCGACATGATTTAGCACTTTTGATACTTTTTTGCTGATTGTGATACTAATTTGCGTCATCTGTCACGACAATCTTAACCATGCCAGGCAATCTAAATAGCTTTAGGTCATGAGATGCGTCAATGCTGCCAACGAGAAAGCAATGCTTTTTTATGCATGCGAGATCATTTTTCCTTGGACAAGCATCTGAATCATCCTAATCCACCATCGTCACTATGAAAGCGTCGTAAACTCCTGATGTGTCATTTCATGTATCACTCGACATAAACTAAATAGCCAGAGTCGGCCATTACCATCATTAACAACGTAAGCAATTATCTAAATAGTGCAAACCTTTCGGTTGTCAAAGTGCTTTAATCGTGTTATGAAAATAGATTTCTTGCAGTGTCCCATATTGAATATATGTGGCCTTTTGTGTGCCAATTTTTGAAAAAGGCTGCATTGATTAGGATGAATGGACCTATTGCTAAAATATGGTTTACCTTTCCGTCCATCCCGGCCTTACAGCAGGTACGAGCAGACAGGCTTCTTACCAATCTATTACATTAAAAATTCAAAATCTAATTTGATGTTACCAGGGGCAGAAACGATGGTCAAACCAAGATTCGATGAATACTGACTGGGCACACGATAAACTGACCAGTAACAGAGACATCAGAATAAGCGTTAAAGAGACACGATATTAACGTACGTAAATATAATGCCCATGTATGCCGCTGTTCTGTACCGAGTGATAGTTCACAAAAGAATGCTGCTGTTTCATAAAGCAGGCTCCAGCCAAGTCTCGAAGCAGGCAATTATGACTTGCCTCTGTGACGTATAACGAGCGTGGCAAATCGACCCAGGGCATTTACGCGAACAGGGTTGTTTCATGTCATTCTTAACATATCTGACACGTGCCACAGATGTGAATAATGCACCATTTGACCCATACAGACAACAAATATATCCAGACTATTAGTATTTCTGCTTGGTATTCTGGAAGATTTGTGCCTAGTTTGCAATTTTCCGGCAGCTAAACTACTAAAACATCGAGGTACTGATTTTCATTCCCTTATGGCGACAGTTATATGAGTTGTTTTTTTTATATGTGGGATTTGTATATGAATAAACCCAAACTATTGCAAGCCAAGAACGCAAAATAGCAATTATGTGAACAGTACTACGTCAAAAGCTGATGTAAAAAGATCAAGCTATCACCGCCAGTAGCAATTAATGTTCGTGAGCTCATTACCAAAGACTATATGCGTTATTGTCCGCCTCAACACGCCTCTCCTAATAACAAACGTGACCTGCCCATCACACTATATGACCATCAGCTTGGTTCTAAATTTCATCCTGTAATGACACATCCCTGCTATATACACACACACTTATGTATGGTTGTGGTTCACGATACATCCTTGCTATAGACATAACCATGTATGGGCGTGGTTGACGATACATCCCCGATGTAGTCACACCTTCAAGGTATGGGCGTGGTCAATATCAAACGCCTCTACCACATGCTTGATTGATACAAAGGTCGGATATGATCGAATGACAAATGCTTATTGCATTCGCTTTTTGTTACATTAGGTAGGGTCTGTAGGGAATATATGTGTATTGCTAGCTTGCAGACGCAATGGAGTTCTTTTAGCATATTAAAGTGCAAGTAGCATTTTCCACTCCCTAATGCAAGTTTTATTAGGTGTATATCAGGCTGTGAAGACGTTTCTGACAATATTGTCGCCCATCAATGTCATTTTGTTGGGGTTTTTTTCAATATGTCCCTCGATTTATTTTTCGGACCGTTCTGGCATATGCGCAAAAAACGATGTCATATGTCACCGTCCAGCCAGATAGCGTGATGGTTTCCTCGTTTGTTTGCATGGGAACTGTGCTAGGTGTGAGCATAATCATATCTTAAACCGTTATCATGTACATCATATACCCCAACGAATTTCATGTAGCTTGTTCGCCTAGAATATATTGAATTGTGACATACTTCTATTATGTAGTGTGAAAACCTCAACCAAGGGGGACCGAGCGATGATAAAAGCAATGCACCTAGAATTCAGCCCCGTTTATGGTTTGCAATGATTGATTATCAATTTACCTGTACTGTAACGGGAATTATCTTTTCTTGTGGCTCTTTTGGTTTAATGATTAAACGCTATCGCAAATGAAAACTGCCACAGCATTTAATGGAGATTTACAATTCCTATAAAATGTATCTGCGGATAGGTAGTTCGTATTTTATTCAAACTTTTGCTCTGATTGTGGGAGCTCAAACCTTTAAGTAAGTACCTGATTTATCCAGGTTATGTATGTTCCTTTTACAGATTTCAAGGTCTTACACTAGTTCTTTGTCTTACCTAGGGATACCAGCCCCAATAATACATACTTTATCTTGTCCTTATTAGGTTTATATTTGTTACTTACACCTGGTAGAGTGCATACTTGCCATCACATTGTGCTTTTATTATATGTCAAGGAAGTAAAATATCCTCATCTTCTTCATATACAGATGGGGGCATACAACCATACAGGTTTGAGCCTCCAGGTAGGACTAGGCCAGCAGCTAAACCTCAAATAGAAGAAGACTTTAGCCGACTTGGCTACAGCACTTGGTAATGGCACATAAGTCAATCCAAGTAATTGCAAATCATTTGCAGATATTTTGCTCTTTATTGTACTGTTGTCCTTAAGTATTTGCTTGAAGTCATCTTCTTATTCATGTTTTATGTCAATTTTGATTTCTTCTGGAAAACTAACTATTTTATTGTAATAATGCCTGTACCATGTGCTCATGAGGCTCATCTGGGCCAATGCTTACAGTGGCAGAAAGCAAATGTTGTCAAGAAGTTCATGTTAAAGTGCAAGATGTACAACAGACCACATCCAGGATTTGTCTCTGGAAGACTGTGTCCCTGGATACTAGAAATAGCATACAGTGCTGATTGCCAGATTGTAAAGATTACACTAGTAATTAAATTCAGTACATGCTGTCTACTTGATTTATTTCATCTGTACAAAATGATAGGAATCATTAATTCAAAAATCAAAGTTCTATTATATACCTGCTCACAAAATATCTCCATTAGTCATTGTTCATAAACACCATTTTCAATATCCAGAACAAGTGCAAGCTACATATATCTGCCCGATGTGATAAGTCTATTTGACAGATCAGGGGAACAGCCGTATTAAATTGAACCGCCACACCCAGATCACTACCGGCCATGTCAATTTTGTCAACGGGCAAGTGCAAAGTCTTGCCACTTACCCAAGGGGACAAGCCATAGCTAGAGTAGTTCCAGTACCGAAGCAATTTTTTATAGGCTTCGGATATGTAAATGACTAAAATTAATTGTCTACGTGGGAGGATAATAGGTTTAAATCTCTTTTCCATAAATACCCCCAGACCGCTGCGACCATTTTCACTTTTGTTTTGTTCTCAAAATCAGAACAGAAACATGTAAGGATAAGTTTACTCAAGAAACCATGGCTCATAACTAGCTGAGGAGTGTCTGTAAATAACGATTAATTTGTACGGCAGCTAGCAAGCAAATAGAAACAACGTCCGAGGCGAGTCTTGTGACATATGACGTCACACCGCCTACGTTTATCGTTAGCGTGTGATCGGGAAGTTCCGCAATGTGTTGTTTGTTTTAGCTTATTTCATGTTTACTTCGCGTCGGATTGAAAAAAGAACCGCAAATTATTGATTAGAAAATCGCGTTCTATATTATTTTTGCCAATACTTGCCCTTGAAGTATAAATACTTATCTGGTTTGAAATGAGTGATATTGGTGATTATTTACTAGAACATAAGCAGAAACGGTGATGATGCGAAAGCGTTTCATGACGTCCTCGTGAATTTCTACGGTTGATGTTACATAATCAGACTTACTGCACTAACGTTAAGCAACAAATAATTATATCTATTCGATCGTTGTCAAGTGTGTTGTGTTCTTTGCAAGGCAGATTATCCATCCAGACAACATCGCGTCACAGCATACATTATAAAACAACGGTATCACCAAATATAGGCTCTACTACATAAGAGAAACGTCTCTTCTTGATTTACGGCAGATATCCGTTCTAGTGATTGTCGAACATCCTTTCATTCCCGCGGCTGGATGAAACTAGGATGAATACGGCTGATTTGTCGTGGGTGTTGTCATTTACCGCAAATATGAAGATAGGCAGCCTACAGGCAAAATGAAACAAAATTGACGTACGCTTGTAATCTGTTGGAATGTAATATCAGTCTCGCTGAGTATGGATGGCGATAAGTGATGGTCTTATGGCATGGTCACAGCGGACTGTGATGCGAAGTAGGCCACTCTTGTTAGTGTCCCTTTTGCGTGCCACGAACAGATATCTAACCACATTTCAGGGATTGCTTCATGATGGCACGGTACCACCATCTATCACAGGTGAATTAGCACCACTCTCTTCTTCCGCTTTACGACACAACAGACAGCAGTGAAGTCGTAGACAAGCCAAGTTGTGGCTTGTGGAGCATTTGGGATCAAGTGTCCGCGTGAAGCAGTTCAAGATTGGATACCAATTAATATGCACTTCGATAGTTGAATTATTACTCCAAACAGCTCTTCGTAGCGTCATTTATGTCTGTTTACAAGAGCTCATAAAAAGCCACAAGGGTACGCTGGCGTAACTGACTTACGCCACATAGCGTCAAACTTGGGGCATGATATTTATTGTCTAAAGCTAATCAGTGCTGGCTTTGGCGTCGCTGTCGGTGTAGGTCTCATTAGCTAGATACCTACAGGTCAAGAAAGAAGACTCCATGTCCAGTAATGTTTTCTTTGTCTATGATATTCATCAGTGTGCGTCACTCTGACCAATCTTCATCAACATACGACTTCTGCACCAATTGACCCGGTATTGATATTGCCGTTTGACGAGCACAGTGACGGGAGATGCAATATTTGACAGAGCCTATAAAAGTTTTGACTAGAAATGATAATAATTGTACCACATATGACATTATTCACCAGATACTGTTCGGACGCAGGTGAGTACCATGAATACATGACGAAGCAGCATCTGTATCGATCTTTTGTACCCGTTTATGAGTAGGTTGTCCCGACTCATCATCATATTTTGAGTGTAAACCAACTAACTTCGCTGTTCCAATGACGAAGGTTGATAGCAATACTTAAACCAAACTGTATTGTATGACATTATGCACACTTTACAGATGTCTTTTTGTGGTTAATCAGCATATCTGGGGACCAAATGTTTGTTGCAGCCACTATGAGGTAAATTTTCTCCTCAATGCGTGCACTTACCAAGCTGCAAATTCGCCCACGCATGCAATTTTGCCTCTTGCGTCACGCATTACAATTTGCAAGATTGCTCCCTTGTACTTAATAAAAATGATGGGACAACCATACTTGCGAGACCGTATTGCTATTAACTCCTTTGAAAATCATTTCATTTCGGTATCGTAGGGGATCAGGGCTAGGTCGCCGCAGGCATTAACAGTTATTATTAACAAATATTCTCGGCAACGATTGGGAATCTGGTAGTCCTGGAAAATCTTCGCCATTTCTGGACGTGATCAATCACGGAACTTCTGTTTTTTAGCGCATTTATGGTGAATAATGAACTCGGTTAACACAGATGTTGCAAAGCTTGAAAGCCTGCTTATACGTGATGGTGGCTGTTCATGAATATGCAACACGCTCATGGATATTTAGGAAGCATTAGAGGAGAATAAGAATTGAACAAGAGGCTGTAAATAAACATACAAGGGTCTCAGAGCTCATAAATTTGCATTCTCTTGAAATATTGGGATCATGAATGTTTTGATGGATTGCAGAGCGTGGATACATAGTGGCATTATGCGTTCGATGAGATTAATGCTTGGTGAGGGAATAGTTTTGGTGAGAGCTGATTCAGTGAACGCAGCTGCTTGCATATGGTTTGTTAATAAATTCATAGACTTGAGACATAACTTCTCGTTATACATAGCGCCACCTGGCACAGACCAACACCAAATGTCATATCCCTCCTCCTCAACAGAAACGTATTTAACTGCTGAACGCTGAAAATTATCGTCGATTTCCACTGAATCTACATAAAAAAATTAGGTGTTGTTCCCTCTTCCCGACATCATGTCTCACCTGATTTATACAAATATTGTATGTCATATTTGACGAATTCCCCTCAAATACAGCAAGCGGGATACAACACCTTAGTGAGAGGGAGACAAGAGGAGCACGGTCTTTGTTGTGTCCCCGACTGATTTATCATTTGTGCTCCCATTGATTGCAGATGTCCCCTATATGGCGCTCTTAGTGTATATTATTGTCTTTGCTACAATCGGACGCGTTTATTTTCTTTGTCACAGAAAACTAAACTGCACACGTATAGAATATGAAATGCAGTGATACGAACAACTTAACTCGAAAGCACATGCCTATATTAAAAACTCACTTATTTTGGCTTGTGATGGTCTGATAATCCATCCCGTGGTACAAATAAATGTGTTTGGGATAACTAGTTCGGTCCATTATTGTGCTAGTGCCAAATGTAACCCGATCTTTACATGCTTCCTCTATTTCCCTATTATGAGCGCGACCGATCTTGATATACGTTATTGCGTCTAGATTGACGCTACAAAGCACCTTCTTAAAGGATTCAATCGAACTTGTTTACAGCCACCATGACCAGGGAATCCATAAGCACTTAGATTCATGAGCGTTTTATGGACAACCCATGATCACCCCAACTCGTCAGCGGCATCCAGCCACCACAATCACTTGAATACTGCAGACATAAGACACATTTAGCACTTCTGAGAATTAGCATTCATCGATGATGCTGCGTAACAAAAGGGATGAACGGACAAGTAACGATGGGTTACGGTGGGCTACGCGTTTTTATGAGGTCATGGTAGCATGGCGGAGTGGTAGCGTGAGCATAAACCCACGAATGCGTGGTTCCGAGGGAAGAAATGGAACCATTGAAATTGAATGACGTGATTGATTATTTTGAGGCGGAGAGGCCGTGACTATTACCATGGTTGCCATGCATTGTTGGCTGCTGGCCGTGCTGCTTCACTGCTAGTGTCGGGTGAATGGGAGGCAGGATGGAAATGGGGCTGATTATGGGTGATTCATGTGCAGAGAGAATTGATCTGTGATCTTCACTACTGCTTCTCTGGTAATCCAGGCAGCAACCGGAAAAGGGGAAGAGAACTGCTCATCCAAGTGTCAATCAAACAGAACGGTGTGATGTGATTGCTTGATGGTCATTTCAAAGACGTTTCACAGAATAGAGGTAAAGCAATGAAATCTTTGATTAGAATAAAATGCTTGGGTGCGTTTACGGAAACGACTTATCGTGATCCTTATCAATTTGCTTTCACACTGGTACATCTCTCTTTTGTGGCTGGCGACATTAAGATCTGATATGCAGTCTTCCACTGTGCATGTCGAAACGGTACGACGGCATTATCCTAGCTCCGAACCATGTCGAATCTATCGTTAATGCCGGCCTCATTACAATTGTTCTTGGCCGCATATACGCTCCATAGGCATGCACTGTCTAAAACATAAGCGTGGGAAATAATGTAATATAATCAAGGAGATCAACGAGCTGACATGGTTTCATTCTTATTCCATTGAAGTCGACAATGCATAAGGCTAGTCTTAAGAATATGTCATATATGAATGATCCTCCTCCCAAGAAAGCTGTTGGGTACTTTGTAATACTTAATGCTTATAACCACATATTATGCGTTAGATAATAGCAGTGATTAACTGATTCGCGACAACATTCGGTTCTCTTATTCTTCATTCCCACAAGCCCTAAATGCACGGGATATGACATTAACAATCAGAGCAATTATGTTTTATGTACCTACATGCATAACTAACGCACCTGACTATCCTACCTGCAAACTCATCTAGACTATCGAGGCTTTCCATCCTACTGCCTTGCCATATGTACTTACTGACCCTTTTGTCTACCAAGCCATTCGGGTTGCAGCAGGGCCCTATCTGCCGACCCTTCATGAATACGCTACTAAACCACTTGCCCATGTAACTTCATTGCATCTCGTACAAACCTTCTACACCCTAAGCACCCTAAACACCTATGAATCTAACCATATCTGCGAACCACACAGCTACCATACCCAACGATCTAACTAACATACATTAGTATACCTGTTTAATTAACTAACCACCTCCCTTACTAACTAAACTACGAGCCTACCTAATCACTCTACATGCCTATACAACTACATACTACCCTACTCACTACATTAAGATATCAAACTTGGTTGATTACATTTCTGGCCTCCCTTACCCAGCATGACGTCATAATTTGCATCTGAGCGAGCCGTCTGTACAGTCAAGTGCTTGTCCCAATAGATAGATAATTCAACCAGATTATATCCATGGTCTAAGGTTGCTTTACCTATGATATTGGGTACACATCCCTTCCCTAGCACTACAGCCTACCGACCTGCAGCGCAAATAGTGTGGTAGTTACCCCATTCATTTTCATACCTTATTATTTTCTACAACAACATTCAAAATTCAATTCTGTGAAACATTAGCACTAAATATTTTTTCAGAAATGTAAAATTGACAATCATTGTCACCAGTCGATATGAAAGAAACATTGATATCCCATGGGGAATATTTATGCTGCGTGCACTTCAGTAGCAGACGTCGGTCTAACGCCTGATTGAACCTTTCGAGTAGCCTCAGCGAGGCATGGTGGCTGCCATGACTACAGGTATGATACGGCCGAAGAGGGGCGATGAGTTCCTCAGCGCATTGAATATTTGCAATTAAATGCAAAACAGTATATGTTGCTGTGCAATGTATTCGACTATTCACATATTTATCATACACTATTTGCTCCTCGGCTCATTTGGATTGATGCTGGATACGAGTTCATCAGTGCTGCAGGGGGTTGATCTCTCCATCGTCATAAAGGCGACAAGAACAACGAATAATGTCATTCAAGGCAATTTTAATGGAGAGACGCTTAGTACAAGAGAAACTGAATGATTTATAAACAGATTAGCGCACTCATGTGGCACGGCTTATGGCCACTAAAGAGAATTAGTTACCTGTATTTCCGCGCCATAATGGTCGGTGAACCATACCCATTTTGCAATCACATGGCCTACGCCTATTTACAGTAATCAGGTGTAATGACCCTAAGATACTGCGGCAGAAAATTGGCAATATATTTCTATTGCTAACAAGCAAGCTTCAGGCAACCGCGTTGCATTCATATTGGTCAAGTTTTAATCAGTCAGTTAACAAGAGCATCAAAAGGACTATACAACATACCCAAAATATCAACAGATGGTAATTGAAACTATATCCGTTTAAAAAAACATTACAGCGCTGTCCAGTAGCGTGTAATCAACACGGTATAAGGACCAGCATATTAACCATGCCATACAAAAAGCACTCTTGTATGCTAATGAAGAAGCAGAGAAAGATGCTAGTAGGCAATATGGCACTAGCACACCACCTTATAACCAGGAAGAATAGATTCAGGAGCATTACGAGCCACGTGTACATAGTAAAATCCTATATGCACCAAAGCCTTCTCCCAGACAACCGAGTATTAGCTATAGCACTCATACGCAGGTTCCACTTTCTTTCATATGGCAATCATTTTACTGCAACAAATACTATTGGCAAAGTAGCATGATAAGGCATGGATAAAACCATATCTACTCATTACAAACAGAACTACATATTGAAGACCACCCGCCCAGATCTGCTGTACAATGCGGATCGCCCACCCCGTTAATAGTAGCGTCATACGGGCAGACTGTGAAGTAGTGGAAACAGCAGTTGAAGATCAAAATTGCCTGCACATTAATGTTGATCAGAAAGCCAGTCATTAACCACATATATCAATGATCAACCTATAACATGAGCCAGAAGATACTGTCAATACCAATAACAGAGACGCAGCATAATTATTCCCCATGGGATATCAATGTTTCCTTCATATCATAAACAGATTAGCGCACTCATGTGGCACGGCTTATTGCCACTAAAGAGAATTAGTTACCTGTATTTCCGCGCCATAATGATATATCTGTAGGAATGTGAAACAGTAATGAAAAATAGTCTTTATAGCTAAGTGATCAATCTCAGAGATGATAGAATAACACCGATATGATAAAATGTATAATTTGGTCTTCACGTACTAGGTGTGGCAATGCAGACAGCATACTGTAGTGATGCATTCTGATGTCTTTCCGTCCACGTCATCTCTGGCAGTCAGTAATGCCACACGCTCTATCCCGTCAATACGCGAGCTTTTATTATTTTATGTGTCTCGGTATCGAAAATAAAGGGCGAGCCAAGCTATTTCAAGATTCAAATGCTGAATCTTGTGTTTCGTTGTAGGCACCCAGGTACATTAGGTGCCTACAACGTGTAAAACCCTACTTGCATCATAACTTGGAGTTCTTTGGTATGATAATTTTCGGAATAACTCAACTGCACTGTGTTTAGCATTACCTCTTTACTGATGATGGAAATGGAAATGAAGAATACATTGATGCTTTCAACCGTATCAACGTCTATGAAATTTTAGAGGAAATTCAATCGGTAGTTGTCGCATCATTTCTCTCTTGTTATTTGTCGTATCGAGGATTTTATTCCATCGAGGGTAGCCCACTGAATTTTGAATCTTAAGTGATTACTTATAATAGTCAAGTTTGACCATTGGCCGCTATGATTTACTCAATTCCATTGTAGTACTTTCTCATCATGCTAGTAATCGCTCGTCAAAGGTGGCAACTCATCATCAATACTCTCATATTGATCGGTCATCCTTCGCCTTCGCCATCTGCATAATTTGGATAAGCATCATCATAGTTTTACTGATTGTGGTCATCATGTCATCATCATTATCATCATTACACCAATAAGTCGAAGTTCTTAGTCATGACACTTTTGATTTCATCACCATTATCCTTCATCACTGCACTTTTAACACTTCTTTGTCGTTAACACAGTAATATGATTATGAAACACCGGAACTTGCGAATTGATTATGTCAATTGTAATGTGTATCTCATGTTAAAGGTGCCACTAGTGTTTGCATATGCATGTAGACTTTGTCTTCATCTTGTGTATCACAAATAAATTAGCCTTGGTAAATTTCAGGATGAATAATGCAATCAATTTTGTAATATTGCACTTAGAAAGTAGATATATCCACCATCAATTTGAATTGACATTATATATAATGATAAACCATCGAATTATTTGGAAGAAATACTATCGTTATAATTTGCTAATGAACTTGTTAACCAATAGAATCTCTTAATTTTCGTTAAACGTTCGTTAGTTTTTAAATAAATGCATTTATTTGTTGTACAAATCGCAATTGTCAAGATATATGTGATATTTTATTGACCTTGACTGCAAACTAAGGTCAAGGTCATCGAGAAAGTGCGAAACTCGTACCTCGATTAACTTTATTAATAACGTCGGACCCTTACAATATTTACATCATTCTGTAGCTGGTGTCATTTCTGCTAGCTTGACAATAACAGCCCCCTACACATCAGGCTGTACAGAGGTTGTCTCTTCTCTCTTCTCGTCTCACTGCACGCCTTGGTAATATTTAATAAACGAAGCATTTCCTTGAGTGGGCCAAATCATTGTCAATCTGTCATGGCCCCGGACAGAATAATTTCTTTAATAAAATTTGATCGATTATCAAATCATCAATATATGTGCGATTGTCATGAAAATTGGTGTAATTGTGGTTGCCAAAATTTTAAATCCATAATATCTTGGCCAATTATGGGCCCATTTTGAAATGCAATAGAAAATCTGGTACAGCTCGCCAAGTTTCCCAATATACTCATGGGCCTCTTGCGTTTAACGTTATTAAGCTTGTAAATAATTGGTTGTTAACTAGCAATACAGGTAGCAATTCTCATTGTACACTTTCAATTTGGTTTTAAAATTAAAAGTGTCAACGATCTGCAGAACCCAGATATTTTGTTTTGACATTAATTGTAAACTTAAGTCAAGGTCGTCGAAAGAAATTCTGAATAATCAATAAATCAACAATAACAATTATGGCTATGACTCGAAAAGCTTCATTGCAGCTTATACGTACTTCGCCGGCAAGCGCACTTTGATTAGTTTGTATTTTCCTTGTTCATTTGCTCGTTTTGCGAAACCACTTAGTATTTTATATGTAGTTCATTTGTAAACCTATCTTGAAAACAACATTCATTGAAAGGTACTTCATAGATTGCCTCGACGGATTCCTATATTTCACTTGGATCTCTTCTATCAATGCATATCCTTACCCTCACCTAAACCTTTTTACCATACGATAACCATAATACGCAGCGTAGCCTACTCAAAACCTGTCACACTTCTTCAATAGCAGCAAATACCAGTTGGCATTGTATAATTGACCAATAATTAACTTAATAAAATATGGCGAAACATGTCGAAAGCTATAGTATTTGTTAATCAGTTGCCATTCATCGTGGCTCAGACTTTTTCCGCAAGAAAAACGTGCTGTTTGTGTGTCTAGGTCATTGTATTGCGCAACCATGGGTCACAGATAGTGGCTCTTTTGAATTTTTTCATTACTGAACAACAATACCGAGGCATGGATACTGGCAAACTGGAGTTCCAAGCAGCAAAGCAATGACTCCGAGGAGGTAACATCATCGTGTACGCCGTAAAAGCAGCAATTCCAACATATTCAAGCTGGGGATGTAAACTTATCTTCGGTAATCATCATTTGCTTCAAGTAGAAGGCGTCCAACAAAGATA
Organism: Urechis unicinctus; assembly: GCA_034190875.2. Taxonomy (NCBI): domain Eukaryota; kingdom Metazoa; phylum Annelida; class Polychaeta; order Xenopneusta; family Urechidae; genus Urechis; species Urechis unicinctus. The sequence goes on along the minus strand of CM067344.1, from coordinate 50,193,543 downwards.
TGATTCTATTTGCAGTAGTGACGTCGTTAATGAATCAATTACTGCGACCAATATTCCTCGAGAAGTTTTCTACGATCAGTGCGTTTCCGGCCTAAATGGAGGTGTTTTTTTGGCGCTATGGGTTGGACTTCATCTTTTTTTTAGCATGCGTTGCAATACGGGACAATCAGTGCGTTGGACTCGGTTCTCTGATAGAGTGCACGACGGGCTGCTACAGTTAAGCTCCACTTTACAGCGATGATGCGAGTATTGCACGATGTCTAGCCGCATCCCTGTTACGCAGTGGCCTACATGAAGGTATCAAGATGGGATATTTGCGTTTGCAAAAGGCCAGCACTTAAATTTATTTGCAAAACTGGGTCTAACGCCAAACCAACCGATGATTTGCCAATGTTTACCCGCTTCTTTAACGAGTATGAGTGGGTCAGAATCTTCTTTGTTACGATTCAAATCGCGTGTCAGATTTTAGTCGGTTAGTGTGCTTGACAATAAATATAAACATAAAATAATTTTTCATCCATTAACAATGTAGAAACAAAGTGATGACTTAAAGATAATTGCACTAAAAAATCGTAGTTGATTGTTTCTTATAACCGTATCGATTATTAATATATGCAAATATGACAAGATTAGTGAGATATTAGATTCATTAGAGGTTTGCAGTCACGAAGCATTTAAAGGAAGATAACTAGTGGTCGTGTGCTGGTGGGCATACGATTAGTGGCTGCGTTGTTTGGTCAAATAGCTATCAAGTGTAGAGTGGTTAAATGCGTCAACTGGTACCTACATGCCCTTCAGTATACCATATGATGTTGCATAATTTCATTTGTATGTAGTTTCTTAATAACATATTCTGTCATTCTAAACATATATCAATGAGCTCTTTTTGCTTTGATATATCTTACAGTTCATCAATATTCTAACTACGGCGAACTCCCTAGCACTTAATCTGAGCTTTATCGGTATCTACACATGATACATACAAAATATAGCCAGGGTCGGTTAATGTCGTGACGAGTACGATCGCCATTTAAGCCCGGCAAATATTGTTCACAAATGTCGGTGAACAATACCATCTAAAAACACAGCTTCGTCACAGCACGCATTGTCTGAATTGTGCAATAGATAAATGTTTATATGAATGACAACATTGAATCTCGATCGGTGCATAACTTCCAATACGACATATCGAGCCATATTAACATAGTTCTGACGACGGTGTAGTAGCGCATTATGGTGCGTAAGTCCTGGCGTTAGCGGTGCACCAGGTAGTTAATGAAATGTAAACGCACAATTGATGCATATAATTACAATATTGTGTACAGTACATGCACGTGTAAACTCATTCGGGACGCTTGAAATTGTATATTATTACATAGGCATGGAATTTTTCGAATTTGGACCTGCATTTTACCGACCTCTAGAAATGGCATTTAATGTTTGTTTGATGTTCCAAAATGTCTGCCCTTTCTAGCAACTAAGGTCATATACGGCAATATGGACATACAAGCTTTGCTTAATACTATCAGCAAAATACGAGTGCCACCATTTGTGTAAATGTGTGAAACTGTCTGAGTTCTTGCGTCGCATGCATATCTTACCTTACATATAATTGTCAAAGTGACGCATAAAGATCTTGAGCATCGTTAACAATTTGTAGAACATAATAATAAATAATCATTTATGTGTGTAATTCATTTTGTCAAATCAATTTACGATCGCTTACGGTGGATTTGAGTTCGTCATTGCTGGGTTTACTGGTCGTTCAAGCGACCGCAGCGTTAGGTACTTGTCACATTACCTTAGTTGCTTGATGCGCTGTCTTTTGAACATTACTCATTAAGATGACGTTTTAAATCTTCCATGCGATCGGTTATGATCGATAGATTCGTCAGTCCCATCTTCTTTTGAGACATTTTTATGGGCAAGACTTTATCCCATGATGTCATTATAATTGTTTAAATGATGATGCTGCACTTGTTTTAAAGCCTTCTGAATGCCACAAATCATAGCAATGATTAAATTATTCAGTGCATTTGTGCATTGACACATTAAACTTTGCTTACCATTGCAAAATATTGCAATAGTTCATAAATTATATACTTTTCAAGAATGAAATTTTCATTGGGTGTATTGAATCCTACACAATGATAATGAGCTGTTTGATGTTTTGCTTTAAATTGTTTATCTCTCCAGCTATGGCAAATGTTATTTGATCAAGATTGTGATTCTGTGTGCATTAAGTGTATAATCTGTATGTATTAAGTGTATAATCTATATGTATTAAGTGTATAATCACAACTATAAATTTCGAAAAGATTCCCCACATATTTTATTTGATATACAATACAAAAAGGGACATATGATATGCTGTGACAAGGCGCCACCTCCAAGCCAATGGATCATAAGAATACTTATACCTAAACCGCTTTTTAACTGAAGATATGTTAGTAGAGTTACTGGCGCTTCCTTTTTTCCCGAGAGTAGTACATTTGTGAGCGGTTAGCCTCTGATTCCGTTTCTGTAAAGAAAAGTAGTACCTGGTAACTAAGCATTGTATTCCCTCGACCAAATGACTTGTGTATGCTGGTAAATATATTTATAGCTTTATAATTGCTTTTAAGCAGACGTAATTTGGAGCAAATGTTTCCCTGACCAGCAGTGCTCATAGTGTTTTGTAGTAATCCAATTACTCGGGAAAGTTTACTCTGGTCGTGGTTTGCTTATTTGCGTTTTCACGCTAAAAAAATACGTCAATGTGTAGTGCTTTCATTTAAGCATTGAATTGAACTTACCCAGTCAGAAAGTTTTACGCGTATGCAGTTTGACTTCCTGCGTCGTGCATAACAATATTTCCAGAAAGTTGTCTTCGACTTTAAAACGTGCATTTAATAAATAATTTGTTGCAATTAAATAATAACCATGCTTGCGAGACCGGAACGCTATTGACGTAGTTTAAAATCATTTAATTCCGGTCTCGTTAGAGATTCAGGTAGAGTCCCAGCAGGCATTCGAATGGGAAAATGTCAGGGATAAGGGTGGGATCAAGGCGAAGATAAGCATGGGTCACGGCGGGGATTAGGGTGGGGTCACAACAAAAGTTGGGAAAAGGGGCATCATATTTGCAACTGTTATTCCACCCCGAGCAACCTAAACGCCCTCATTAACAACAATTCTGGACAACGATTGGGAATCTGGTGGTCTCTGAAAATAATGGTCATTGCCGGTGGTGATCAACCACGCGATGGCTGCTTCTGAGTGTTTGATGGTGATTAAAGAACTCGGTTAACACGGATGCTGTAAAACTTTAGGAGCCTGCTTATACGTGATGGTGGCGTCTCATGAATATGCAACACGTTAATGAATATTCAGGAAGCATGGAAGGAGGATGCAAATAGAACAGGAGACTATAAAATCAAAATACAAGAGTCTCAGAGGTAATAACTTTGTATGATCTATGAAATATTGGGATCATGAATGTTTTGATGGATACATAGTAGCACTATGTGATAGACGAGGGAAATACTTGGCGAGGGAATAGTTTGGATGAGAACTGATTTGGTTATTGCAGTCGTTGGCATGAGGTTAGTTGCTAAATTCACAGCCTTGAGAATATCTTCCCGTCACACATGCCACCCAACGTCATATCCCTCCTCCGCAACACAAACGGATTGAACTGCAGAGGTGTTGTTACCGTCCCGACAAGACCATCAGCCATCATGTCTAACCTGTTCTTTACAAATATTGTACGTCATATCTGACGGGTTCCCCTCAAATACAGAAAATGGGATACAGCACGTTCGCGAGATCACTAAACCAGGTGTACAGTCTGAGCTGGGTTTCGACTTGATAACAGAAAGTTGCCCCCGACATGGACATGTTTATCATTTGTGCTATTTTTGACCCTTGGTCATGTAGCCATAATAATGGGCTCATAGGGGTTAGCTGCTCAATGTATGTTATTGACTTTGCTACTATTGGAAGTGTTATTTTCCTTACCATAGATAACTAAACTCCAAACGAAATGGTCCTGTTTTGCAGTGATGCGAACATCTTTCCTGGAAAGACAATTGACTGTTTGTAGATTCAGGTTCGTTACTAAATACATTCAGTAGGATCGCGATCTAATCACACTTGATTAACCGCGGGGAGGCTGGTTTCGAAGAAGATATATAATCCCATTGAGTCATCTTAATGACGTCGTTTGCATCCACTCACCGGTTGGTGCCGTGTGGTCATAACGGGTATGCCCTGGTCGAGTATGCGGTTGACTCATCACTCGCAATCAACTCTAGCATCAACGTCAGAGGTAGAGGATGTTCAATTAGCCAAGAACATAATCATACCTGATTACTTTGGGTTCCTGAACAATCAATGTTTGTGTGTGGAGAGTTCACGTGTCTGTGTGTTCGATTGTGCGTACATGCGTTTGACAGTTGTCTAGCTAATGTTACCGCATATGAGGCTGACTATTGTACACTTACAGCTGTCTGTATCCGGCACAAAGAGTGTTCAGTGTGTAGGGGAGGAACTTCGAATATATTTTGTAGTCGGCTTGTTACTCGTCCTAGACACATGTTGATGTAGCCTTGAGGGGAACCAACGAAGGCCGTGAGGGAATAATGACTTATTCAAATTAGATTGTTCGCCAAACCCCATTGCCTAGCTATTTAATTGCGACCTGTGCGGTATTTGTTGACTAACGGTATGGATACATCCGCAATGAATTGCTTAGAACTATAGTGTAAGTGGTCTCAAGACATTTCTAATTAACGAGATCATTGCGCAGCTTAAAATTGCACTGGTGACCGCAGAGCCAAATGCATTACCTCAGCAACTATCTGGCGGTCACCGTACATCAAGGGAAGTCGACAGACTCATTCAGTTCAGGCGCCATATCGGACCAAGTAATGACACAAGCTAGTTTGTATTTTTATTTGAGTATATTGGGGCAGCAAAGCACTTAATCCAGACGCAAGTTAAGGAAGGCACCTGCTGCATGTGAGAATGACACATACATGCTGCTTCTTACAAAGGAATATATGCAACAGACATTGACGTCACCAATCCGAAGTCTGCATTGTGACGTCAGAACAGCAGACTAAGCACAGTGAAGTCCACACGATGTACTTAACATGTCATCTTGAAGATATACATCAATTAGTCCTCATCAAAACGGATTTACAGTAGTGTTCTTATAAATAGACGTTTATACCACAAATCTTAAACGTCATTATATGTAATTCATAATACGCCAAAACAATAAGTGTGAAACCTACTAGCATCTCTATAAGCTGAGCGGCATACTAACAAATACATGGTGGGTCATCTACAACCACTGTCGAGTGGACAACACAGCGGAAACATCAATTTGCGAGTGTCAAATGTAACCCAATCTTTATATGCTTCCTCCATTTCACTATTATGTACCCACACAAAAGAGCACAAGCATAATTGACGTTACAAAACAGCGCAATTAAAGATTAAATCGAACTTGCTTTAAGTCACCAGGTAATCTATAAGCACTTTGATTTTCAACTGAACGTTCAATGAACAACCCAACTTCATCCATTCACCAATATCATTTGAATACTGCAAACAAAAGCACTACTGAGTCCCAGTGCGTGAGTTGACGCGTCTCACAAACAGTTAACCCTTCGCTGAATACCAGCATGGCGGAGTTGTAACTGGAGCATGAACACACGAATGCGCGGTTCTGACGGAAGAAATGGAACCATTGAAATTGAATGACGTGATTGGTTATATTGAGGCAGAGAGGGCGTGACTATTATCAGGGTTGCCATGCCCTGTTGGCTGCTGGCCGTGCTGCTTCACTGCTCGTGTCGGGTGAAAGGGAGGCAGGATGGAATGGGGCTGATTATGGGTGTTTCAGTTGCGGAGAGAATTAATGTGTGATCTTCACTATTATTTGACCAAAATGGAAGCACGAACGTCCAACCAACGTAGTCTATGTGGTTGGATTGCTATTCTCAGCGAAGGCCCGCGTCAGATGTTTGGTGATAGACTTGCTTCGCCGAGGCAGCTAATTATGGTTAAATAGTGTAATACATGTATGGTCAACTTTATCAAAAGCATGTTTGACAGTCATTGTATATTGGATGTCATCTAACTTATTTTGCCTTATCATCGGGAGTAGAAGTGCAGGACACGCTATAATGACATAGAAGACATATGCCATTCATCTAGGTACGAAGGTGTTCATTCAGAAAGTGATAAAGAGAAGTCCTATTTGTTACCTAACAAACGCAATACTAAACAAGGGTAACGGATGGATTGGCTGTACCTAACACAAATCTTTTAAACCTCTACGAATAATTTTATGCGAATGCCCATGACTGCATGACGTGATTGGCGACATTAAGATCACACTTGTAGTCTTTCATAGTGCCTCTGGGCGCACTTGGCAATAATATACAAACAGGATTTTGTAGATAATCAGGATTTTGTCAAGAACCAAACGAAGCCCTTCTTCTTGATTCACGAGGTGGAGTCACTTAGAGGCATGCTGTAGCAGACGGCAGCAATCTGTCAATGGTCGAGATGTCGCACGAGTTTTATGTTCTGAGCAAAAGGTGCGATGAAACTGCGAAAGCCACCAGAATTCTATATAGGCCCTGACTACAGCTGCATTGAAACCCTGAGCTCTCATACACTGATGACGAAAAGAATGAGAATCCAATATATAATCATACTTCACATAACACGGGAGGTTCCAAAGCATCGAAAGCGCAAAAAGCAAGCTGCATTGCGACACAGCCGTCCGTGAAACGGAAGGCGTCTAACCGCATTTGCATAACCCGGACGATCAACATCGTATCTCTCTAAAGTCATACTGATTCAGTAGACATCTCAATGCACTTAGACATTAGAAATGCAACCTGACCGCACACACCATGACATGCAAATATCGACAGATTAACAAACAATAAAACTCTGCATTTCCGGATCCTAGTATGCGATGGCGGGAATTTACTTCTCGGCCCCGACTCATCCCACACTGAATGGTATTACACGGGTTCACGTCTTAAAACAGCCACAAGGAAAGAATGATGTTTGCTGGAAATAGCGGCGAAGCTGTAAGTTAATTCACAAAGACCCATTAGCAGCATCTTCACAAAGAAGCAGGAAACGAGAGAGCACAGGTTATTGTCTAAGTTGTTTTTCATGTGATTCCAATAGCCCGCCATTTATTGGGAGGGGTAAAATGGCGTCCTACATGGTGTGCAATGACCCAAATGATAATTACGATGTCAATAGGTTGCTTTGAACTCCAAACGGAATGGTCCCCAGGCACTTCTGCATCAAAAGGATTATTGCCACAGCTTCATCGTGACACTCATCGAGACGGTGTCCTGCGCTTCTCTGTCAGCCGCTATCTGCCAGTCTGCATACATCAAGAGTAGACAACCACTGATGTCATTACCGGCGGATAGCTGTTTCGTGTGAGACAATCACTGTGACGTCTGTGTTTAGGGTGCTGCGAGGTGACCGAAGTGGAGATGAAGCAATGCTGTGACGTCTCTAACTATTGGTTCTAAAGCATGATAAGCAGGTCAACGATGTCGTCTACTAGTTGAGAGAGACGTTCATAATCTTATGACCAGACTATTGAATTATATTGGTAAGTTTGGAAACATTTCCTGGCACAGCCATTTATGAATAGCGCCTTAGTGGAACAAAAGAAGTAGCTGGTGCATGATGTTAAATCATGTTTTTGTATTTTTATGTTAATCTCAAGTGAGAAAGGAAGATACGACTCGCCTAGATACTGTTTTAGAGCGGTCTTTTAATGGTCGCTTGCGTGCCTCAACCTGTCGCCGCTGGCGCACACAAGCCTGGAAGGCATGACGCAAATTTAACTCAAACTTTGTATGACCTGTCTTAAAGCAACCAGTTACATACGCTGCTGTCAAAGTACATTGTATTGCTTCAAACATCTGCACAGCGGAACATATTGCAATAAAAAAGCATTGTAGACTTTTCTATTCTTTCTCATACCGCAAAGCTGGGAATGGCTGACAGTGTAGTGCCAGGTGCTTGATCGGGGAAGACCGACTGATGTCATTATGAGCAGCTTTAATATGCTGTTGCTTCGGTTGGCTCAATGCAAATACCTACCCTGTGTGGCATTGACATCCCCACTAGAGATGGAGATTGTTTTATTGGCAATCTTCCTGAATTCATCCAGAAACAGACCGTAATCACTCATCACTTATTTTTTATGTAGAATCAAAGCTGTTCTAGCGTTATGAACAGCCAGCCCTTTTGTAGAAATCCATGGTATATATGCAGCTGGTCGGCGGCTAATGTATATTTATCAAACGCAGCGGAGGCTGTGTTATGACGTCAGTGCAGGGACGTAATAACTAAAAACACACACATTACTTTCTTTCACAGTATGGGTGTCTTATCTTTCTTTCAATATGAAGCATCATCCGTGATGTCTTATCTCTCATTCGATAAGAAGCATCTTCGGTGATGTCTTATCTCTCTTTCGATGAAAAGCATCACCGGTGATGTCTTATCTCTCTTTCGATAAGATGCATCACAAGTGATGTCTTATCTCTCTTTCGATAGAAGCATCACCAGTGATGTCTTATCTCTCTTTCGATAAGAAGCATCAACAGTAATGTCTTATCTCTCTTTCGATAAGATGCATCACCAGTGATGTCTTATCTCTCTTTCGATAAGAAGCATCACCAGTGATGTATTGTCTCTCTTTCGATAAGAAGTATCTCCAGTGGTGGAGATAGACAACCGACAGGAGGTATCAAGCACTGACAGGCCAAGATGGCCTATTCATATGGTACAAAACATCCATTGGAGGATTCGATGAAACCTACGATCTGAAAACCCCCCGAGAAAACATGTACCCTGGTGTGATTCACAGGCAACAGACGTGTAAACGAGGTTGTGGATGCGTGCAAACAACGATAAATAAGAAGACCAACATCTCCCATCTACACGGCTAATGGAGGATGTATTTTCATTGGCTACACTGGTGTTCGTGTTGTTAAAAATGGGTGAATATCACGACACTGTATGTAATACTGAATCATGAAGTGGAATATTAGCTGAGACATTCTGTCCACAACATGTGATTAGATCAAACATTTTATGGGTGAATTACTCATGGTCCTCCTCTCAGGGAACCTGCAATTTGTCAACCTTCCACACTTAATTACACTTCCTACGCGACCTAACTGCCCTACCTTCAAATCTATAAATCTCTCAAATTGTTCAATTCATTATACCTGTCAAACAATAGATCGACCCTACCTGCTTAACAACGTCCCTACCGTATTAGCGTACCTACCAACCTACCTGTAAAACTGTACTATCTATTCCTGCTGAACTAACGCTCTGCACTACCCTACCCGCCTACAACTCATCCTTACGACCCTACCTGCCTAAGCTTCATACACAACTGCCTCACTCGCCTAGCTTACCTACCTATCACACAATCCACTCTACCAAACTCCTTACCGAACTCGATTACCTGCCAAACGACCCATCCTACCAACCGTACCTGCCAAACTACCTATCATTACTATCCAATCTGACAACTCTCACCTATCAAACTACCCTAACTGCAGAATATTTCCGCCTAACTTTCCTATCTATCTAACGCAGTATTAACCAATTATGTCCCACTTTGTATTGAGGGGACTATGGATAAGATTAATGTTTACTGCTCAACTAAACTGATTTGGTGAAAACATGAATTTTCATTGTCGCAATGGTTGGTGGAAGCGGTTTAGGTCATAGCTTGGACATGAGCTTGCACCTGTAACGATCAATGCATCACTAGATATCTGTAGTGTGTCATGTTTACATATCGTATGTACAGTGAAGGGCTCACTCCATGCGTGGTGTATTATCATAATGTCTCTTAAAAGCACATGGAATCTTTTGATTTATTCGGGTGCCTAGTCGCCTCCACCAATTAGATGACTCCATATCTTTACAAAACAACCTGACGACGGACTTGTGCTTCATTCAGTTGCATACTGACCGCACAGCTAGTCGACGTGAACTCTCTTCGCGTAGCTATAAGCTCTTTGATATGAAATTGACTGACTTAAGGTGCGACTTAGTGCCACATAGTCCGGTTCATTATGTCGTTTAAAGTACCCCATACATTCTCACTTTCAAGTACCCCATACTCATGACCGAATGTTATGACCCAAGTGAGACGGCGACATTACGCACCGATGTCAAACAGCAGTTACTATCTATTAACGTGTGTGACGTGTAGCATCATCGCAGGTAGCTTTTATCACAGCTGGTTGTTTGCTTGTCTTCGTAGTGTCAAATGCTGCAACATAAATGCTCGATAGCTCGCGGAAAAGCATTTCCGTTCTCATTTGCCTTTGGAGGCCTTATTACACGTTGTGGCGACTGCAATAAAAAGCTAGCAATGATTTTATTCCTTTGCATAAATCAACGAAATACTTCGCAATGCTCAGCCGAGCCTCGAACATGTCTCATAAGGTTCTGTCTGTTTTCACCCGTAGTCGACCCATATCATTGCTTTGGCAAATTCGACATGCAATGTTCTGTTAAAAATTGTTGACCAAATAAGGTACTTGGAAAATACATCACTTTATAAATCGGATTATAGCTAGACGTCATTTGTAAATACCGATTATATGTGCGTTTCCGGTCGGGTCTGATGCTGCCTGGTAATAAAATGTCAGTGTGTGAGCTGTTGCAAGTTGTAGCTAAGGTGTTCATACAAGTGTCGAAAAGAAGATGCTGGCAGACGCCGACTCCAGTGCGGATCAGGGCATTGGTATCTTTTGTTGTTACCAGTATCTTTTGTATTCCGGATTACACTGCAAAATTGTTGTTATTGTGTGTTGCATATGCATTGCCTCGTGGTATTTTGTGGTTATTTTGTCTTGCTGACTATTAACGACACTACCTCGTGGCACAGCCTGGGAATGCATTGCGTAGCATAACTTATAACAACAATTAACACGACCCCTAATGGACGGCATTGGCCATCAGTAAACCTCATGGTTTATAGTGAAGCGTCACACACGCCTCAATTCACTGCTGATAATGCAATATCAACCAAAGCTATTCGCCTTTGAATAACATTACCAGTCACACCATCTGTCTACTCGACCATATGCAGATACGTGATGCAGCCCGTTGTACCATGGACTCTCTGTTCATCTCAAGAGATTGTATCTTAACCCATAAGTAAATTATATAAAGCGTGTGGTAATGCATTCATCCTCTGCTTCTCAATTACCACATTATTTGCGTGTAAGCCTATGAGATTCGTCTTGTGGGGATTTTTCGAGTCATACTACTGAATTCCTGCCTAGTGTCAGCATGAGCCACGGCTTTGAATGATGTCGTTATCGGCACAAACCTAATGCCATCGTTCCTATTGTGACTGCGGTGACTAAATAATGCGAGTCATTTACGTCTTCACCTGAAGGGTTTGCAGCTCAACTTTAAGTCTCCTATGCCGCCCCAGATCTGAGCGAGTCGTCGTTACTGTTAAGTTATTGTCCCAATAGATAGATAACTCAACCAGATTATATCCATGGCCTACAATGTTTCTTTTGACCCATGATGCTTGGTACACAGCGTTTACTTAGCGCTACATCTTACCATACCTACAGCGCAAATAGGGTGACATAACGGTTAATCCTGCCTCTGAATCTTATGTCCCGCTATATGAGTAGGTACTCCCCCTGTTTATGTTTATACCATACAATCAAGCCTGGAATTTAGTCATTTTTAGGGCAAGGCCACTTTGGCCTTCGATAGGTGCAAATTTTGAAGGGCACCAAGGCCAAAGGGAAGGGCACCAAGGCCAAATAGAAACATTTTAAAGGGCACAGAGGCCAAAGAATTTTAAACTTGTGATATTTTCAAAAGAAGAAAATGGAAGCAAAACACAAACAATTATGGAAGCACAGCTCAGTTTTAAGTTTAAAAGAATTGTAAATTTATTATTTGCATTTTATGAATAATTTATTAGACCGCTCCAGAATTATTCTTTTCATTTAATCTTGTCACTTGATGAAAAATGTTTTGAGGAGAGGAGGTTTGGTCTAAAACCAATCACTAGACGCGGTGAGAATTGACTAGCCTTGTGGTCCAATCACTAGACTTTCGTTTCTGTGTACTCACAAGACAATGTTGCAGTGAGTGTAAAATAAGATTTGTAAATTTAAGACTCAATTCATTTATAGGACGTTTCAAACGATCCCTTCGTGGCATTTCGATGTTATTTAGTAAGGACTCATTAACATGAACGAATAGAAGTGACAGGTTACGATAAGTGTGTATTTTCGTTGACAACAATCTAACGACGCGATGTCCAACGACGACGCGATGTCAAACATTTACCAATCATGTGCTGTCAGCGTGTTCAATAAACAACAGAAGTTCTCACAACCTTGGTTGTCAAAAACTCTGGTCTCCGTTGACATCGCACACAGCAGCAACTTCGTTTCCAGTGATGATCGATCTCGCTCACTGATCTCGCTGCGCCCTTGCTGGTTCGCTCTCCTAGCCCGAAGACCAGACGTCACTATTTAGAATAGGTTGAGAAACTGAGTAACGACCAGTCTACATTTAGTTCTGGATAGCAGCTGCCTTCGTTAAATGATGTTACTCCCGCTGGAAAGCAATGAGTTCTATGCTATTTACATGTGTGTTGCGTTAAATTTTCGGAGGGGCCAACATTAAAGATGTCAATCTGTTAGCGGAAATGAGGCCGCGTGGTGAAGTTTGGTTGTGAGTTGTGTTCAATGCAGCAGTGGCTGGACGGTGGGGATGTAATAATTGAGTCCAAGATGCTGTCGGCGGCGCGGTCAGGCTGCCGGTAGACGCCGCGGTCGATCTTGGATGCAAAAGGTGAAAAAGCGCACTACGGCCATGGGGGGAAAGGGCACGCCAAACTTGGCCGTAATATTTGGTCATTTTCAAGGGGCATCACGGCCACTTGAAGGACCACGACGGCAATGGCCGTGAAATTCCAGGCCGTGAAATTCCAGGCCTGATACAATGTATTCATCCAAATCAATAATATGTGAAGATATAATGAAGCTATTGGTAATTTGTTTCTCCTTAATATTGGTTAGCAACCAGAAATATGTATCGAAGCAATAAATTAGCATATAGCAGGGTCAATTAATGCTTCGAAAGTTGGCCTTGTCCAAATGTTTGTACTACAGTATAAGGCGACCATTATCATTCGTCGATATGGAGGCTGCGTTGACAACCTATGGGGAATACTAATTCTGCGCCGCTGTTACTGGTATGGTTCTTTTGACGGTATCCTCTGACTGATGCTAGTGGTAGCTCATTGATGTACGTGGCTAATGCCTTCTTTTCTGTTCCACAGTGCGGGCGATGTTGGTCTTCAACTGTGGTTTTGGCTGCTTCACAGTCAGATCCTATGACGCTGCTAACAATGCGTTAGAAGGTAAGTATTGTACATATATCTAGGTGTGTAATCATATGTTTGTAGTTCCTGTTGTAATGAGAAGACATAGGAATATCCCTGCCTTGTCATGTGACTTACCCGATAGCACCGCCATATGATGGATGTTGCGTATGTGTCCTAATTCTCGGTTGTTAGGTAAAAGGCGTCAGAACATATAAGTTGTTATGATAAACGTATTGTTCGTGATGCTCCTGAATCTATTCCTTCTGGTTATAAGGTGGTGTACTAGTGACATATTCCCTACTGTCATCTTCCTCTGCTTCATCAGTAGCACACAAGAGTGCTGTTTGTATGGGATGGTTAATATGCCTGTTCTAATACCGTGTTCATACACGCTACTGAACCTCGACAGAGTGCTTGGTATACTGATCGTGTTTCCATTATCATCCATTAATATAGTGGCGAAATTGCTATTGGCGATATTAACTGGCATGGTTTTCCGACCATAACGGCGTGATACAACATATAGCTATTTCTCTTAATTGGCAATATTCCGGGTTTAAAGTTATTATACAGTAGTTAAAGTTGAAGGCGGTCACGTAAGGCAAATCTGATGCAATGTCGCGAGGAAGAATATGGAGGTATCATCCGTGTTCTGTTTCTGGTGCGTTACTGCAGACTCGCCATATGTCTATGACGAATTAACTAGATATCTGCAGGGTGTGTAGCGCCCCCCCCCCCCCCCCCCCGCCCCCCCCCCCCCCCCCCCCGGAATCACATCTCTGCCAGTGGAGTGCATACAACGCATGCTTAGCTGGTTAGAGCTCGCTTTTAATCACGAGTTACTGTTTATTCTGTAACTTGTGCCTACATTGCCTGATGCATCACCATCATCAGTTATCTGCCAGCCACCATACTTCAAGAGACGCCTACAAATTAATTGAGCTCGGGGAACATATTTGACTGGGTAATGACAAAAGCTACTATTCCATTTAATGAGAATACTGGTGCACTCTACGTAATCCAGATGCAGGTATTGGAAGGTAATAGCTTGGCGCGATAGTCGCATGCGCTTGTGTTCGCGATTTTCTGCCGTACCTCTCTCAAAAAGCCATGAATACCTCACAACTGACAATATAGAATGTTATAACCACATATTAAACTAGCGACCAGGGACAATAGATCGGCTCCAACCCAGCGTGGAAGACATGTTGATAATGCTATTAAAGCTGATGTTCAATATGGAGTTTTCAGGTGATCATTAGTAGCCTAAACATCCATCTACCGAAAACACGGCCACCCGTAGTCAAAAAGGCAAAGCTCGCTGACAGTTTGATTGCCTGTCAATCATGTCAGGTTATTCTAAGACAGGTCGCTGCTCACAGATTGGTGAGTCATCTTATGCAACGAACATAACATGTCAGTTAAAGTTATAACGGCCAGGCACAAATGTGGGGGAGGGAGCATTATTAGAACGGTATTAGATGGACGGGGGTGGGGTATACACAAAAGATCTACGCTTTATGATAATGTAGCCAGATGACGATTCCTGATTCTATTAAGCTTGCTTTGGGTCATCAGCTGTGCATATCATCATTAATTAGAAATGCAAACATTTCTTAAGCTTTGTTATTTATGTCTGCTAGATTGAAATATAAACACAAAGAATGACGGCAACTTCATATTTCATATACTTTATTTCATGGATATTTGCCATACTATGTAAACTATTTTGTCATGACATCTTCTCGTTAAATACCAGTTCATATTACCCTCTCTGGGAACTTAAACGGCTGTCAAGATCCACATAAGTGTATGTAGCAATTGAATGTGATGCAGTGGTCAGAATATTGTATGTAGTCTGGAATCTGTGGCAAAGGTTGGAAAGGACGCACAAAAATTCTGCAGCAACAGACAGGGTAACTGCTCCAACCCCTTCACAATAAATGCTGCTTGCAGCATCACAATAGTACATATGGCAGAGTATTGTTTATTTACAATAAAGATGTACCGTTTTCAAGCGATCTCTGACAGATTGTAACTCCATGCAAGTTTCAGACAATGGCGCAGATATTATATGAGGCTACACAGGAAATGTAGCATGAGATTCATACACTGAAGTTCAATGAAACCGTGAGCGAATAAGCTCTAACGAATGCTTCCTGTTCTTTGGATATACTATATCGGCACCACAATCGCAAAAGCTGGTCAAAATAGTCGTTTTTATTAAGAATGGGAAAGGTCCCAGTGATGAAATTGCACCTCGACTTAAGTCTGTGTAATATCACGAGAACATTTCTGTGCAGACAACCGTTTTGCTTTTTAATGTTGTGTAATCTCAAAATGAAAGGAATAATAATGAATAACAGAGTAATTGCAAGGTTCCTAAGAGCTTAAGTATCGGAGAGCATCATAAGCATTATGTTTTCTGCCCCGCAAGGAACTGTTTTGCTCCATTCATTTGTTGCTCTGATTTGGTCAATATAGATGAGAATAAGACATATAATCTATTTTTATTGCTGTGGCCATTTCCCAGCAAAAGCATTAAGACTACCGGCTGAAGTTGAAAATAGAATGAGGTTAAGGGAAACGATAGGGATACAGAAAAGGACAGGATATATAAGATTGATGTAATGGTGAGATATTGTCGCGGCATTGGACGGTGAGATGATGGAAGAGAGACACAGAGAGTTACAATAACATGGCCAGATGATGGTGGAGTGATAGGCGAGAGATCTGGTGGTGTGTGTTGATCATGTTCAAAGGAGCTGACATCATTCATTACGGCGGTAAATGCTCCTCAAGCATTATGAGGCTATTGAGTGTATAACAACGGAAACCTCAACGTTTTGGCTTGCCTGTTAATGATTACTTGTGGATTACAGTTTGTATTGTCGAATAAAATGTAGTTGCGTTTGAACCGGTATATGGAAGGTATACATTGGTAATAATTGTAGTAAAACATCGGTGCTAGAGCCATGGCGGCAATAATGCTGCCGATTTCTATGACCAAATTGCATGCAGTAAATGGAAAGGACTGGAAAGTTATACTTATGACGTGTGTTGTTATACCGCGCATATGTTCGCATGAACATTGAATTTCCAAGGGATTGGTGGCGTTAAATATAGACGGTACGCTCATCAGTGACTGGGATTAACAAACTTGCTTCGTTACTGTGGCTTCATATATATCCTTCGTTTGTATTAGCTTCGCAATGCAACTTGTACGGTTTCTGACAGCAGATGAAAAGGGTTTAAAGATAACTTAGGTAGAGAGGTGTTATTTTCCGCCCGCACGTCTCTTAAACCAGGAAGCACGCCTCTCATCCCTCTTCCTCCAGATATTTTCTTTGAGAGGGTAATACGCCGTAACTTCTATTCTAATACTCGTGCAAATGTGTGCGTGCCTACTATAGAATTACGAATTGGTATTGTTTATCATTAGACTTGCTGTGACAGCAATGCTTGTATTGTACATGCACTGTACTTGGAAGGATATCTACAGTCGTTGGTGATGCGGATGTAAAGGGATATTAACGTGTTGTTTTTGCCAAGTTGAACCAAGTTGATCATGCGTAGATGATTTTAATATCCTTACCATCCATTTAGGAATTCTTATTAGAATTGTTCAAACACAAATAATCCTGATCATTATTTTTGTTTTCCAACTGGAAGCTATACATTGAAACAATATGCCGTACACAGCAAAATCATAATACTATAGCGTTGTGTGCTTCTAGGAGTTTTCCAATCCCTGCTTAGATTCTGGACGCAATTGGTTTTAGAAAGCAACCATTCTTTACCCAATTCACGCTTTATCCGATGCGATCGCTATGGAGAATGGCTTAACCACATACCGGCATACATCCCCCACCCCCTCCATGTTGTACTTTGCATTCTCTTTATATGACATGCAGACGAGAACTAACTGAATGCAGCCTGTTTGTGTCTTTGCGATAGCATGCTTTCTGTATAGTCACAAAAGACGTACCATAGGCTCAACGTATCACAGCTCAGCTTTATATCACATTAATAAGTTTGTCTTGAGCAATTCATGCCTGTGCCTTTTTGTAGTTTCTAATACCATAGGCAGATGACGCCCACACTCATTACCCTCCGTGTAGAAGCACTGTGCTGAAAATAGAGGTTAACAACTGTGCGCAAAAGACGCCGTTGGCATAGCTTTTGTCATGATTGCAAAATTAGTCATACGATCCTCTATTCCTATGACTGCCCAAATTATCCTGAAACCTTTATATTCAAAAGCGTTAACATCTTTTAATGTATCTTAACAGACTTTCTGCAGTAACTTTGCAGCACATAGATCATGCTCCTGACGATCTCCGGCAAACAGCTTCGGTAGACATGACAGAAGAACATCGAAAGTATGAAAGATATGTGCAGCAATACTCTGCATTACAGCAGAGAAGCAGTATGAGTATTACTCACATTGGCCACATATATGTTACAAACAGCCCCAAAATACAGATATTTAAACCATGTTCCAGACCATCCCTCGTTGGTCCATTCGACAGCAATTGTATCACATCCATGAATAACCGTGAATTATGCTGAGCATGCACGGATCATAAACATTAAAAAAACTGGAATCTTAATCCCGGTCTGTTGTCATTTGCTTCTTCACATTGGCAACAATGTCCAGTCTCCTGGATTATTGAATTATCAGACATCGGTGCACTTTCGCCGGAGCAAGCTAATAAATATACATATATATATATATATAAAATGGTTGCAGGTCATTTTGCCCCCGGGACGGTTCGCGTATATATATATATATTATATATATATATATATATATATATATATATATATATATATATATATATATATATATATATATATATATATATATATATATATATATATATATATATATATATATATATATATATATATATATATATATATATATATATATATATATATATATATATATACGTGTTAGAACCATATTACTGATCGGTGGTATCTCATCTAACCCGAGATGAGTTGGAAATAATGGCATTACAGATCGTATTTCTACTTGGGCGGAAACAATGGCATTAAAGTTGGAAAGACCGGCTGTCGTAATAAAGTGCACCTTTAGAGGTTTCAGGAAGAGTCTTGTAACATTTAAGTGATGCAAACGTTGAATTAGTCGATTATTTTTTAATTCAAGTGGTGTTGTGTAGTGGAAATGGTTGTTAATTCAACCAAAACGAACCCCTTCAGGTTTTAGATAAGGATACATTAATATCAAGCTTCCACGAGCAACAGACACATTCCTGACCCGTGTTGCAAATATGACATTTTCAATCAGATATACTAAATGCCATCAGCGAAAACGACACTTTTCATCCATTCGGTCAGATATGGGCAATTAAATTCAGATTGGGTTTAGGCCAGTGTATGCACTTATACTTCACATATGCTACCATTTTCCCAATGAAGCATGTAGTTGGATCTATGCAGCCAAGCACAAGCACTCTTCTTGGGTAATATGCAGGGTACCGCTCAGGAAATTAAGGTTTACGTTTAGGTACGTTCAATCTAAATGTATTTGGGGCGACAATGTATTTATGCCTTACAAACAAACTAACACGCGACCATAAATCGTAGGCATAATGTATGCCTACCGCAGCACATGGGCGACCTGTCCTTAGAGTGCTCTCGGTTTATTCGTTACTGTTGTTGTGAATATGAACACACACTTGAACCATGTGAATGCATCTTACGAGTGTTTATGCAAGTGCACATGGATATATTCGAGTCGTGGTTATGCTCTGCGCTGTATCCAATCAATCCGCTGGCGCGTAATATGCCTTAACGAAAAAACCCTTGTTACTATCAATGCATTATCTATTCAAGATAATCATTACTAAGTGCATCGAAAATATGCAAAGGCAGGAAGTGACATGCGACCAGAGTTATACATGCGTTTTCAACTTTCAAAGCTTCATGAAAGATGCATCAGACTTACAGCGTCAATTAAGGACGAATAGTGCCATAATTTACGACAGATTTCCACGCGAAACTGATTTCCGCAGTGCGCAAGGTGATAGATCGCTATGAGTATAAGTCTGCTACCATTGTTAGGCATTGATAGAGATATGGAGAGTGGTACACACATCAGCATAGAGGGAATGGTATTATACAGCATGGCAGCCAGTCATGGATACATTTGGTATGACGTCACATCGTCTCTACGCCTTCTCATACTTAGTACTTGGCTGAATAATGATGCTCGTTGGAAACACAGTCAACATAATCATGACGACAGGGAATGGCGGAAAAGTCTAAATGACGCTGAGCAGATATATGCAATGCACACATTGCGCAATGGAAGTGATTGTTAACATTGTACTTGATTTACGCACCTCGCGGGACATCCTTTATAGAGCAAAGAATCGGGGGGAGATAATCAAATGTGTAACCAACTGTAAATAAACGAGAGGTCGACTAAATGTTTAATGGTGTTGGCTGTAACGGTGCGTTAGTGTCGTGTTTGGCTACGTTTAATTTTCAAAGGTTGAATATCACCTCTTCAAAGAAAGAGAGGGTCATTTGTGGCAGGGAATTAAGAGTTTTTCTATGAGCTTCAGGTTTAGTAACATAAATATCTTTACCATGATACAAAGTGCATTTGGTGTCTGCAACACAAATTATATTGTCCTTACCAAAAGGAATGTTCATTTTATGAACGAGGAATCGGCGTCTACGTTGCATGCACTTTCGTGACACCAACTGCCGGCACAGGAAAATATTTCAAATCGAGTGTCTGGTGTCGCTTATAGCAAAGCATTCAGTTGTTCTATAAAACGCATTATTTCAAGAAAGATAGTTATGTATGGCTGAATTCATCGTTTCGAGTAAACAATGGCATTACTGATGTATAACATTGCTGCGGGTTAAGTATGGACCTATCGAAACTATGCACTTACGCGGCGTGGACCACTGCACCTCCCGCTAATAAACCGCCACTGACAATGTAGGTTGGAAACGAATATTGCGTGATTCCACGTAGACTATCCTTTGGTTTAGTTTCTTTACTTAAGAATCTTAACATCCGTTTCCCTGTCTATGTAAACACCAATAGTGCGTGGTATTGTGTAAATGGACAAAAGATATCCAGCGTGGTGACTGCATTTGGGAGAATTGAATATGACCTGCACACTATTGGAATATTTGTTGTCTTCTGGAATGCACAAGCAGATTAATGGGAATACGATGGAGTCGTGGTGCCTTGGCCTAAGTCAAAAAACCATGTGGGGTTGGTTAGCAGACACGTCATAGGTGTGATCAATCGAGTCATTCATCAGACATAACTGTGGCAAGTTTTCTTGCTGTATGACAAGATGGTCCTCTTAGGGGATTTTGTGAGATTATTCTAACCACGACATTCGACTAAAACTCATTTGCATAAAACATCAACGTATTTTGATCACATTTTGATCCTGGCTGGATAGGAACCAATGTCTGATTGCCTCTGGGAAGCGTTATCTGTGTGCGCGGACAAAGTGTGGTTGGTTTATCTTCGTGTTTTAGAAAGAGGCTTCATTCGGTTGTTCATGCATTACTGATTATTGGCTCAACCGAACGCCACATAAAAGATATTGTATAACACTGGATTGTTGAGCGTACAATAATGCCATTGTACATCAAGTGTCCAGGTGTGAAGATGCCATATGTTCGCAACAGAACAGAGGGCATTGTCAAAGTTATTATTTAAAGAGGAGGGGTTTGTACCAATTGCAAAATACACACCAACGTTTAGGCTAGCATAACAACGTGTATCGTACAGATGACTATGTCGTCGGTTCTAATGATAGACGTACCCAGTTTTAGCTACCTTATACAAAGATTTCTTACCTGTATTTCCTTTTCTGTGCATGTTCATAATGCTTTATACACGTCAACGTCGACACAATCTTACGTTATATTTGTACGAAACACATGATTTTGTGGAGATATCTATGCATTCTGGTATTTAGCGGTCCAACCACGAGTTGTCCACGGTCATCATGTTAAACTTCGCTGTTCTTTCCATGACATTTTGAACAAAATATGGATATAAACCTAATGGTTACGATTAACTGCATAGATAGGCTATACCATATTGTAGATAAAACGATGATCCATGAGGTGCAAAAAACTGTATGCCCAGAGTTTTCTGAAGGCAGTAATTGTGTAATAAGCTAATGTGATTCATCAGAATGAAGGGTGACATAAGTCTAGCAGAAGTCAGCCAATAGGGAGCGAAGCAGGTGGGGCACTGTCACATTATTGGTTGCTGTAGAAACTGATTGACTTTCGTGATACGTTAAGGTATGACATTACACTGTATATGATTCATTTAGGTAAGAGATTCGGAAACCTGCCTAGATACTTCCATAATGGAAAGCTCTGTTACCCTAGAAAACCATATAATTAGATTCCTGCGCACGCAATTGGCGATATGATTCCATTCTCTCGGCAGAATTTGGCAGTTACTCTAGAATCTCACCTAACGTCTATTCAATTAATCCAATTTCAATAGTATACCGCCAAATGCACATTTTTAGAGAGAAAATCGGCGAAATAGTATATCACTAGAACAAGAAACTGCATGGAATCTTATGCGTAGCGAATACGACCTTTTGACAGCAGCTACATGTATCATGTTCAATGTTTTTTTAATTAGAAAATAAAGTGAAAAGGTGAGTTGACTATAATGGTACGGACGCGTGTCATACCGTGTCACGAGGACGCAAAGGCCGCATTGTGAAATGAACACGACAAGTTGCGTTAAAATATCTATGAAATCACTCGTCATGATTTGCCCTTTGCTTCTACGTTACCTCTGGTGTATATTAAGCACTAGTCGTCAAAGGTTAATTGCCAAGCAAGTTCGATCAAATCATCTCACGTTAGGCAAAAGCATTTTAAATATGCCAGTTGATGTTTCTTAATGGCGATACTGTGGTGACTAAGTTAAGGAACACAAAACAGTACCAGCTGCGCAGATCTGCTTAGCCGTCCAAAGCCCCGTTTAATCCAGGGGCTCTAGCAGATGGCAAATCACGGTAATATTCCACACATGACAGTCAAGCAGCTCGTTACTGCCCTGGAATACAAACCGCGGTGACAAAGCTTTCGGTGAAAGTCGATAAGCGCATATAGAATTTCAGTCTTCCTGATTAAAACAAGACGGGCCCTCGTGAGACACGCTGATCAAAAAGGCTAATTGTTGTTCCCCCACGTTGTCCTTGTACGTTAATTGGCATGGATCATTAATGGTGTTAATAATACTACGGTGGATGCTAGTGTTTGGGTCGACGCTGACACTGACGACGTAGGTATTAGAATGGAGCAGTAAATTTTACAGATGTTAGTTATCAACAGCTAGCATTTGGAAAACGTTGAGATTTGCAGTATGTTCAATGAAGTGCGATGGCATGTAAAAGTAAACAAGTGAAGGCAAATGTAGTTTTACTATGCTATTCATGGCAATGCACTGCTTTCCAATGAACATTCTGATATGTACATTTGCTGTAGAATGCTGCATATTTGATATTAATGTAATGATCTATTTTGTAAAAGCTGGACAATACCCTGGGAAGAGGAGTTGCATAACTGATGTCCTCGAATTATGCGCAGGCCAATGTATAATGATATAACCAACGTTACCTTGATAACGAACACGACACTCCCCAGCTGCGCTTTTAAGTTTCAAGAGTAGCAACTATCATCGTTAATTATGTTGACCAACTCACTAATTGCGTAGGACTAGGTACCTAAATACGGAAATGGGGATTGATCGGATCGTTTTTGGTTGGTTTCGCTAGTGGTTCAACAACGATATGCTTTATCACCGAGTTATTACAGTACATTCCATTTGATGTATCAAACATTAACAAACCACACATTCGCTTTTAAGATTAGTGGCTTATCAAAGTTTTGGGAATAAAATGCAACTATTGCACATATTACACAATACACAATATAGTCACATTATTGGTGGGCATAGAGTATCACATCGGATTAGAAATCGGAGCGTGTCAATAGGTAATCGGAAATGAATACGTCAGCCTTCAGCACTCCATGGAGCCTCTCCGGATGCGGTTATCAGCCACTTGATATTCAACATGGCCGCCGCATTCAATTGAGGAATGCGTAAACAGCCAGGCTCACATTAACCAGGAAACTGTATCCGTGGATTAATGCAGTTTGAAACTTGTGAATAAAAAGACCCAATTGAGTCCCAGAGCATCCTCTACCAAAAAGGTCGCCATTAGCATTCATCAACCGCTGTTTACTGCGCAGTAAAGATTGATTTAGGGGGCGCTAATCAAGCTGTGGTACAGATGGACAGTTAGCTTCTGGGAGCGCACGATTCAAGGTCTTTACTACAGGCATGATTGGCGTGGCCTTAAGCATAAACATACGAATGGGAAAGTAATGGATTTGTTATAATAATAATAGTTCAAAGAAGTGATTAATAAACACAGATAGAGTGGCGCTAACGATGATAGTGGCAATGATACGTTGCTGGTCTCAAGTAATACAGCTCTGAAGCTCTCGTCAAATGTGAAGAAGTAGGATGGAACGGTTATATTTATTAGCAATTCATGTGCAAGGTTAATGGATCAATGCACTGCAATCGTCACCACTACTGCTCAGAAGAGACGACAAAGAGTCTGACAGTGGCTGAACAAGAATCAGTGAGCTGGTCATAGAGCATGACATATCAATACGCAGCAGAAGGGTGCAATCAATATTGACACCTGTGAATAAAAAATAAGCAGAACTTTATGCTTCAAAAATTACCTTTGTCATCCTCCATATTCTGCAGGGTAATGTTAAAGATATCGATTTCACTGGCACTGTGAAAAATCGAGCACGGTGTATTTGGCATGTCAGTTGCTATTGTCATTTTGTTCCGCCTTAGGACAAAATGGCAGGAAACGATCACACCAGCTGGTTACAGAACGTGCATGCAGCTCATTGTCATTTCATTGTTCCTTGCACATTCGTCCCGTTTGATGTGATCATGAATCGAATCAATCGTTATGTCTGTTCACAGTCGTGTGGGTTGATACAAAGTTGAGACTGATCATAACAAGTTTACACAAAACCGAATGGAATCATGTTCAGCATGAATGAGGTGTTTTTAGTGTGTTTTATTCTCTCTTCACCAGCAATCAAAGTTGATATCACTTTTAATTCAGAATGGCCTCCTTGTTACAGCCTTGCGAGCAAAGGTATGGGTTATCATCCAATTATGTTTTTCCATCAAACCCGATGGGCAGGTCATATCGGCAACCGCTGATGCGCTCCGTCAGTGAACACTTCACAAATTGAGTGGTTTTGGCTCCAAACCAAGAAGTCCCAAAGCAAGGAATTATTACCACAGCCTCACGATGGCACTCATGACACTGACTAAAGTAAGGCAAAGGCGTCACCATGTTTTCCGAGACACGTTGCATTGTAAATATGAGAGGGCTTAGCGTGGGCATCAATACATAAATTTAACACCATACTTCGTCTATCATCATACACACAATTGCAAGTAACATATGGTGTCAGCAAAAATAAAGTAATAATTCGTGATCTACAACGCTGGGGTACGTTCTCTGCAAAAAGGGTTTTTATACTATTGTGAGATATATTTAGTATCAGGGCATTATCACATATGGCGAGCAAATATATCGATGATCTGCCTTTCTTGTGCAAGCCTATGATTTTCTTGCATATTGTGGTAATCAGATCTATTAGATGTCCAGTTTGCCACACCACATGTAAAGTACTACAGTAATGATTTTTTGAAGAGTTCATATGATCCTGTTATTCACTTGCCACCTAATTGATGATAACGTGTTTCATTAAAGTCGGCTTGGTGCGACATCATAATGTATTCGAATCTTGCAGACCTAGAGCAGTAGCTATCTCTATGTTTTTAGTAAACCGTGGTCATTAGAAAACAGACTGCCTGATCAATATGGTGCAACAAGCGTTTATCAGAGATAAAAGAAGAGAATGCCGATAAAAGTCTGTTTCTGAGAAAATTCCGCAAGATTGCCATCAGAGCAATCGCGATATATTGCTGGCCATGCAAGTTTTACTGGAAGATAGGTCTTACCACTGCGTTAAGTAAATAGCGTCATTTGTATTCGACTACCGTGAGCTAGTGCTTGCCTGAGATGGACTTGTCAAGGTCGTGTCGGCAGTTGAGTCATTACGCCCAATCACACAGTAGTAGTAGCCGATTAAAACAGGGTTAAATATACAAATCAAGCATCTGTTATTCAATCTTCCAAGCATCATGTACCCAGTGGCCATTCAATCTTCGAGCAAGAGCACTCATTCAAAATGTTCTGATGATACCCAGTGGCCAACTGCTATCATCTGATCAGCATTTGTGAGTCGAGCCTTATTTCCATGTTAGGTACAGTGACTCGCAGGTATCAAAGAGCGAGGTGAGTGAGTAATGACTAAAGCAATTAGCTTAAGCAGGGAAATATGGAAGTCATAAGAAGACGAGAATACAGGCGGACGAGAGAAGGAAGCAGACGTCCGGGTTAGACAGCTTCATAACCACGAGATCGCGGTGTTGTTGTTCGAATTGATTATATCGACTTATTTGGAAGCGTGTGACCAAAACATAGGATTGTTTGTGACACCGATTAATCAATCCTTAATGCACAACACAACGCCAGGAAACGACATGCAATGGTCGTAAGATTGGTCATCAACTTTCAATGACGCATGTTTAGTGACACTGATCCAATAGCTGCTATTCAGGTAGATGTTCCGTTTACTTTGTCGCCCTCAGAATATACGCAGATAATGTGTGTACCGGACCAGCCTTAAGCAGCAAAAGCACAGCGTCATAATGTCACCATAATCTCCACTCAAACAGTTTGTTCACGACCAATGGGCCGCGCTAACGCCAAGACTAACCTAGACCCAATTGTTTTTCCTAGTGAAATGAGCCAAAACTCAGCATGCTGTTAGGCATGCTTTTTGGTGTACTATAAAAGGAACATTTACACAGTGATGATAATGATGTCGTGCAGTCCTAACACAATATGTGAGTAAAGACGGCGAAGTGGTACGGGGAAGACACTAGGGGAGGTGAGCACGGCACGTCTACTGCTAACAGACGGACTTTTTAGAAAGCGGCATTAATTGAACGCGACAGAGCCACTCGTCCAGGCTCGTCATACCTTACAACATTGCACTTCATGCTGCTGTCTGGTCGATTAGCAATAAAATGTTTGTGCCCATGGATTATGAGTTATTGGTATTAATATCCTCATACATTGAGAAAATGAGGTGCCAGCGTGGGGTAAAGAGTGCAGCACTACCTTCCATAAATGAATGATAGTTTCCGTGCACCAGTTTCGCATTGCGTTAGGATTCATACGCCATGCACTACATCCAATTGAGGTGATTCTCTGCATTGGTGCTGCAACAACTCGATTCGTACGTGGAATAAAATTGCTATTTCACCGAGCAAATTAAAGCAAGGGCTGTCAGAACATACGGAGCCCGGTCGATTTGATTTAGAAATGCGCCGCCATGCCAGGTATGTTATGTGATATCGGAAAATATAAATTAATTCCATCACCATCCTGGCTACTATACGTGATTAAGTGCTCTTATTTTGTCCCGTACAATACATTATATGTATTCACCAAATAACTTGCGTGTGACTGAATCAGTCTTATTCCCAGTAAAATAATTGAACCATATAGGTCCAGAAATATACGTGTATCACTTTTGGATTAGCACCTCGTATATCACGTAAAATGCTCAGTAAATATATATATATATACGTATATATATATATATATGTATATATATGTATATATATATGTATATATATATGCGCATATATATATGTATGTAGGATATATATCGAGATATATATATATATATATATATATATATATATAGGGGAGTGTGTATATTGTATATATATAGAGAGATACACGTATATATAGAGAGGGCTTATAAATATATTTATTAATGGATCAAAATATAGATACACACATAGAGCCAAACATTTATCTCTATATATAGATAGAGAGAGAGAGAGATAGATATATATATATATAGAGATATATATATAATATATTAGCGTGGGATATATATATATATATATATATACATATATATATATATATATAGAGAGATATATGTATATATATATATATATATATATATATATATATATATATATATATATTTCCATATATATATTGCATGGATATATATATAGATATATATATATATAAATCTCTATATATATTTACATATATAATTATCTACATATATATATATATATATATATATATATATATATATATATATATATATTGATAGATTCCTACAAAAACTCTCATTGATTTTGGTACCAGATAACGAATACCAATCAACCAATCACATCTAAATCTTGTCTTGTCTGCCTTAACACGATTTCTGGTCTCATCTACGGCTAGATTCCTACATTCATGATGGTACCAGATAACGAATACCTTCACATCTAAATCTTGTCTTGTCTGCAAACGAGTATCTACGGCACATTGTTTACGACAAACGAGACGAGACGTGACAGTTATAGCCCTGATCATATTGCAGTCGGGGCGTTGATTGTCATCAGTAACAGTAAAGAGATTAGGGAGGCTGCTGGAATACTGGTATACTCGTTAGTGTAATATATCATATGAACGCCCCAAATCCTTCATGGCATATAAGGCCTTTTAGCATAAAATTTACAAAGCTATCCGAAGGTAAGTGATTGTCAGAGATAAAACGTCCATTATGTCATCAGGTGGGTCTCAGTGTGTAGGTGAAGCAAGTGAATCTCCATTGAACATTATACTTGAATATTAATTTCCAAAGCATTAAGGGGCTATATATCACGTAGTAATGTGTGTGCCTTATGAACATTGGTGCAATGTAATGACCTTGATAAGGCACTGCTGCATGCAGTCTCAAGAGTTCATTGAGGATTAATTTCAAGCAGTTTTTGCTGGGCACATGTAAACGATTATCGCCTGATCTCGATAGCATGGCCTTCCATACGATGGGAAGGCCGTAACTGCTATATTCACTCAAAATTGTAATTCAACCTTGAAGTAAATATAGTCGTGGCAGTTTATACATGACCAAAAGCATTGTGTCAAATTTACGCACGCTGCTACGTTTAGCTAGAAGGTAATGCTCTAATAAATGACCGGCTTTATTTGTGTGCTTCCTAATCACAATGAAATGCTAACGTTCTGCGTCAGTCCGACTTAGTGTATTTGTATAAGTAAATGGCATACTGCCTTCTGCATGATGCATAATATCCTTATTGCTTTGCTCTTTATCGGATGACTAAATACATTCATTACTTTGTGGTAACACTGTTCGCGCTCACACTTTTGTAGCCTCATGACACATTGTTAGATACACTATATGATACATGTTATTTTAATTAGTATGTGCTAAATTCCATGTGAAAATGCTTGGGCACATTTTGTACCTGCTCCACACATGATAATCGTTGAGATCATTTATTGATAGCTTCTAATCATCAACGGTTAATACTTTATGTAAGGTGTAGCTCAGAGAAATACATTTGAACTGATGTGACAGCGACGCAGTCATCAGCCGTATCAGTAACACATCAGACGTTGATTTATATATACAACAAATGTAATACCAATAGCTTGGATAATGCAATATGAATACGAGGCACCGTCGTGGATAGAAAGACAACTAGAGGCAACAACGAGACGTAATCAGCAGATAGAACGGTGTGCCGATGTCGAACGATTCTCGAAAGGGCATAAATTTATTATTTCATTTATTTGTTGCTTCAATTGCCAAACACATAACATGTGCTATGTGGTACCTATTGAATCCAATCATATCAACAGAACCTGAGTGTGATCACAAGCGGATTACGCCATTCTCCTCTGACTCTGTGATGCTTCAATCATATGTTTATGTACTATATTCCACATCGGCTCCACCCTATGAGGTTAACGATCACATTTTGCTTACAGAAACACCAGTGCCCCATTCTATGACCCTCAGCATCAGTGATAATTCATCCTACGAGCGACGATCATTTCGTCATATATTCGTCTTCATGTAACAAACTGATTAAGAGAGTATGCTATATTTGCTACCGCTGATACATCCTATGGGGAAAAAAGGCCAGTTTCCGTCGTTACACGATCACGTCTTTGCAAGAGGAAAATCTTTAAGACCAACTCGTGACACCACGAAGGAAGAATTATCGTCTTCATGCAATCATGCATCAGCCAATAACAGTTACGATGAATTCCCTACACAACCACCGCAATATTCACCCTACATAAATTGGTGAGAGCAGATAGTTAAGCTTTTGGGGTATATTGATTGGGCGTTTGAGGCTCAGAGATAACTTGAGGCAAATAGATGTTAGGGTACTGGATATGCGTATGCGGAAGAGGGCAGGGGTACTACGTTATATGGCCACAGCTGTCGGGGGTTATTTCTCAAAGAAGCAAAACATGTCGACATTTATCATATCATTATTTGGCATCCAAGACTATAACTGCTAATGTAATTAGGCTTGAGAACCATATTTGCTCCAGGCACCTTCTACTTTGTCTTGTTTCTCTGGCCATTCAACACTATCAGGTTGTAGGTAGCTGTCGGCAATAAAAGCTATGTAGATACAATAACTAAACATCGACTCACACATCGAAACAAAACCGAAGCTAGATCCAAATCTTAACTCCCGACTAACGCGATGATAACCATGCTACTGCAGTGGTTCGAAAGCGCAGATACCATTTCTGGTGTTGACGGGTGTGTAGTGCATTTTACAAGTAATGAAACATTTTGTGCATAGTTTCAGCGGCCAAAAGAGATTTCGATATCTGACTATAGTATAGGCAGTAGACCGTAACTTTATCGTAAGTTAGTCTCTGTAGCGTTAGTATGTGGATAAGGGTTCCAGATTAACACAAAGTAACTGTGATGTTTTCTTTCTTAGTAACAAAAATGATGCTTTACACAGGGCATTAATTTGGTTACTGACATAAATCTGAGAGACTTAAAGAAGATAATACTTTGGTTTTAAATTGCAGCCTCACGATGATTGGATAACAGATACGTTTGATAATGCTTTTCAATTTTTAATGTTTCCCGCAGTAGAACTCAAGTAATTCAGTTACGAAAAACAGCTTAGACAATGTGCACTATGCAAACGTGTATATTATTGTATATACTGCATGCACGGGAACAATATAAGCACAACACCCTCGTTAAAATACGGGTTGACATAATAGATCACATGTCCTCTCGTCAACCATAGTTTATACAACAGCTGACAAAAGTCGGTGCATCCCCCAGGGTTTGTTGTCTGCAGTAAATATAACATACCCAACGAATCAGCCTATTGTAAAATCATTTGCTAATTACTTGTTATATCTCCTGCTTGATAATTTATCAGAGACATTGGCGTAGTTAACCAGCGCTGTTGCTGGAATACCTATGTCTGGAACTCCCAGCCTCTGCGTAAACGTTAGCACTGTTTATTGATGGAACAAGTGCAGTTCTTTTATCCGCTTTGCCATAGAAATGATATATTGCTCACCTACGTCTTCGTTAATACTTGATTGCCAATATGTGCAGGTTTTTCATGCTTAACTGAATTTGCGCAAACCTGACGTGAGCTGCAGGGGAAGGAAGTGTGCACTGGTCCCATACAGCATGTCACAAGCAGACTAACTGGAATTTATTCTCGACACCTACCATAATTAGAAAAAAAACCTGTTGCATTTACTGGATGCTCTAAGCAGTCCGTGACCATATGTTATGTGGTGCCATATAATCCGAGACCGGATTATTCTCAGTATTACTGTATTTTATTCTGTTATACTGCTATATGAATGCGCTTATCCATCCATCACTTTAGCGCTTTCTTACAAATGTTACAGAGAACAAAGGCTTGGTCGACGAAGATGTCAATGGAATCGTAATTTAGACGGCGATGGGGCAGGGTACAACTGCCCCCCCCCCCCATTAACACATGTTTTCAATGTGTGTTGAATGTTAATACCACGGACTCTCCTCGTGGTGTTGCAACCACAGCGAGAAAACGAGTCACAGCGTCATTGCCAAGCGCATATACAGTAGAAATATTATTCTCACCTCACCTTACTCGATCGGATGTCTTTTCTTGTGCTTTATAGCGACACGTGCCACTGAAAAAAATATTATTATTTTTCTGTTTAGTTGTGCAAGCTTGGTGTTGAACACACAGGTCTAGGGTCATTTATCTTAATCATTGCACTTGAAAAAAGTCTTCTCTGGAACAAGCATTTGTTCCCGCACACGTGTGGTCTGATAGTGGTGTTCGTGTATTCATCAAGCGAGCAGACAAACGCGTTGCATATTAGATAGTCTTGTATATAGATTAACTCAGCTCGCAATGGCGTCCCATTATATAATTTCATATAACACACTAATTCATGTCAACTCTTATCCGCGCCTTGCACGACATGATGCCAAACTGTTTCACATCTAACGGCTATTAAATACCAGTGCTTAAGCAGTAAGTAATAACAGATAACACACGTTTATCAAAGCATCACAAATTGACAGGTACATACGCGCCATATAATAATGTATTTCCAAACTATGTGACACCCTACACAACCGTGTGACCCTCATGACCTTTGCACAAATTGATCCCATTTTAATATTGCAATCTGAGGGGCGCTACGATTGGCGGAGCAGCATTGAGCACAATCTGCAAAACAGTAGCTATTAGAAATGAACTTTGTCCGAGGATGTTCTGTACCATACATCACAATGCTCATTCTGCGTTGTTTGGTGGCAGGTGAGCACCAGGGCTTATATACATGATGAAGTAACCGGTAATAATTCACCTGTGCCGATCAATTGGCTTTTACGATAATGACTTTTTGCACCTCATCAACTTCCGCAATAAATCAAGACAAATGTACATATGTGTTTTTTTTATTGCGCTTGCTTGACAAAAGCAACACAACCTATTACCTTGAAAATTAACTGATGACTACTCATTCCCCTGGAAGGGAAGGTACTTAGTACCGCTCATACCCCTTGCGGGGCAGGTGCTTATTATCACTTATTCTCTTACTGGAAGTGGTGCTGACGACCACTTATTCGTCTTGAAGCGGAGGTACTTAGTAATTTTGCCTATATGTTTGGGATTCAGATGCATTTTTATGATCTACCATAAATATAGCAATGACATTGTCAACTTGACATTATCATCTCACCACAATATATTTAGTCAGCAGACCGGTTTACGCTATCACTAAACACAAAGTTTGTTCATTAAAACATTCTGCCTAGAGGGGAGATTTCTGTAGAACTTGTCATCAAAACATAGGAGTATATTAGCTTGACAATCAAAGAGGCCTGATTTATCACAAGCGCTTTGTTCGAGACACTTATCTTCTGCACTAACTGATGTCACGGGTCCATTGAGTACCTAATGTAGTATGTACGAGGTTACTCGACAATAACAAAGAAATAAATGGTGTGTGGTTAGTGGTGATAGCGATGATAGCCACACAAAGGCTCTCAGACTTTGTGATGAGCGAAATTTGGAGCTGATTTCCTATCATTGTCTTTTAGCATACTGTGAATACTAACAATTACAGTTTTTAATGTGTGGCATAAATTATTTTCATGAACATAAGCAGTAGGTTGCTTTGATAAGCACGATATAAATGTCTACACGTTTAATGACTACTATGTGTATTCTCCATTCTGTTGACTTCACTGTGTTGACGTCAGTGAAGCGTCCGCTGTGTTGACGTCACAGTACAGCGTCCGCTGTGTTGACGTCACAGTGTAGCCGATGTGTTGACGCCATTGTACATCATCCGTTGTGTTGACGTCACAGTGCAGGCGACCATTGTGATGACGTCGCTGTGCCGGCCCTTTTTTCATATTCTTTCACATGAAGCAGGTGCCCCGCTGTTATAGCCTCTCTATTTAGTCCTTGGCTGAATCAATATTGTCATGAAATGGGGAAGTAACTTCTGTCATTACTTGGCTAGATATGTCCCCTGAGCTCAATTAGTCCGTCCACAACTCTTGTATATGGGAGATGGCAGATAGTGGCCGAGGTAATGTATTTGTCTCTGTAGTAACGAGTATAATGTTAAGCTGTGTAATCCCTGAATTTAGAAGTGTCTTAAGACAACCTATATCAGTATTATAGTTCAAAGCAGTCCATTGACATAGCAATCATTAACTTGGCCACTACATACAATATAGTTCTCCGATCTATTCCCCGTCAATAGGTGTATTGACCAAGAGGTCTAATTTATAACATTAACCTACGCTCTCGTTGGCCTCGTGGTTTTACGTGAGGTAACGGGAACATGTGTACGTGGCATGATACCTGCCTTCACGCACACACAAACACATATTGATCCACTAACAACTATATAACTGTACAAACCAGGTTCTTCTTCGGAATTAAAATGTTGAATGTACTCGGTCGATTAAAGTCCCTACCTAAATGATGCATGCTTTAACTCGCTGATGCCACTGTCGAGATGGCGTCAATGACCTTCTCGGTCATGGCAGGTTCACCCTTATTACACCAACCTACCAAAAAGCCATTGACTCCAACTACACAACATTGACATTTATTATTCTCAATGAGATCCCATATCCGATCGTCAGGAAACTGGCATCTCAAGCAATAAATCGAGATTGGTTAGATATCAATCCAGCTGGATACATCCAGCAACATCCCTTCATCGACAATTAGTACATTTGATATCCCGGAAAACCTGCTCGTTTCCCTGTTATACATCATCAATCTGTTGACCAGGTTGACACAAGAGGTCGAGGTAAATCTAATTTCCGTTTGCTGCCAGTTTCATGTGAATTATACACCATCAATATATTGCGTTACATTAATTTAACAGATCAGTATCAGCATCAACGCGCTCCTGAGTGTAGAAAGCGGAGATGGAAATGTTGTGTCTTAACAGTGCTTGTACAGTCATGTGATCCAGCAAGGATCTGTGTTGCAGTTTTTGAGTTTGCACGTTCGGAAGGAGGTGGTCAAGTTGAATTCCTTTATTGAAGTCGACGCCCTGCTGTATTCCTTTCACCACGCAGCATTTTGACGTTTAGTGGATTTCGTCAGTTATGACGCACGATGCTTGTGTTGAACAGTCGGGCTTAATGCGTTCAGCAGTTGAGGGCGCTGTATTGTGAAGGTGGAAATATGTTTTTGAGTAGTCGTATAACAGGTGGGATCACGTGTGACGCTGTTAGGAAGGCGCTATGGGCTTTATCGCGCATGAACCAACCTGTGAAGCCACCAGTGAAGCCACCTGTAAAGCCACTTGCGAGGCCACCAATGAGGCCACCTGTGAAGCCACTTGCGAAGCCACCAGTGAGGCCACCTGTGAAGCCACCAATGAAGCCACATGTGAAACCACACGTATAGTCACATGTACAGCCACACGTGAAGCCACAAGTGAAGCCACCCGTGAAGCCACAAGTGAAGCCACCCATTAAGCCACAAGTGAAGCCACCCGTGAAGCCATTCATCATCTTAATATCCTCACCAAAAGCTTTCACATCCAAAATCATTCCTCATCAAGCACATCCCCCGTCAAAAGCATTCTGCATCCTACACATTCATAACGAAACATTTTCCCCGCAAAACATTCATCACCAAGTACACTCCTTAGAAAACATTTCAAACGCCGCACGTCCAACGCTTCTATGTATCCACGATCCCCAATTCATCCAAACATTATCCCGATATTCCATAAACACACACGAGTGATTTTCTCCATATTTTAGACTTCTGTTGCTAAGTTAAATGTCTAATGGCTCATTTATTACCCGTCACTGTTACTAATATTGTTTTATTCCAAAGAGCAGTTGTGCTTTATCAACAGCACCATAGGCCAAATGTAGCTCAAAATATTGGCAATTTCATCATATCTTCATGTACTAGAACAAGTAAGAATAAGGTTGAGTCGATTCTGTACCTTTTCCATACGACATTATAACATGCTAAACCTTTGATATTTATTTCCCTACAATGTAGCGTATGCAAACTGTTTGGCTTCATTGTATGATTATGTTCGTATAGTCTGCGATATTTTATTCTACAACCATTCATTCCAGTAAGGTCATTGCAAATTAGCACATTGCCTGGGATACATAAATATCATTACAAGCGAGTTGTTTGATATTTTCTATTTTGTCAATTACTGTTTGAGGTCGACAATTGTTATAGACAAGCCCCCTTTCCCCTTTCACTCCAAAAGAGAAACTGAATGGAGCCAAATGACAAACATGTTAATACGAGGGAAATGCTCAAGTAAAGCTGCAGTTGGTTATAGGACAAGTCAATGGAAATTTATCACAGTAACTTCCTTTATCCTTTAGTGTCGCGGTATCTGTTTTGGGCCCGTAATTGCTTGATTGAATTTGGCCGACTTCATTGAGGACACCACGAGGATACAGACACGCTGCCACAACTCTACGTATTGTCAGCATGTCAGTGCAGCATTCATCAGTTTACTTGTTCCTGTGAAACAGGAAGCTGCTGATGAATGGATTGGTAATACTAAATTTAACAAAACTTGATGTTAAGGGTGATGGTAAATGAAATCATGCAATGTATATATATTTAGTGCAGAATATAACGCACCAAGAAATGTGAGATGTGGCAGAGAGAATTTGCAAGGTAGTAGTGAGTATTACCATCTAGATGGAGCCAACGTCAAACGTTAAGTACAAACAAGATTAACGAATCACACTGCCAGACATGAATAACGCAGAATCAAGATCAATCGATATGATAGATACAATGGTTGACGTGTTGCTGTGTGAATTGAATTATAACTTCAATTATGGAGCACCTCACATGATGAATGATAAAACGATATCTGCGAAGAGTTTGGCGGGAAAAAATGAGGCTAAATATGCTGCTCTCAGCCTAGGTTGTGTGGCGCCCTCTGTGGTACGGCAACTACTGGATATGTACAATTCTCTCTTAACTAGTAAGTAGTTATTGTCAGCAGTAATAACGACTTCTAGCATCAACTCAATACCAACACCTAAACCTCTTCATTAAAAGAAATGATCGTCCTATATTCTGAGACAAGTTTATTGTCGCTCCTTATTAATGAAGTCGAAATGATTAGGGTGAAGTTCACAGGATACCTAGTAATTAACCGACATCTCTAAGGCTCAACCTGGTTAGATATCGTTTATGTGGAATGACATCGGAAAGAGGCTTCCGCCACAACATCTGCCATTTTCCAAACAATAAACCAGTTGAGTTCAGACAACTAAATATAGTCCGCAGCATACGAATTTCGTTCTGTGTCAAACTCCTTGTTACGTCGCAAATGCTTCGTTCCGAAATGACAATGCACCACAATGACGTACGGTGAAGATAGATAAGACATTTCAATGTGGAGTTTGCCACTGAGAGATCCAACAAATCTTTTAGCATTTTGCCAAACAAAGAAACAAATTATCGACCAACATTTGCTTCCTTGGCTGCTGCATCGTTAAAATATGAACATTGCCAACTGCCGTTGGTAAGGCCGACAAGATACTGATCATTGTGGTGTCTTTATTAGACGGAAGACGGTCATGTACCCCAGACTGGCCCTGGTTGGGTATGACCTTCATGTTATGCCAGGAGGATTTACCTTGCAGCAATGCATGTATTTTTGTGTCCTAATATCCGATGCACAGTTTGGGTGAACAGCATTTAAGTTACGGACGGTAATAATGACATGAGACTGCATTGGGCTGAGAATCGGAAAAAACGGGTACAAATCAAGAAAGGATTGGTTTGAACGCTCAATTGAGTTATCTCGAAACGCTACAAAATGAAGAAATCATTGTGCAACCTTTCAACACACTTGTGGCTACAGTACTAAATGAATCACCACCAGCCACTTTCTGCCGGTCTGCATACATCAAGAGAAATCGATAGACTGGTTTATCACAGGAGACATATCAGACTATGAATTGACACTAAATAAGCTACCTCGCTATTTCATGAGAATGTTTATGCAGCCAAGCATTCCACCCGGATGACATTTGGAAAAACATCTATTTCTTATGAGAGTTGCCCACGTATAATTCTACTTAGGAAGGAATCAGTATGCTGCACGATGACGTCAACACAACGGACGCTGCACAGTAACTTCAAAAACACCAAAACGGCGTAATGACGTCATCACAACGATCGCTGCACAGTAACGTCTACAAAACTAAAACGACACAGGGACATCATAACAACGGACGCTGCACAGTAACAAACGAAAACAGCACAGTAACAAACAAAAACAGCACAATGACGTCAACACAACAGACGCTGCACAATAATTTCTACAAAACGTAAACGGCACAGGGACGTCATCACAACAGACGCTGCACAATACCGTCAATATGATAGACGCTGTACCGATCAACCTGGTCCTTATCGCAGTGACTAAGAACCATACATATGTAGCCACATAAGTTGTGCGTATATCAGTGACAGATTAGCCACAGCAACGTTTGGCGAATCGAATAAGCAGCCAGTCATGCTAGTCAAGTCATCGTTCGAGTTTTGCCTCATTTATATTTCTCATATCCCTACATTACTACGTGGTGACCACCCTTTCTCGAGCAGCTAGCGTTAGCGTGACCAGCGTTTATATACGCTAGCGTATACTCAGACGCAAAAACTAATTAATGAGGATTCTTTTAAACACCAACCTTCAATATTCATTTGAGCCTGTGCCTAATCATCGAAAATAAGGAATTTATAAGCTGTTCGATATTCAACTAAGCAATCCACAAAAAGCCATGGATTGCTCTCGCTGGGTAATTGTACCAGTGGACTAACATCACTTAGAACTAGCAAATAAGCATTATCTGCCACAACTAGGCATTAGCATTCGCCGACTGCTGTAAACTGCTGCGCCGTAAAGGTGGTATAGGTCGCGCTAATCAAGAATGTACGGACGAGGAGAGTGAGATTCCAGGCCAACATGATTCGATGGTTTACCTGTGAATGGAGCTAGCATAAAAACATGGTTGTTAGAACATAAACACGCATGATTTGATCTATGAGCTATTTACCTCGGCTTCTCCGGCGCACAGACAAGAGCCAGATAGATACCACTGGGAAAATAGTAAGTCCCTGCAGAAGGGGATGTCCCCGGAGAAGGGGAAGTGCCCGGAGAGGGGGAAGTCAACACGGTATTCGTAAATAGCAGATAGATGCGATCTAGTCTTATAAATGTCTGGTTATTCCAAAGTACCGACGTGTATGGGTTAACCGATATCTCCTTCAGTGTGATTTAAAGCTTTCTGTACATTAATGGTGACATAATATCAGATGTGGTGAGATGAAAATGTCAAGTTGACAATGTCATTGCCAGATTAATGGTAGATTATAAAAATGTATCAGAATACCAAACATATAGGCAAAATTACGCCTAGTAGCGCGTAATTAATCTGTCATCTGATATTTTATCAGACCAATGAACATTGCACCTGCCCCACCAGAGTAATGAGTGCACATCAACACCTGCCCTTCAAGGGAAGTGAGTGGTCATCAGCACATCCCTACCATGCCAGGGGAATGAGTTGACATCAGCACCTCTCCACCAGGTGAATGATTTGTAATACGCACCTGCCCTGCCAGGGGAATGAGCGGTCCTAAGTATCTTCGCTTCCAGACGAATAAGTGGTCATCAGCAGCAACTCCAGCAGAGAAATAAGCGATATTAAGCACCTGCCCCGTCAGGGGTATGAGCGGTACTAAGTACCTTCCCTTCCAGGGGAATGAGTAGCCATCAGCTCATTGCTAGGGAAATAGGTTGTGTTGCTTTTGTCAAGCATAATGACAAAATAGCAAGCGCAACAAAAAAACATTAATGTACATTTTTCTTGATTTATTGTGGAAGTTAATGAGGAAAATAGAGGATAGGCAAAAAAGACATAATCGAAAAAGCCTTCTCATTTACAGGAACAACAGATCGGCACAGGTGCATCATTACCGGATACTTCATCATGTATTCATATAAGCTCTGGCGCCCACATGCCACCAAACAACGCAGAATGAGCATTGTGATTTATGGTACAGAACATCCTCGGACAAAGTTCATTTCAAATAGCTTCCCTTTTGTTGTTTGCGCTCAATGCTTCTCCTCCAATCGTAGCGCCCCTCAGATTGCAATATTAAACTGAGATCAACATAGTTATATGGCGCGTATGTACCTATCAATTCGTGATGCTTTGATCAACTTTTGTTATCTGTTATTATTTTCGGCTTTAGTACTGGTCTTTAATAGCCATTAGTTATGAAGAAGTTTGGCATCATATCAGTTAAGGCGCAGAGTTGACATGAATCAGTGTGTTATATTAAGTTATATAATGGGACGCCATTGCGAGCTGAGTTAATCTATATACAAGACTATCTTATATGCAACGCTTGATGAATACACGAACACCACTATCAGACCACACTTGTGCTGAAACAAATGTTTCAGAGATGACTTTTTCTAGTGCAATGAATAAGACGAATGACCCGGGACCTACGTGTTCAACACCAAGCTTACACAACTAAACAGAAGGATAATGATATATTTTGCTGTGGCACGTGTCGCGATTAAACATATGCTTTACAAGAATAGACACTCGAGCGAGCATGTGCAGTATGTGCTGTTGATCAATTGTGAACTAGATGCCAGCTACATTCCGTCATGCACAGGTGACAAAACAGATATGCGATTCAATTCAGATATATGCACACATGACTATGATCGCGGTTTAGACAGAGCCAGCGCTGTGGCATATACGTAAACGTTTAATAAATAAGTAGTTCGTCGTATTCATATATACTCCATATAGTCGATTCAATCGTATGTATCCGTTGTTTGTCCTGTGTTATTAGCATACTCACATTTGTTCATGCAGCAATAATCTGTAGCTTCCGTGATGTTGTGATGTGGGATGCTATTGTCTTGTTGCAACTACTTTGTAAATACAGATTGATTGAAATGCATCAATTGCCTTGAACCCTATTCAATTTTTTTTAACGATTATATATTCGCTGCCATGACATTATTTTCGTCACATCATGCG
Organism: Urechis unicinctus; assembly: GCA_034190875.2. Taxonomy (NCBI): domain Eukaryota; kingdom Metazoa; phylum Annelida; class Polychaeta; order Xenopneusta; family Urechidae; genus Urechis; species Urechis unicinctus. Next base: position 50,152,943 of record CM067344.1, on the reverse strand, counting down.
ATCTACATAGTGTTGTAGATGTGTGAGTCTCCAGATATGAAGCCCTGAAACAAGGCATGGAAAGACAAATCCACAAGAACAAGAAACAAACCCTCATACATGTAAGCGGGGTTAAATGATTTAATCGCATATGTTTGGTCAAAATCATTGTCATTTTTATCAAATGTTATTCACTACCTCAGGTGTGAGCAGTGCCTATCTTGTAGTTAGCATCATACACCCATTGATAAATTTGGTGCATTTCTGTGGGCTTGTTTCCTATTGTTATAAGTTTTGTTCGACGCAGTGGAATCATAATTAATTCGCTGTGTTGTTACGGCACAGTCATACACTTAAAAGTTATGATATCGTGCAACAATTTACAGCGCAAATTCGAGAGTAACTAAATATCATAAATAGTTTACGTGCATTTAGTTGACTGTAGTTTGTAACGCGAGCGCAGATAAACCAACCTGGTGACAGTACAGCATATATTATTAGTAAATGCAGGCACCAAGGTATTAGACAGTCCACATTAATAGGTACTGCGAATTGGAAACCATATATTCAAATCTTAGGCTGCAATTTAAGAATGACTATAAACAAAGCTAACATCATCAATATTCTCTTGTACATAGTTTGAAAAACTAACGTATACAAATTTATTTAATGCCTTAGACCCTGAATTATAACGCAGAAACATGTTTCAAATACAATTCTGTTTCTTCCATTGTCAGATATAAACACTTCGCTGAGGTGTGGACTAAAGGATTAATTTTACGTGTAACCTAGTGTATGTCATGGGCAATTAATGCATCGATAGCAAGAAAATGGGGAAAATCACTGAGTATTTACAAGTACAAATGTAACCACGATTTACCACAAATATATGTCCCGTTAAACAGTGTAGTGCTCGATCGACCTTTTCCAAGTAACACGTCATTTTCTGCGCATGGGAAGCACTGCCAGACAAGCGCAAAATATAGCACGATCCAACATGGAGTGAGCGGAAGCTTATTCTACGTAATGCTATTCAATTATACTGCCCAATTGCTTGTGTCTACGATATATGGAATTCTGTTACCCCTCCACTAAATCTTCCATATCCATCGTAATATTTGTTGCGAAGCTAGCGCATCTTTGTGGAAATTCATTGGTTTTGTTATTGGCCCAACCATCATGATTGCTTATATGATAAGGATATTGGTACAGGTTACATCGGTACTCATTCTTTAATACAAATATTGTAGCAACGTATATGTTACAGCACACAGAGAGCAGCGCCATGCAGGGAATCTTATGTAGGACTGTGCACTGATTTGCCAAGCTACTGTATAAGGGAAAAGAAGCTCCACAACGGACAGATTATTAACGTGCTCCATATTTCATTCATGCTGACCTGCATGCTTGCTGGCAGCATATGTAAGGTTTGTATGCTTATTGCATTGACAAAACATCACTTGCACTTGTTCGAAGAATGAGATGAGATAAACAGTGCTAACGTTAACCCTGATACTGGGGGTTCATGACATTGGTATTCCAACAACAGCGCTGGTTAACTGTGCCAGTGTCTCTGATAACTTATCAAGCAGGTGATATAACAGGGGATTAACAAATGAGGCTGTGATAAACTGTTTCGTTGTGTATGTTATATCAGCTGCGAACAATAACCCCTGAGAGATGTGCAGACTATCAACCAAGTGCGTTAGGGTAATCAAAGGATAGGTTGACATCTCTAAATTGTACGTAATCATATAAAATACTGGTAGTTAAAACATAGCATAGGTTCCATCTTGAACCTCAAGCACGTTATACGTTCTAGTGATTGTCCAAAATCCTCGGAACAGAACATGGATATTGTGCTTGTGAACGCACGCGTGAATCTACCACAAGACCAGTTCGGAATTTCCGTATTCTGGGCATTATGATATTGGACCCTTACCTAGAATATGCAATGTATCGTAAACAGTCACAAAAACGTCAAACGAAAACATGATTTGATGATTGCATCGCTGAGTAATTTAAATAATAAATTGGTTCTGGTTGTAAACTCATGCCAGTCGCTCCTTTTGCACATCTAAAAGAAGCATAGCATTTACCAAGGTTAGCCGCCACCATATATTTTGGATCGTTAATAAAAGAAAATGGTGTGTGAACATTAAGTAAGGCTGGTGAGCAGCTGGCGATAGCAGTGTCCTTTGTGGACCTATTGCATATGCGCTTATTCACCCAAGAATTATTCACCTTTTCAACGGATCCGCAATACTGCACTTGGTTGATAATGAACTTCACGTATTTACCATTGCAATGATTTTGTTACTTTAACATGATGTTGTCCTCTGTACTGTCTGTGTAAACAGCGATAGTATTACAGAAAAAATACAACAAAGCAGCGACTTCACACAAGTGGAAAAAGAGTAAATAAAAGTGTTTTCTATAATTATCCTTCCCATTCCTTTGTCTTCGTCATTCATTACGGGTTTATCGTTAATGTAAATATGCTCAATATGGCGATGGGTGTTAGGGTATAAATAAAGAAATTAGAGCAATATTTATGGAGAATGTATTGTCTGGATGGGAAAAGTGTCCCTAAAACTTGCATCGTTCTCTGTGCACGAGGTTTTATTTGATTTAGAAGCTGGAGGTTTGGCGAGAGTCAGCTTCAGGAAGACACAAGCAGCGCAGAGATCCACAGACATCATGTCGTGATTTGCAATACTTTCCGAAATAGTTGTCCGGCATCACAAAGCACATAGCATAGAGCATATATCATACATAAGTAGACGGAATCAGAGAGTACCATTCAGAGAAGGCGACTAGATTTTAACCAGATAGATGGATGGCAAACATAAACAACATGTGGATGTTGCAAATAAGCTTCTGCTTAAGAAAGTGAAATAGCACCGATTGCATAGTTATTACGACAACCTGCATTTCTAGCATAATATATACAGTAAAGTGCATATCGGCTACAAATTTAACGACTAAATATGACATAAAACAAAACGTTTACAGTCCCCCTATCATATAACACATAGACATACATATAACTATGCAGCCCGACAGCACACATAAGTACGCATTCTACCACACACGTTTACTAGTGTCAGTCATTTTGCTAATATAAAGACATGGCGCCTGGTGATCTAACGGGCAACTTTCCTTTTGTTATCACTTGTTGATGTTAAACACAGCAGATGATTGATTTTAATTTGCGCCACTTATCACGGCACGACAACATGGCCTAGAGTTCTAGAGAGCAGGTAACTCACAGACCTAATATGTGGTTCCCGCTGTTAACAATGAGAGTGGATGCTGATCACCATCTCAATGATTCATGTGCACTGTGGTAGGTGATTATTGTGATTCACGGTTCAATTACAGTATCAGTGCTCATGGGAAATAGAGTGCTCGACCAAGGTCAAACACGGCCAGCTATAAGCTATTAGTACCCGCCCTATTAACGTATGTTTTTACCTAAGGTTTGATGCTGAATCCGCTGTCTGCGCAAATCATTAAAGAGTCGCCAGAGAGAAAACAAATAGGACACATAAAGCGTTATTACCAGCTCCATATGCAGTAGGAATATTGTTCACAGCATCAATAAACTCACACCAGATCAGTATGAATGTATAAAGGCGCCCAAACAGATGACAAATTGCGCAAAAATATATGCATGAGAGCCAGGCAGCTCATAACAGCGCTGGAGTATTGACCTTAGTCACCAAGCATTTCATATCGGCCTGGTTGACAGAAGCACATACAATTCCCGTCTCCCGTATCGGAAACAAGATGAACCCTCGCGCACACATTGGTCGCGTAGGCATTGTTGCTGCTTGCACATGTTCCCAGCATCTCATTGGATAACCTTGTGATTGTCCACTTTTAACAGGAAACAAGACTTTTCGTTGGCTAAAGCAGTTAACTGCATTGAGGCTGATAGTAGGTAATTCGACCAAATGATGCGATAGAAGGTAGTTTGACTAAATTCTGCGATCAAGCAGTATGGACCATAAATGAAACGCTGAAAGGCGATATTACATCAGTCGGCCTGTGAAAGGTATCAGACACGCGCTGCCACCCGATATATGAGTATCTCTCTTCAGCTAGGTGGCGATAGAGCGGAAATATATAAATGTCAGGTTTTGTTAAGCGAGACCCTTGGACCCACCCAGTCGCAATAAGACCCATTGTGTTTTCTTATAACATTTGCTAATATACATAACTGACGATGTTGGTATTAACATAGTGGTGACGTTTCTCGTCGAGTCATCATGAAGCTCGACATTTGTCGCCACCGTAATCTAAAGGTGTAGTCACATATCCGTTACAGGACGTAGTGATCCGTAGGGTTGATTACCGTGGGTCAGACGTGGTGTTAGTACGTTGAATTAGGTTTAACTACGTTGAACTACGTTGAGGAATTGAAGTGATGAACCACAGAAGCGTGCGGATAAGTATTTTTTTTCCTCCAACGTAAGCTAACATCTACAAAATTTAAACCGACAAATCACCCAAGTTAATACCATGCTAGCATCACAGACATCTACGGTACGGTACGGATGCCCGTACGTTCAACCTTTAACTACATTTAACTACGTAAGCCTCCACTGTGGTCATCTACGTCTACAAAAGGCTATGTGACCTACACTTTACGATGAATAATAACGCGAAGTTGATTATGATATAAGATATCAAATGATCAATGCCTGGGCGATCATTATGATAACAGATTTATTAAAAGAAATCGTTTTTTTGTGTGGCATTCACACTAGTTCCGACCCTAACCTTATTATGTCCAGATATTCTGTTTGTTTCACATTATAAAAAGTTTCCTTAAGCATAATCAGAAATCTGCGCATGCATAAAATAAAGATTGGAACTACATAACATTCCGAACGAGCTGCGCGCAAGCATAATCAACCATCACTCTTATAATGGATCCTGTCAATTTTGCGTAATCTTTTCCACCTTACCTGGCATACAGATACTTAGTAAGACAGCTGCAGTGTTCATCATCCCGAGTCTAAAGCATATTGGGCAGCAATAAGTGTATATTGATTAAAATGGTTTGGTGAACAGAGCAATCATTTTGTTCCCAAAATGTACATTTGTCAGACATTGTGCTGTGTGTCGATACAAGCCCTGGAAAAACACCATTATTGCTCACAGCAATAGGTGGATTCAGCATTCCAATGTGATAGTTTTTTGAAGCATGAGCAATGTACGATTCAGCAGCTCTTAAAATGTACCATTTAATGGAAGCTTCGCATTTTTTTAATGTTTGTTGAATGCCTAGCCATGCAAAAATGTCCATCTTGTCAATTCATTGGTCTTGGTCTATGCCTATATGGAATATTCCTTTATAGAATGTAGAACTCGTAGAATTGTGTGTGTGAATTTTTGTAAAATAGAGGTCTGTGTGAAATTTTTTTAACACTGTTTCTGCAACATAATCCGGTCAATGTTTGACCCTGTTCGTACGATGAACGTGTCTGTTGATCATTGATGCCCTACCCTCGTGAGGAAAGCATCCTCGCCAGCTATCGTTCAACCACCACTTCGGACACAATTCATTAACAAGAGAGTGCTATGCTGATTGTCAGACACCAATACAGTGACACATGAAATGGTGAAAGCTCGCACATTGACGGGATAGAGAGTGTGACGTAACTGATTGCCAGAGATGGCGTGGACGGGAAGACACAACGATACATCAGTTAACCCCAGTATACTGTTCGCCAAACCACACTCTAGTACATGAAGGCCTAATAATACATATATATTATATCAGTGTTATTCTATCATCTATGAGATTGATCACTTTACTCTGAAGATTGTTTTGCATTACTGTTTAATATTCCTTGTGGCAGACCAATCAGAGGCTGGCTAGCACTAATGATATCTCAAGAACTCCATGGAAACGAAGAGGTGTTCCATTACTCTGTAGGTAGCATGCATAATTTTATAAAATAACATCGTTTAACTTCTTTTGGCCCCAATATCCTCACTCTGTCACACTCGCTCGCAATCATTCGCTATTCGAGTTAAATTTTCTCTCGCATTGGCCTTCTCATAACTGTCCGTAATTCAACGTAGCCATATTTTTTTCTGGGTGTGTGTGCCATTTATTGTGTCTATCCTTTTCTATATTTCTTTTCTGTATCTTCTATGGCTGATATAAAAATATATTTGCGTGATTAATCCTGCCGTAGGTGCGTCCTTACCCGAAGCCATCCTTTGCCAAATGCAACTTGGAAGGAGATTCGATTCAATAGATAACGATCGTGTAAATGGTGCAGGACGAAATTAAGCTGATGAAAAGGAAGGTGTTTGCTCAAAAGAGAACTTGACTAAGGGTGACATAGTTAACGTTGCATTAACTAGAGCAAATAGGTAACAAACATCATTGAAATGGCTAATTAAACCATATGTGGACTTGGTTCTTCTGTAAATCAGTGACATGCGTCTGAATTGCTCAGTTATGTAGTTAAGGTTGCATACTATTGGTTTGTGTTAGTACAACAAATATCGGAAAACATATTGCATCTACATCATCAACTGTGTCTCTGCATCCAGTATTGTGATCACACACGTCTTAAATGTATCATCTATTTCCTTAAAAACCAAACGTCATGAATGTCACAGTTGCACTGTATACATTTCAGCCATATGATAAGATGGTAAGCTATCAATTGAATGACAACTTTCCCATACCAATTCCCATACAATTTTTCCATTTGGTATACATTGGTATTATTATTCTAATGCCATGGAGGCGGTTTTTACCCAGCTTCCGACTATGCAAAACAAGCATGCGTCCGTCTGGCCAAATCGTTGAACCTTGCTAATTAGTTTTAGATATAGCAGTGCTCTTCGATTTGTATTTAGATTAAATTCGACGCCTTACAAAAAACTCATCACCGTCACAGACATTTGTCACAGCTACACTCCCTTGCTCATATGCTATTGAGTAAGCACACTGGTCACTCAGATACCCTTAATACTCATGTCAGTCGACATTTCATTGTGACATTGCGGCGATCTCCAAATAGATGACAGCTATTTGGGTAGTAGATTCATGTTGGGCCCATTGCGCAATAGCCGCAAAACAACTGATGCATATGATTGGACTCCGCGCTGTAGTTGTCAAATACAAAAACAATGCTAAGTATTCCTGTATCAATATGAACTCCATGTACATGTTAGGGTTAGCGTATGGTCATCGCACGGAAGCATCACATCAATTCCAACTCTTGTCGAGATAGTTCTAGCACAAATGCAATCTGTCAACGAATATGTAAGAAGTGCGGGGGTTTTGAGCTGGATAGATAAATCATTAACTGTTCGCACTGTTGTAATAACACTTACTGAATAACCCAAATAGGTTACAATTTGGTGGGGAAGAATGCTGCTTTTTGTATGGGAAGATTCCATTGGTTAGCAGACAGCGTAAGCAAATACAGAGCATATATGGACCGCAATGCGTTTATAACGGCTTGCGTGCGTTAACCATATACAATAGTAATGTGGCGTATATGTACCACGCTGAGCACATAAGGGCAACACGGGGAAATGAGCTGGATGAAGACAAGTTGATTATGATAACGCCGCGTGTGACAAGCGGCATAACTTCATTGAATAATCCAAATGGTAGTCTTTGCGGCGCTCTGTTGAGTCTGCTAGCATTTGAATAACCAGGGGTGATCCATGATTCAATGGTGTCTGTTCCGTGTCATCAGATTATTTGTTTGCGCATAACAAACTACAGTCCTCTAAGTGCACATTTACTTTCCTTGATACATGAAGATATACTCTCAAATGTTTGCGACTTTTTCACAGACTGGGAAATGTATGTCCTTCCTTCGGTAAACGTATCCAGGACATTATGGTTCCACATTGCGAACCGCACCCACTGATCTGGGTTTCATCGTGTAGCTCTGCCAATTGATTCCACGGTTTGTTACAATCAGAACTAGTCCGATATCGTGCTTCTTATTCATTCCACCCTACCCCCTCTCCCTCACTATGACAAGAGGGTTTGAAGAAATTGGTTTATAACAACTTTTACATAACTTCACGCTTTGTATATTTATCGCTGTTGACAACGCCGCATCATGTTCTATATCTTACTCTGACAAATATCATTCTCATTGAGTGTGGCTGGTGATAAGTGACGGTCTGCTGGTCTCATGTGGCTGAGTTATTACGCCTTATTAGCTAGTAAATGTTCCGTTTTGCCCTATTAGCAGAGCCTCTTTGTCAGGGAAATGTGATATAGGATAGACAAAAATAATTATGTAGCGTGCATGCTTTGACAAACAAATAAGACTAGTAGCTAAAACGCTGCTATATATCCAGTTTTATAAATAATTACGTTCGTTGGATGTTTATGTGCAGCGAGGTAATGAGTGATGCACGTACATCTAGATTGCATCTCGATCGCGCTTAGATAAATGATCTATTCAGTGCATTGTAACAGGTACTACTAATCAGAACAATACAGCATGCAAACATCTCACGAATCCTGGCCATGCATTCTCTCCTATGATTTTAAGTCACACTTATAAAATCTTAATTCAATGTAGGTTTACGACATGAAATATACGTGGTCCACGAATAATCAAGCGACATATCATAGCTTCAGTCTAACACGACCCTCTAATGACAAATGGTTTCTTTGAGGACCAAGTCAATACCATCTGCTGAAGTAATCTTTTCGGTGAATTATTGCCGACGTTAAACATTGACATGAATGCAGACTTGCATGATGGGAAAATTGTCCCTGAATGAAGCAGTTTGCACCAGTCCCCTGCTAACTACACAGTGAGAATATCCGTTTAAGAGTTATAGAGATACTCATACTTGCCATCTCATCAGTCTTGAGACGCAGAACTCGACACAACTTACAAAAGGGAGGCGTTATGAAAAGAGATTTATTCCAGGGGGTACCATAAATCACGTTGCTCGTCATGCGTTGTCTGGTACCAAGCAAGCGCCAGTGCTTATATAAATACAGATGATGATACCTGTGAATCTGAGGTTGTTATCATCAACTCAATAAGTAGCACGGAACGGATCCATTCAGTGTATTTGTTTTCGCATGCTTTTTATTTTGTCGTTATTTGGGAAAAAGCGAGCATGACCAATTTCCTTGAAGTGCTTATATCTGATTTTAGTCTACCGCTTATGGCAATATTGCAGGGATGCACTTACAATACAGACAATACATCTGCTCAGGTAGATTTGAGTTGCTTCCACAATGTCATCTACTTGTAGCACTGCTTTATGGCGCCCCATGTACAGGTGCGTAATTCTACTCATTCCTCTTATGTGCTGCTGTCGATGTCATTTCACAGCCGGTATTATGATTACGGACATAGCAATAAGGAACCATGCGACCTGGAACATATTTTCCTATACTTGTGATGTTGTTTTTGTGCGTAAGAAAATGACAAAATTTATTTGTGCAGTGCATTTGCAGATAGCTGATGAATCACACGTTTTAGAGCAAAATTTTTCATCAATTTGTGGGATGGTAATATCGTTTCTTAACGCTTACTAAATCTTCTTTTTATGGTTTTATTAACCGCCGTTGATTAACTAATGGTAACTAACATGTCAATAATGACTTTATCTTCTTATTACATATGACATTTAATTTCCGATAATGCATTGAAGCGTTTCGAGCGTATCTTACGTAGTAAAGGTTTATCTATACATGTTTGAAGTAAGCAGACATTAATACGACTTGATGTTATTTTTCTCGTCTTTATTGGTACCTTGTGCTGGGTAACATGCTTTCGTCTCAATCGCCAGCAACTACCGGGATCTATGTCGTCTCACCTGAGTGGCAATGATGAAGATCATAGTGCATTGATCAGTTCACTCATCACTTGAAACACATATAATCAATACCTTTCCATCCGACACGAGCACCCATTCACCCAACACGAGCAGTGAAACAGCACGGCCAGCAGGGTATGACAACCCTGATAATAGCCAAGCCCTTTCTGCCTCAAAATAATCAATCACGTCATTCTATTTCAATGGTTTATGATCATTTTTTTGTCAACACCACCGTCGCCTTCATATGTAGATGTTGAGGCGTCCACTCTGGTGTGCCATTTTTCCATGTGGGGTTGAACTGCCACTATTCACAGCTTAATCACCACATCATGTTGGCTAACTGACCATGCCTATTACTGCTTGATTATCAACCCCTATATCACCTTTACTGCGCGATAAACAGCAGTCGGTGAATGCTAATTCCTAACGGTGGCAGAGAAAGCGTTTTGAGTCCTTTCTTTGCAGGTTCCAAATGGCCATATTCAGTGGCTACAATTGCCTTGAGAGAGTGATCCTGGACTGTTTATGGATTACTCATTTGAACGATGGTTATTTGCTAGCTTGACTATATCTGCAGTGATATTGTTTTTTTATATTTGCTTCATTGGTACCTAATTGTGTCAGTTTATGAGATATTATACAGGAAGACAAGTTGCGCTAACACAGGCTTACTCGTGACGTGGATCGTGGTCCGGTAAAGAGTGATATGAGGCATGTATATATTGATAAATCTAAATAAGAGTTTGCCGTGGACGTATCTAACACTAGTGCTGCCATTCTGGAACATTTGTTACGTCAAAGGTTGTTATAGAATATCACATTACCAAATGTAAATCTATTCTCTAGAACTCATGACGAATACTTGTGCACGTAACGCCTCATCACAATACTCACCTGTCACGTGACAAATTGACCTTATGAACAAACCTGCCACTTAGCAGCGTGCTTCTGTATCTCACCATTCCACGATGCTTATCGGGTATAAACATCCCTTCCGTGTGGGGGCGTGGTCTGTGAGAGTCTCTTCCATGAAACGGCTAGCTTTTGTCATCGCTTGCTCAGATACATCCCTAGAGGTCTTGGTGTATGGCGGCTGATGAATAGCAGCTTGTGACGATTAACAAGGAACTGTTGCTACAAGTACTGGTTACTGCTGCACCATGATTGTTTTATTGAGAAGTATCATAAGACCACTTAGATTAGAGCTCGAAACAATCGTTTTATTAAGAGTCTTTTTTACAAATTCATTCTTTTTCTTGATACTTACGTTGTTTACACAGACCGGGTTTTTTAACAGCATATTCGTGCAGGCACAGAGAATACTTATATTCGTAGGTAATGAAATAAATTCAGCAGCAAAGCTCCCGGAAGTAACATGATATTATTTTTCGACTCAGTATTGTGGATTCATTTACAGGGAGCACTAACGCATGGGCCGAATAAGAGGGACTGCAATAACCAGCCGTCAGGCAGCCTCATATACTGTTGATATTACAGTCACAGTTGTTCTATGCTTTATTTCGTTCTGTGGCACAATTCAAACAGATTGATGAAATTTCATAAAGCCATACCCACGAACAAACGTCGTCTTGGAATGTCTTTGTGTCGAATGGTTCTACATACATGGAAATGTTTCATCTCTCATGGGAGTTTTAGGCTGCCAGTGTATTTGCGGACACTTGTTTTAGACATAGTGCATCCTGCGACCACGCCACGTATATTGACTTGGGCCAGACACAATGATGAATTGCTGTATGTCTAAAGGTGTTACGGTATCGTTGTTATTTATTAATCATACAAACTGAAAAAATAAATGTTTCAGGATTGCTGGGACACATTACACAACCCTCAGTCCGTTGCTATGTCTGTAACGTCTTCTCCACCATACGTTTCATTACCCTCATAATATTTGTCATTGTGGTTTGTGGTTGGGACAAGAGGTACTTACAAATGGTAGAAATTGTATGGACAAATGTAACCACGACTTACCTCTAAGTGTTGTTCCTTTAAACATCGATTGTTTATCGGTCGAGCCTTTTGTTCACTATGTGCCATATTGCATTTGCGCACAGCATTTTGTGGAATAGCACAAAATAAGAAGCAGCTGAATCGTTAATCAAACAACACAATATATGGTAGCAATGAGGCATGGAGTTATGTTGTCCATCACTGGGGCTACTATGAGCCCCTTATCTTCTGTGCTGCGGTGTGTTGCGGGACAAATCTTCCTCGGCTGATGATGCTTTTGATGTAACTCCCATTGTCACTTTCGCTTAAATAACACGTGGTATCCTACAGATTACAATGGGTGTTTGATACATTGAAGCTCAGCTGGCGGCTTCGTTTTCCAGACAATTGTTGGCAGCTGGCCTATTATATAACGTGCAAAGCATGATAACGCCGGGAATCGGACACATGGCATGGATTTGTCATGACCATTCATAATCGCAGCCCATACTTTGTCATACATTGTCGCCATCCTACATCGAACTATGATGTGAAGTGATGTTTTCTCGTTGATTATGCTTGCTAGGAATACAGCATACTTTGCACCCTTCGAACTAAGACAGTTACTTCACTGTTCTGGAGATCTGTTTAAGTCGCCGTAATTGTAGAAATCCAGTTGAGCCGTGGCCACTGTCCGTTATGACTGCATGAGTTACACTATTACGTCACAGCATGTCCACCTCAGTCTGTTTACCAGTCGCCTAAACTATTTACTTCAGGCACTGTAATGCTTCAATCATACAATCACATTACGCTCGACGTCGGTTCCATCCCAAAAAAAACAAATACCTACTGCTTATGGATATTCAAACGTATCTTTCTGATACATTTCTTTTTCTTCGTACTTCATATTCTGCATGAAATAAATGTCTGCAATAACGTCACATGAGGCATTAGTATGAGGACTGTTACGAATATTGAATAAATGGTTTTCTCATATGTTCGGCGTTGAAAGCAGCTGTCATCAATAATGCCCAAATTACACTGAGCTTACCAATTCCCACACACCGTAAATCAAACATATATTAACAAAGATAGAAGTGCGCAATAAATACATTAGCATTCCATTTATAAACTGTGTTATATTTTACCCCTTCTGGTGATATGTGCGAATATGAGGCATGCCAGTCACGTACAGGCATGCACTGCGCGCGTTATTCCGAGAAAGAAAGGGAAGGATAGGTCGCACTTGGCTGCTGGAGAAGGAAAGGTGGAGATGCCTCTCCTCTAGGTTGCTGAAGAATGAATGGTGGTGATAACTCTCCACGAGGTTGCTGGAGAAGGAAAGATAGTAATGCCTCTCCATTTGGTTGCTGGAGAAAGAAATGGTGTGGATGCCTCTCCATTTAGAGGCTGGGGAAGGAAAGGTGGTTATGCCACTTGGTCGTATTGTGTTGATTGCAACTTCCAAAAACAAATGTTCTGCGCAGTGATGGCATCTTACAGTAATGAAATGAAGACGCGTGACATTCATCAAATCCTGGGGAAAATAAATGAGGTGAGCATGACATGAGGTGTTGGTTTTCCCAGTGGACTGTTGTGAGCATCAAATAAACACTTAACAGAACGATTATTGCTGGTCCAGCATAACGATATTTTAACATGAGCAGTGAATAAACTGTCCACATATTCATATGTTGCGTGTTAATTTCTTGTTGATAATTAACACCACAGAGAGATGGCAAAGAGTCGGCCTGATCCTCTACCTGGCAGATATTGCACTGATTGCTCGACTAGAGCACACCTGTGCCCTGATATCCCGAGGCAGCTTTGCGATGGCCTTTGTTGTAGACATGCTTTCTTGGTATTCTTTGATGTATGTCGTACCGTTGTACCCGCAAACTAAACTACACTCGCTGTGTTTTGCCCATTGTTAGCAAAGCTTTATCCTGATATGACACTATGTACACATGTTGTGGATTTATTCCATCCAAAGCATCTGTGGACAAATATTCTCTAATAACATGGCACGTATTCAAGATTAATACCCTGACATTGCTAGGGAACATATGCATCAGTATGCATTGTAGCATTCCGTGTTTAGTGGTTTTGAGCAATCTGACCTTCAACAACTGTTGTGCATTAGCAAGCATCGCACCTCGATAAAGTAAAAAGGGTCGAGCAGTTATCATAATGTAATGCATAGTTTGTGTACTATAAGGGTGATCGGCGTGTCTCTGTATTTATTCATTTTCTTCTACCCAATGCATGCACACCAGATGCATGTTGATCCAGTTTTCAAAAATCATCTGCTACTTTGCAAAGATATTGATGCCGAAATTTAGTCGGAAACCATTAGGAATTTTGTCACGATGTGGATTTGCGTAGGGTCACGTTAGATGGTAATCAGCGTTGCTCGCATAGGGTAGTACGGAGGGGACGACGTCACGAAGGCTTGGTTCAAGCTAGAAATAAAGTTTGGGCCACAACAGGCATTTGAAACTCGAGTCCCATTTCTGCTCCAGCTCTACGCCGAATAGCTATGCCAAAAATACCATAATTTGCAGTAATTTTTGGCCATTAATTGCTCTGGTTCCGTCTTAGAAATGGCAGGGAAATCAGTATTTTGTAAAATACATGGCCATCGTTCAATATGATCAACCATACTTATGAAACATTAGAGTGGAATGAGAACAGCAGTTGTCCCCTGTCTATAGCATATTCTTCATGAATCGTTATTTTGCACCTCTTTTAACAACCATCGCATCGCATGTCTTACTACTTCAGCACAAACATTATTCGTCATATCTGCCAAACTCCATATAATTACAGCAATCGTTAAATTTCTCTTCTGTAGGCACTATAACTTATTAAAATAGATAACACTTCTCATGGATCCTTCCTGAACTGCATCACATAAGGTGTAAGAATCCCTAGGATTTATCCACTTACAGTGATGGCCAACTGTAGCTGAGATGCCACCCAGATAGATTTACTTTTCCGATACTATAAAATCGATGCTGATATAGTTAGTTGAACACAGTATGTTGATAGTATACTCCAAAGACTTGGCAGTGAACGGAAACATGTAGGAATAAAGTCGATATTCACGTTGATGATGCTCGCTACCACGTACCTGTTAAACAAGCAGCAGTGCAAACATAAACTTGACTCCCTTTCTGCTTAAGTCATTGCTTACCTAGATATTCATCTGTATACGTTGCACTCATTATGACTGTACACAGTGACGGCCTTCAATGCCATATTTGTACCGCCTCTAACAGAACAGCAGTTGTCCCCTGCTAAAATATCTTTGTTGTTTGCACCTCCTTTAACTGCATACAAATTAAACATGGACATTCTTAACATTTGTGCTTCTTTTGACATGCAGCAGAGTTAACACGTCATAAATCTTGATGTATTGCTGACATTAGCATATTTCCTGTTGATATGTTATCCAACTTAAGTGACTAAATGACGCAATTTGCATTCGGTCACCGTGTGGTACATTGAGGCCGAAATGGGCCCGAGATGATCGTAGACTCATTACGCCACATCACATAGTGGGATGGTAATTACACAGTGCATTACACAACCCTCCATATCAGTCTCGTTGCGTGCCGCATCAACATGAAGACATTGTGTGTAAAGGTTGTTAAAATAAACGGCACACCATGGGCTGTTGATTCCATCGTTACCAGATAGCGGTACTGGTAACGATGCTAACTATAGTCTAAGGTGCACATCTCTCATAGCTAAGCGGTAACACAAACATTGCCCGCAAGTTAGAGGTCTGCGCGGATGAATAGCGGTCGCACGTGTCCGATATCTGGTGAATACACTAGGTCACCGAGGCAGCTGATATTGGAGTCTATAGATCATGTTGGGATAGAGAATTAAGTGTATGGTCAGGTTTAAGTTTATTGATATCATTATATATAGGCATATGAAACTCCAATATCATCACCACCCGCGTTTTGCCAATGTTCTGTGTGCGTCAGAGCAGAACAGCCAGCGAGGACACACGGACTATCTATTAACATGAGTCATTATCCTGTAAATTCAATGCTTGTCACGATGTCTTTGTAACTGATGAGCATAAATTGCAAATCATGCGTTATCAGTTGGTTTCAGCATTGTGAATATGATAAGCTGGTCACACGCCTGCCTGTCTATATTTATTGTAAGGCAGAGTTTGATGGTAAGGTATGAATATGTATTAACACTATGATAATGCATCCTTTTATGTACATACCCGGCACATGATAGATAGTAGAATTCCCCCAAACAGGTATATTTGCAATTTGCAGTGTTTGCTTTGTTATTCCACGGATTCATTGCAGAATACGGAGCGGTTCAACAAATAACTAATGTTTTACAGTTGATGACATTGTTTAGTGTTCAGCAGTGCCATGCTGTGGTATGTAAATTGGAACTTATTAATGCATTAGGGTTTGTACGCTAACATGTATGGCGACGATGTGGGTAAGAATGGTAGAGATGCTTTGATAGCGCAACTTAAGTGACAAGGATGGCAAGATTTGCTTTTCGCTTCATGTGGTATTGATGATCATAAACTCGTTGTAATCCTTAACAGGCCAGTTGCCAGCGCAGACTGCTACATCAAATATAACGGTTGTGACTCGGTTGAGAGGGTGTGCAATCTGTAGAATACTGTGATTTACGTACCACAAATGTTACATCCTTCATTATATCTAACCAGTGTCATTGCAACCTCTTAAAAAATCACCTGGCAGATTGGTTGAAGCTAATCAATGCATAGTGTATACCTTGTGCAGTTCACATGCAATAATGCGTTGCCGCGACTCAAACATGTTCTTAATCAAATACCGATTGTTTCTATGTTGGTGAGCCGTTAAACCCTATACTTACTTGCTATAGAAGAAATGTACAAATCACTCGGAAGGCTGGAATCCACCATGGTGCATTTGAGCTGCATATCAGTGAATGACGTATTTGAAGAAGCGTTTCCATCCTAGGTAATTCAGTCAAGCAAGCTATTCTCACCATGTTTGGCTTTGTTTCATCGCTGTGACGATCACCTGTCTCTCATAGCGCTCTTGCCTAAGCATGCGATCACAGTCGTAAGGTACTTGATCGCAACATACACCTGCAGTTAGATGTAACTTCATTGGTAACCGAAAGCTATACATTTTCATCATGATTACCTTGCATTCTTTGCACTTATAGCCGTTCACCACACTGACACTGAAAATAACAAAAGAGGTTTAAACGCTGTTTGTCTTCTCCGGGTCATTTCACTTATGTCTGTAGAAATGCCACCGCAGTAGTGATAACGGCCCTATACTGACAGTCAGATGCTAGTCCAATTGTTCCTCGTTTTTCTTGAAGATTGGCAAATCCCTCTGAGAGGTAATGTTGCATTCAGTTACCTTAGGGTGCAATGTGGCCGACCTGTTCATTCTCTCTCCATCTTATCTTGTACATCGTCATATGATTCATGTTTATTGATTACGTATTGCACTAGTGATATCGTTCATATACAGACAGACAGATACTAGGACAATTACGAACCTAGTAACTGATACTCTGCATCCAGCACGTTAGATGCACAGTACATGTAGTTGACAGTTCATAGCTAGTTTAAACGACGCAGAGTATATCCTCCTTTCACCAATAAGGCCTATGATCACACCATTCCTCCTCTATCATACTCGCTTAGGCAAATATTTTCAAGTCTACCAGTCTTTGATGGTGTGTGAAGTATGTTGTTTACATCTGAATATGTGTGTTTTTGTTTGCGTGAAAGTGTACAAGAAAGTGAGTGTGTGTGTGAACAGACGCATGCCGCCATATTTTACGCTCAGCCTCTTCTCACAAGCTCTGCTCTCCTGTTCACATTCTTTTTGTTGACATTCACGACAAGGGCGTCATATTTGGTTAGTCTACAAATAGGCGCCAATCTTTGTCTCTACTGAATTTTTAATGAACAAGACCCTGCGAATAATCCGCTTTTCACAGCATTTCACAGCTTTTAAAAGTCTTGGAAGATCGAGATTTGACAAGTGAGTGCCGTTGTTGCAATGATCTTTATGTATAAAGGAGCATCTGATCAGCTAACACCACACTCTTTCATCTTCTATGCAATCGAAACTCATGGAGATCGGTGTTATTTTCCATGATAATTTAGATTTGATCTAAATTGTATGGCATGAAGGCATATATCTTTTATACAGCATTATATTGAGGGATTATTTATGTATGGCCCATTTTATTGTAGAGATGTGTTTGCGTAGCCCATAAATGTAAGTGTAACTGAAAAATTGCGTTGTCCAGTCCAGCACATGTATGACAATTGTAAGGATGCATGAAAACAGCAGGTATTGTCAACAGGATTGACCGAGGTGAACATGAAAAAGGTAACACTTAGTTATGTTTCCTAAGACCATACGCGTCATAAGACTGACGTTCCTCGCCCGACCTACACAAAGGCGGTGCATAGAGCACGTTTCTTTTTACTTCCATGTGATCCACTCTCCCACCTCGCTCTCGGCTTTGTTTTAATCTCTCTGTCGGAGCACGTAATCTTGCTTTTTTTGGGTAGTCACTATAATAATGCATAGCGAATCGTTTATCAATCCCATTTATTGTCGTCCCTCTCTGAATGCTTGCAAGAAATGTTAAGAAAATCTTATTAAAGTTTCATCTTTCGCATTATATGCAATATTTAGGGAGAGGAAATATTTGGAATGAACGTGTTATAAAATGGGCGCCCTCAACTCTTAACTCGATCTTGACGTAACATTGAGCGGACACTGTCATGGGTTGTCACCTAACTGTCCGTGTTTCGTGCATAATCAGGATGAGGTCAGCAACTATGATAAGACGGTAATTTAGGACAATTAATGATGCACTAAAGCACAATCCATGTGACAAAGATGTAGCAGTTTGCTCTGTTCGTGCTTCTTGGATATGTTTTCACATGACCACAATCCCAACCCAGGCGATATGACGTGAATGTCAACACATTGGCTAAACCCCGTCCCTCTCTTACTCTGTAACAAAGAATATTGATCAGAATAATGTTCGCAATCACAGGCGATTTTGACAAGAATTGAAATGTCTTCAGTCCGGTCTACAAGAAATATATGAGTCTGTGAAGTGCTTCGCCGAAATCGCTCGGCTCTAGTCCAAAGACGAACATGTCTTTGCAGTAGCTACTTTTTGACGCATTTCTTTTTTCATTGCACACAGTGCGTTCTAATTGTATCTGGGTCGCAAAGTATATAGCTTTACTTATATCAGAGCCTAAACAGCAATGATATTATACTTTTGGTAAGCTGCATATTGTGATATGTCAACCATGCCAAGTATTCTAAATCGCTACAGATCATGAGAAGCGTTAAAACATTTTTGGTACATTTGTGCCAGATCATTTGCACTGGACAAGCATCACAATCTTCGTCACTATGAATTTCGGTGAAAGCATCGTTAACTCCTGATGTGTCATTTCATGTATCACTCGACATGAACTAACCGGATGTGTCATTTCATGCATCACTCTAGATAAACTAACCGGATTTTTCATTCATGCATCACTCTAAATAGTCTAACCGGATCTGTCATTCATGCATCACTCTACATAAAGTAACCTGATGTGTCATTTCATGCATCACACTACATAAAATAACCTGAGGCGTCATTTCATGCCTCACTCTATTTAAACTAACACGCCGGAGTCGGCCCTTAACCATTATTAGCAACGTAAGCAATTATGTGAATAGTGCAACCTGTCGTTTGTCAATGTGTTGTAATCATTTTATGGAAAAAAATTCTTACAGCGTCCCCTTGCAAATATATGTGGCGGTTGAAATAATTTGGCCATTCGTGTGCCTAGTATTGAACAGCTGTATTGATTAGGATGGATTGACTTATCGCTAAAATATATTATACCCTGCCATGTAACTCTGCCTTACTGCTGGTACGAGCGAGCTTTCTACAAGTTCATCACTCTCAAAATGTTACCGGGGGCAGTAACGGTGGTCAAGCATGGATGCTATGATTACTGACAGGGCACACAATAAACTGACCAGTAACAGAGAATACCAATAAACTGACCAGGTAAAGACGATACGTTAACTTATGTTGATATAAAGACCTTCTTTGTCGCGGTTCTGTACTGGGTGATATACTATTCCAAAACCTGGTGTAAAAAGAATAAGCTATCACCGCCAGTGATGATAATGGTTCTTGAGCATATAACCATGAGAATCTGCGTCACTGTCTGCCTCAACACGCCTCTGATACGACAAACGTGACCTACTTATCGCCCTATGTGTTCTGAATTTCATCCTGTCACGATACATCCCTGCCATTGACACACCTCCCAAAGGTCGGATATGTTCGAATGACACGTGCTTACTGAATCGCTTTTTGGTACATTAGGTAGTGTCTGTAGATGGTTCACTCGGAATATGTATGCATTGCAAGCTTGTGGGAGCTATGGAGTTTTGGTCTTGGGCTTTATGCATACTACGTATGAATACTAATCTGGTTTCAGTTGTGTGTTATTGATGTAGGTGCCCATGATGATGACGGCACATGCAGACAAACAAACAGACACACACACACACCATCTGCACATTGATATGCATAGTAACAGGAAACGAAATTAATCAGGTAGTTCATTGGCAATCAGGTTCTTCTGAATGAATATGGCACATGTTGTTTGATGATTTAATATTGTTTTGCATGTTTTCAATCCGCAAATGCTGCTATTAATCTTACATGATGAACCGACAGATAGATCGGCCATGACAACCTTTTCACGGCCTCACGGCACTGTGCCGTCACTGGATGCTAATGACGCCATTCAGTTAACTCAATGAGATTACCGATCGTTTAGGCATCTGGCTCCCCTGGCAATAAATCAACATCGAAGAGTTTGAAGTCCTGCTTTCACGGCGGACGAGTTGTTAAGTACAATGATTAACATCTCTTAGCCCCTTCATTACCGGTTGTCATTTATTGAAGCATTTAGTGCCATTGAATTTGTATAAACGGACGGAAAAGTGTCTAAAGAGGCGGCCTCACTGACGTCAAGATCTCCAGCAACTTAGCAGAGATATCCTTGCTACTCACTGTCGATGTGTCACGCGCGATGCAATACTTGCCAGACCATGACACATTTCACTAGAATCACAAGCCAAGATTTACAGTTATTCCGCTCAAAGACATTTTTTTTGTCTTTTGCAGGTTCTTACGATCCTTGTTCCGTTTCCAACGAGGAATCTTTATATCACTCCTTTGTCACATATGCTCGATAACAAGGGTGTGTTTGGTGGTGTTTCAGGTTCAGAACAATTTGCATAATATTAATGCAGGACAAAAAAGGTGTATCTAATACTGTAAAACATATTCACATGTGGTTTCTGGGGGAATTATTATTAACACCGTCCATCGCCAAGACCAACATCCCATGTCCAGTAGTGTCATGTGCAGACCAGCTGCAGCAGGCCAACTAATTTGAGCCTGACTACAGTACACCTACACCTCCCTATATCTCGCACAAAAATTTTCATTGTATAGGGTAGGAACGTCGAACATATTTCGTAGTCGGCTTCTTACTTTGACACATGTAGATGTTGTCTTGAGAGGAACCACCGTGAGGAAATAAGGTCTTATTTATGATAGATTGTTTGCCGATCCCCATAGCCGAGCTGTTTATTTGTGCAGTTATTGTTGGCTAACGGTATAAATTCAATGAATTTCCTTAGCCTACAATGTAAGTGGTCTCACGACACTTTTATTTCACCAGATCGTCGCACAGTTTAACATAGCACACAGAGCCAAATGCATTACCTCAACCGCTATCTGCAGGTCACCGTACATCAAGAGAACTCGAGAGACTAATTCAGTTCATGTGACATATCAGTAATGACGAAAACTACTTCACCTTTTCTTATAAGTATATTGGTTCCGCGTAGCACTAAATTCAGACGCCATTAACGTGAGACACCTGCCTCGTGTGAGGGGAGCACACATACGTCAAGAGAGTGTTATGCTGATTGTCAGACACCAATACAAAGACACATGAAATGATAAAAGTCTGACAGAGATGGCGAGGATGTGAAGACACAACGGTACACCAGTTACCACAGTATACTGTCCGCAAACCACACCTAGTACGTGAAGGCCCAACTATACAGATATATCTTACCAGTGTTATCATCATTGATTACTTTACTATGATGATAATCTTGCACTCGTTTACGTGAGATGCCAATGCTGCCTACAGATACATCTCATCCATGGAAACGACAAGGTATTCAATTTCGTTGTGATTAGCATGCATAAATTTATAAAACAAACTTCTTTTGGTCC
Source organism: Urechis unicinctus (assembly GCA_034190875.2). NCBI lineage: Eukaryota > Metazoa > Annelida > Polychaeta > Xenopneusta > Urechidae > Urechis > Urechis unicinctus. The sequence continues at coordinate 50,130,803 of CM067344.1, read as the reverse complement.
CAATATCCTCACTCTCTATGAGCAATTTATTACTGAATCAATGTACAATATTGCATCAACTTACTTTTCTGGGTGTGTGAACCATATGATAATTTTCCACTACTGTTTAACATGCTTTCTGGTATCCATACCTTGACGCCGTCGCTTTGCAACACGCAAAGCCTAGAAGGAGAGCGCAATTAAAGCCTACTGAAGGAAATAATTCAACATGTAACGATCTTGTAAATGTCTCAGGACGAACTTAATCAAATGAAAAGGAAGGTGTCATTAATGACATGCTGCCTAGCACTGATGACATCTCAAGAGCTCCATGGAAACGGCAAGGTATTCAATAACTCTGTGAGTAGCATGCATAAATTTATAAAACAAATGTGGAATTGGTTCTTCTTAAATTGGTCCTGCAATATCCATCACTCTTGTAAATCAGCATCCTGCTCGCTAATATCATGGCGTATGACACAAAGTACAACAAATATCGAAAACATATTGCATCAACATCATCAACTTTTTCTCTGCCTCCGAGCGTCATGAATAAAACAGTTGGACTGTAGACAATTAACTGTTAATTTAAAGGCAACTTTACTGCGCAAATTGTTTCAGCTAATTTCCCATACCTATTACCATGCAATTCGTTCATTTGTTATACATTGGTATTATTCTTCTTGGGCTATTACCCAGTCTTCCGACTACGCAAAACGAACATAATGCCCATCCGCATAATCGTAGAGCCTTGCCAATTAGTTTTAGATATAGCAGTGCTCTTCCATTTGTATTTCGATAAAATCACTCATGACAATTCGACGCCTTACACAAACCTTACCACAGTCACAGACATTTGAGAGCTACACTCTCTTGCTCATATGCTGTTGAGTAAGCACACTGGTCACACAGATATTCTTAATACCCTTGTCGGTCGACAGTTCATTATGGCATCGCGGCGATCTCCATAGAGGTAGATGGCAGTTACTAGGGTCGGAAGTGTCATGTGGGGCCCACTGCGCAATGCTGTCAATAGCCTCAAACCAACTGATGCCTATGATTGGACTGTAGTTGTCAAATGAAGACTTTGCTAAATATTCAGGTATTAATATGAACACCATGTACATGCGTGTGTATATTATAGGTGTTGCTGAGGGTTAGCGTATGCTCATCACACATAAGCATCACATCAAATCTAACTCTTGTCAAGTGAGAATACCTTATAAAAGAATGCTCAATGTGATTCTGGAAAACATAATGCCATCATGTTGTGAATAAGCTATACATCAATCATTAACTGTTTGCATTGTCGTATTAACAGTAATAATAGGTTGGGAATGCTTTTTTTGTTTGGGACCATCGGTCTAGCAGACAGCGTTTACATACAGAGTATATATAGACCGCAATGCATTTATTACAGCATGCGTGCATTCACCATATGCAATGGTAATGTGGCATATATGTACCATCCTGAGCACATAAGGGCAACACAAGGGAATGAGCTGCATGAAGACAAGTAGGTTGTGTGACATGCGGTACCATAACTTCATTGAATAATGCAAACTCTAGTCTTTGTGGCTGCTCGCATTGGAATGAATGAGACCCCGGAATGGTCCATTTTTCAATGGTGTCCGGCGCACTGTCATCAGATTGGATTATTTGTGTGCGTATAACGAACTACAGTCCTCTAAATGCACATTAACTTTCCTTGATACATGAAGATATGCTCTCAAACTTTTGCGACATTTCACAGGCTTGGAAATGTATGTCGTTTTTTTTGTCAATGCATCCAGGTCAGTATGGTTCACATTGCGACCCGCACCCGCCGACCTGGGTTTAATCGTGTAGCGCTGCCAAAAGATTCAACGGTATGTTACAATCAGAACAAGGCCAATATCTTGCTTCTTAATCATTCCACCCTACCCCCTCTCCCTCAATGTGACAAGAGGGTTTGATGAAATTTGTTTAGAAAAACTCTTACACAACTTCACGCTGCATATATGTATCTTTTTGGGACCGCCGTTTCATGTTCAATATCATACTTTAAATATCGTTCTAATCGTGTATGGCTGGCGATAAGTGACGGTCTGCTTGTCTCATGTTGCCAAACAAATCGCTTCTGTTCGCGTACCCAAAACACATCTCTAGTCACATTGACCGATTGCGTCATGATTGCGCCATGCTACCATAAAACATTTGTGCATAAACACTTTATACATCAATTTAACCGCACAACAGACAGCAGTGAAGGTGTACAAAAGCCAAGTGTTCTCTTCTAGCGCACTACATAGCATTTCTCGTTTAAGCTGATGTATAGAGTGAGATCATAGTGCATTGATCAGTTTACTCACCTAAAACAACTATAATTGGTACCTTTCCTGCTTCCCATTCTTTCGACACGAGCAGTGAAGCAGCACGGCCAGTAGCCAGTAGGACAAAACTACCTTGATGATAGCCACGCCCTCTCCGTCTCAAAATAATCAATCACGTCATTTGATTTCAATGGTTTATGATCATCCTTTTATCAACAACACCTTCTTATGTCTATGTTGAAGTGACTATTCTGATGTGCCATTACTCCATGTGGTATTGAATTACCTCTATTCACAGCTTAATCACCACACCATGCCTATGCTTGATTACCGATTGATTACCGACCCATATATCACCTTTACTGCGCGATAAACAGCAGTCGGTGAATGCTAATTCCTAGCGGTGGCAGATGAAACGTTTCGACTTTATCGAACCTTTTATGTGCAGGGTTCAAATGGCCATATTCAATATATACAATTGTCTTTGGGAGAGTGATCCTGAACTGTTTATGGATTGCTCATTTAAACGTGGATAATATGCTAGCTTGACGGAATCTTCAAGGATATGGGTTTTTTTCCCATTTGGTTCTTTATTGTTCAGTATATGAAATACTATACAGGAAGACAAGTTGCGCTAACACTGGCCCACTCGTGACGTGGATCAACAATGTCCGGTATAGAGTGATATAAGGCATGTATACATTGATTACCCCAATAAGAGTTTGCCGTGGACGTATTTCGCACTAGTTATGCCTAAAATAGTTATATAATATGAAATTACAAATTATAAATGAATCTTTTCTCTAGAACTCATGACCAATACTTGTGGCGCGTAACTGCTCATCACAACACTTACCTGTCACGTGACAAACTTGGCTGTCATTTCGATGTATAATAAGACCACTTAGATTAGAGGTCGAAACAATCATTTCTTATTAACATTCTTTTTTATTTTTACAAATTTAATCTTTTTCTTAAAACTTTCGTTGCTTACACAGACCGGTTTTTTTTTTTCAGCATGTTTAGGCAATGCGCAAAGAATACGTATATTCGAAAGTAATGAAATGAATTCAGCAGCAAAACTGATATTACATTCACAGTTGTTCTATGCTTTATTTTGTTCCGTGGCACAATTCAAGCAGATTGATGAAATTTCATAAAGCCATACCCACGAACAAACGTCGTCTTGAAATGTCTTTGTGTCGAATGGTTCTATATACATGGAAATGTTTCATCTCTCATGGGAGTTTTGGGCTGCCAGTGTATTTGGTTTGTTTTAGACATAGTACATCCTGCGCATAATACCATTAACATTGACTTTGGCCAGACACAATGATGCATTGCTGTATGTCGATAGATGCTACGGTATCGTTGCTATTCAATATTTATACAAACTGCAAAAATGAATATTTCGGCACTGCTGAGACACATCACACATCTTAGTCCGTTGCTATGCATGTAAAGTCTTCTCCGCCATACGTCTCATTACACCTATAATTCTTTGTCCTTGTGCTTAATGGGTAGAAAAAGGGGTCGTTGCATATGGTTGTTATGTATGGACAAATGTAACCACGAATTACCTCAAAGGTTTGTTCCTTTAAACAGGAATTGATTATCGGTCAAGCCTTTTGTTCACTATGCGCCATATTGCATTTGCTGACATTCGGAGGCACACACGCACAGCATTTTGTGGAATAGCACAAAATAAGAAGCAGCTTAATCGCCAATCAAACAACACAATATATAGTAGCAATGATGCATGGAGTTATGTTGCCCATCACTGGGACATATATATACACCTCAAATCCTGTGCTGCGGTGTGTTGCGGGACAAATCCACCTCGGCTGATGATGCTTTTGATGTAACTTCCATTGTCACTTTCGCTTAAATGATACGTGGTATAGTACAGATTACTGGGTGTTAGACATATTTCAGCTGAACTGGTGGCTTCATTTTCAAGGTAACTGTTGGCAGCTGGCCTATTATATAACGTCCAGAGCATGATCACGCGGGGAATCGGACACTTGGCATGGATTTGTCATGACCATTCATAATCGCCGCCCATACTTTGTCATACATTGTCGCAATCCTGCGTCGAATTGTCTTGTATGATATGAAGTGATGTTTTCTCCTTGATTATGCTAAGCATACAGCATACTTTGCACTCATCGAACTAAGACTAGTGCTGATCACGCAAGTCGCTGTAATCGGAATTCCAAATTAGTCGGAGACATGTCCATTATGACTGCATTCGTTTCAATGCTTTATTTGCCACGTTAATGTCATGACAATGAATTAAACAATTACATTACAGCATGTCAACTTGAGTCTGCTCACCAGTCATCTAAACCATTTACTTTTGACACTTGAATGCTTAAATCATACAATCTATGCGCTAACATTACACTCGACGTCGGCTCCATCCCAAATAAACAAACATCTACTGCTACAGTTATGGACATTCAAACGTATCTTTCTGATATATTCCTTAATGTCATCTTTATTCATATTCGGCATGAAATAAAAATCTGCAATAACGTCACATGATGTATTGGTATGTGAGCTGTTACGAATATTGAATAAATGGGTCGGCGTTGAAAGTAAATCACCCAAATACCGCTTGTGACAAATTGGGCGGGCTTAGGTGCATTTTTTTCATGCAGCTGACATCAATATTGCCCAAATGATGCTGAGCTTGCCAATCCCTACATACCGTAAATCAAACGTATATTAACGAAGATAGAAGTACGCAATAAATACTTTTTGCAAGGAACCGTACCAACGAAAATATCGTATTCTATTCATTTAACAGTGTTACATTTTACCCCCTTCCTAGTATGTTTGTAATTCTGGTGTTATGCAGGAATATGAGGCAAGCCAGTCACGTAAAGGCATGCACTGTGCGGGTTATGTCGAGAAAGGTCGCAATGCCTCTCCACTTGGCTGCTGGAGAAGGAAAGTGGTAATGCCTCCCCATGAGGTTGCTGGATAATAAATGTTAGTGATGCCTCTCCACTTAGTTGCTGGAGAAGGTGGGGTAGGGATACCTCCCCACGAGGTTGCTGGAGAAGGAAAGGTGGGGATGCCTCCCAACGCGGTAGCTGGAGAAGGAAAGGTGGGGATGCCTCCCCACGAGGTTGCCGGAGAACGAAAGGTGGTGATGCCTCTCCACGAGGTTGGTAGGGAAGGATAGGCGGTAATGACTCTCCGCATGGTTGCTGGAGAAGTTGAGGTGGTGATGCCGCTCCGCTTGGTTGCTGGAAAAGGAGAGGTCGTGATGCATCTCCATGTGATTACTGGAGAGGGGGAGGTCGTGATGCCTCTCCACATAGCTACTGAGGATCTAGATATAAATCAAGATACCGGCCATTGATGTAATTTTATTTACAAGATTGTGCATCAGAACATAGCAGTGAGATTTTAATCGTCGTAATATAAAGCTTTTTCCATTATCATCAATAAAACGAATCACGGGTGTATTCGTGAAGTAACCATAGTAACCATTGATGACATATTAAATAAAAACATTCCAGCATATGCAGATTCCGCTAAAAAATTAGTGACTCTATATACAATTGAATGTTAATATGATAAAATATCCACTTTAACCAACTGCATATTTTCTGCCAGACTCAAAATTACGCGTTGTGTTGTTTACAACATACAGAGAAAAAAATGCTCTGCATAGTCCTGGCATCATACAGAAATGAAATGTCTTAGAAAGTGTCATTAATCATTTAAAATATTATCCATTTATGATAGGAAAGGAGCAAACTTGCTGAAAACATATTTTATCCCGCCACAGACAGGTCACCAGTAATGAGTCTTTACTACACCCTAGTATGCCTCTATGAGGCAGCAACCGGCTTCTCCTGCCCATGTATGACACTATATATCTTTTGAACATGTATTTCTGACACGTGACATGCATCATATTCTGCAAATAAAATATGAATGCACATGACATAAGGTGTTGGTTTTGGCAGTGAACTGTTGTCAGCATAAATTTTGGTTGAAGTAGTACAGTGAATCAGTATATTTGACACATCCCAGCAGTGGTACTCTCATCTCGTCAAGGGGTCGTTACATAACACCCCAACAAATCTTCTACAACACACGTTTATCAATATTGCTTTAGCATTATAACGTTGTGGCACTTAACGGGAACGATAATTGATGGTCTGGCAAAGTGATATTTAAACATGAGCTGTGAATCAACGTGTTAATATCCTGTTGATAATTAACACCACATAGAGACGACAGAGAGTCTGCCTGATCCTCTACCTGACGGATATTACGCTACTTACTCGACTAGAGCACATCTGTGTCCTGCTATCCAGAGGTAGCTTTTCGATGGCTTTTGTTGCAGACATGCTTTGTGATGAACTGGGTATTCTTTGACGTATGGCATACCGCTGTACCCGCATACTAAATTACACATACTCGCGGTGTTTTCCTTAAGAACGAAGGTTGTTAGCAATGCTTTATCCTGATGTTTGACACTATGTACATATTGTAGTGGATTAATTGATGTTAACCACGGCATATGTAGACCAAATCTTCTTTTCTTACGTGGCACAGGGTCGAGCAGTTAGCATAATGTAATGCATAGTTTGTGTATGTGTAAGGTGAGCGGCGTTTATATGTATTTATTCATTTTCTCCTTAATAATGTATTCACCAACCCAGATGCTTATTTGTCCACACAATTTTTAATAAAAACAGCTACTGCTGTACATTTCCAAGATTTGGTCGAAAACATTATAATTTTTGTAATGTCGTGGATTTGGGATGGGTCACAGCATGGATAAGGGTGGGTTCACGGCGGAAATCAGCGTTTGTTAAATCGGGTTGTACTGAGGGCACGACGGAAAGAAGGCTGGGTTTTAAGCCAGATATAAGGGTTTGGTCACAACAGGTATTTAAATAGTGTCAAGGGGGAATCGCGTAGTCCCATATTCAACTTCAGCTCTACGCCGAATAACCATGCCAAAAATGCCTTCATTAGCAGCAATTCTTGGAGATTAATTGTTTTGGTTCGGTCTGGGAAATGGTGGGAAAATTAGTACTTTATCAAGTACATGGCCATCGATGGATATGATCAACCATACTAATGAAAACATCCGAGGGGAATGATTTGAGCTAGTGAGATATCCCGTGGTTATCAGCATATTCTTCATGATCCGTCCACATTGGGTTCCATCTTCCCTACACAACCATCGCACCTCATGTCTTACTTGTTCAGCACAAACATTATTCGTCATATCTGCCAAACTCCATATAATTATAGCAAACGTTAAACAACAGATAATACCTCTCATGGATCATTCCTGAACTGCATCTCATAAGGTGTAAGAATCCTAGGAATTATCCACTTACGGTGGTGGCCAACTGTATATGAGATGCCACCACTCTATTTACTTTCTGCTTAAGTCATTACTTCCCTGGATATTCATCTGTATTCTTTGCACTCATTATGACTGAACACCGGTGACGGCTTTCAATGCCTTATTTGTACCACCTCTAACAGAACAGCAGTTATCCTCTTAGGATAGTTTTGTTGTTTGAACCTGCCTTTACTGCATACGATTTATCCTCCACATCAACATTCTTAACACTTGTGCGTCTTTTGACATCAAACACCCCCTCCATGACAATATTTAGCTTTTGCATGTTTATGTATGTTATTGACAATGCCAGGAGTGTACACGTTTATTTCCCGGACGACAGATGACAAATCCACAAACGGCTTGGTTATGTACAACAGTAAAATTGTTGAATGCATTCAGCAGAGTTACCAAGTCATAAATCTTGATGTATTGCAGACGTTAACATTTTTCCTGTTGATATGTTATCCAACTGAAGTGACTAAATGACGCAATTTGCATTCGGTCACCGTATGGTACATTGAGGACGAAATGGGCCCAAGATGGTCGTAGACTCATTACGCCACATTACACAGTGGGATGGTAATTACACAGTGCATTACACAACCCTCCATATCAGTCTCGTTGCGTGCCGCATCAGCATGAAGACATTATGTGTAAAGGTTTTTTGTGCGACATTGCTGTGTTGGTGGGCAAATCCCTGGCTTCTAACCGTGTGTTACATCGGGGGAAGCAGCTTTCGTCTTCCTAAATACTATATCTATTGACGATGTATCAATTAAGATAAACGGATCATTCCATCGTAACCAGATAGCGGTACTTGGAACGCTGCCAACTATAGTCTAAGGTGCGCATCTTTTCATAGCTGAGAGGTAGCACAAACATTGCCAACAAGTTAGAGGTCTGCGTGTCTGGATTGCGGTGGCACGTGTCCGATATCTGGTGAATATACTAGGTCACCGAGGCAGCTGATATTGGCTACTATAGATCATGGACGGATAGAGAAATAAGTATATGGTCGGGTTAAAGTTTATTGATATCATTACATAAAGGCATATGAAACTCACCATCAATATCATCACCATCCGCGTTTTGCCAATGTTCTGTGTGCCTCAGTGCAGAACAGCCAGCGAGAACAGACGGATTATATATTAACATAAGTCAATATCCTTAAAATTCAATGCTGGTCACGATGTCTTTGTAACTGATGAGCATAAATTGTAAATCATGCGTAATCACGTTCACGTTGGTTTCGGCATTGTGAGTATATTGAGCTGGTTACACGCCTGCCTGTCTATATTTGCTGTAAGGCAGAGGTTTTGGTAAGGTTTGAATATGTATTAACAATAGGATAACGCATCCTGATATGTACATACCCGGCCCATGATAGGTAATAGAATTCCCCCAAACATGTATATTTGCGATTTGCAGTGTTTGCTTTATTATTCCACGAATTCATTGTAGAATACGGAGCGGTTCAACAAATAACAAATGTTTTAAAGTTGATGACGGTGAGTAATGTTCAGCCGTGCCATGCTGTGAAATGTAAAGTGGAACTTAATAATACATTAGGATTTGTGCATGTATGGCGACGATGTGGGTAAGGATGGTAGAGATGCTTTGATAGCGCTCCTTAAGTGACAAGGATGGCAAGATTGGTAATTCGCTTAATGTGGTATTGATGATCATGAACTCGATGTTATCCTGACAAGGCTAGTTGCTAGCCTAGTCTGCTACATCAAATGTAACGGTTGTGTTTTGGTTGAGAGCGTGTGCAATCTGTAGAATACAGTGATTTACTCACCACGAATATTACAGCCTTCATTATATCTAACCAGGGATGTCATTGGCACCTCCTAAAACATCCCCTGGCTGATGGCCTTTTTGCAGATTTCATCTGGAATTAGACAAGAATCCGCAATCACTCATTTTTCTATTTGGAAAATGTTTTTGCCAACGTTACTAACAGCTCGTCTGTTTGCCGTTTGGAAATCCATGGTTCAGACTGTAAAATCATTCTTTGGGAATGATTTACTGCTCGGTGTCGGCAAGGTTTGACGGTTTAAAAGTTCCATGATGATGTATTATAAAACATATTCATTTGCTGACAAATAAGCCCTAAGGCCAGCCGACATATCGAAATCGTTACATGTGCATGTGAAAATCTTGCTGGTTACCAAAAGATGCAGTGCATTATGCATTACGCTCGTAAAACACAATCGTTTAATTGTCATAAAGAGTGCATTCACTCCCTTGCTGTCGATCAATGGTGGATTTGAAAAATATATATTTGGCAAACCACAGAAAGCCTGTTATGCGGTGAGTCGACCACAAGGCGAACGATCAGAAATAACTGCTCATTTTTCTCCAAAGATCGGTCGCTAGTAAGTTTCCTTTATGACAGATGAATAGACATCACTTCCATAGTACAAAAATTACATAATCTTACTTACTATAACATAACTTAGCTGTAAAAATCCCATATATAAATATTTATATTTATATAATCAAACATATATATAAACATATATATAAAGATATATGTATGCATATTTATATATATTTATATATATACATATATGAATATATGAGTATATATATATATATATGAATTGATATATATATCATATATATATATATACATGCTTTTACATATCTATGTATATAATATATATATATATATAGATAAATATATATATACATATATATATATGTATATTTATATATATATAATGCATATACGCATATATAGATGCATATATATATAATATATATATACAAATATATTTACATATAATTACACATGCCCTAATCAAATATAAATATATATATATATATATATAGATATATATATATATATACATAATATATATTTTATATGCATACATATTCAACAATATTATATATATATTATATATTACATATAATAAATAAATATATATATATGATTTTTCCTAAATACAATATATAATACATACATAATATATATATATATATATATATATATATATATATATATATCTATATATATATATATATATATATACATATTCAACTATAGATATATATATATATATAATATATATAATATATATATATATATGATATATATATATCTCTATATCTCTCTCTCTCTCTCTATCTCTCTCTCTATATATCTCTATATCTATATATCTCTATATATATATATATATATATATATATACTATATATATATATATATATATATGGAAAAATGATTTCTCACATTCAAAGCACTTTATCATTCCGGCCATGTGCTAGATTAGGGCTCTGTATATCGTTCTTGCGCTCTTAACAGCACACTGTAAATACTAATGCTGCGATATGCCAGGCATGGGCTCTCAGTCGGGTCTGACATGAGCCAGACTCTAGCGGCGCTTCTCTATGAATAGAGTTGCCAGGTCAGTGTTATCCTTGACGGTTTATGTGTCCCGGAGCTGAATCTAACGGCGATGTGTGAATACCAAATGGCCAATGGGTACCCACATATCATGCAGACTCTATTGAATATTAAACGAAGCTGCTACATTAACAGCGCCCCACCAGCACCTTCCAGCAGAGCGTCGGTTAAAATAGTATCGTGTATCTACAATCCAATGAGCTATATTCAGCGTTTTAGAATTGGGTACATTTGTTGCAATCCATCACTGTGGAATGAATGTGAGATAATTGCAAATGGAGCGTGTTCCGTATGCAGCGCAATTGGCCATAGCGTAATTGGCTGACTAGTGAAGCTGTCAATTAGTGAATACTATAGGCTATAGCTGGTCTGAAGAATTCAACTAAACTTAAAATTCAAAGTCAATAAGCATCAGACTGCACTTTTTCAGATGCATTTATCGATCATCAGCGTTGCATTGAGTTTATTATTGGGGAAGTTTAGACAAAACGGCCATAAATCGATGCACGTTACACAAATTTGTATGGCGCTGTCCCTATTCACCGAACTACAACACTTATTATCAAACAATCTTATTTCCCGACATGGCTATATATTATTATGCGACTTATCAAGGTATTTACGCCCGCAATATCAATAGCTTGAACCGCCAAATTGACCACTCGGTGTGTGGTCGGTTGAAATAGTGCTTGTAGCGTGGCTTTAATTTTACAAACGGGTTTATCTTTTGTGTTGTGATCATTTGTTTGGCATTTCTTTGCTTGCAGGACCGAGTGCCCTGACTCCAGCGTATTTTGGCTGGATGCAAAGCATCATGCCGTACGGACCTACAGTACGACTTGCACCATGTCTGTCTGACCTTGGGTGCCAGCGGTGGCGGTATGGGGCATGCTATTATCAACTTCCCTGACACTACTCCTCAACTGCGTCTTAGTGAGTCTTATCACCTCAATGTTATTAACTATTTACACCAATATCATGCACAACTTTCTTTGTTCTACTGATAAGCTTACAATTATAGCTTTTCTCGTAAAGATTTGCCCACGAATCAACATGATACGCTGAGACGAGTCTGTAGCTTATAAACGCAGCAGGCAACATCAACAAACATGATGTGACACCATTTGTCCCACTTAGCACGCTCTAGAAGAATTGGTCACATAGGCGCCGCTGAGTAGCTCAACTTCCGCCTAGGTCACCCCCACCACATCTCCCATGGCCCTCACAATGTCCATGACCCCCGCACGAAGCAGGTGTTCACTGGTAATGACGTCTTTATAAAGCGTTTGACTTCATCAATCATCGCTCCTCTGTTGTCTACACTTGATGAAGGCCGAATGGCTGTTTACGGCTGACAGGGAAGCGCAGGACACATCATGAATGAGTGTCATTGTGTAGCTTTGGCAATAATCGTTGAAATAGGAGTGACTTGAGACAGTGTCTGTTGAAGCTCAAAGCATTCTATTGTTCTAGAAATCGTTCTCGCTGTCTCGCTGTTTTTCTTCAAGGCTGCCCAAATGGTGACTTGGCTAATTAACATACGGCTTTTGCTTTATTTGCTTCCTACCTACCAGGCACTGTTCTTGTTTTGTGGCCTGTTTCAGACAAACTCCCGTTTAAGACCCTCCAGTGTGGGTTGGTTCGGGGATGTGACGTAGACATCTGCTGTCGCGCAGGCTCGGTGCTGCACACGGCTTGATGGTATTACGCAGGGCAGAGGGAAGCTGCAGGTGGCTTGATGGTGTAACGCAGGGCGGAGGACAGCTGCAGGTGGCATGACGGTTGTACGCAGAGTTTTGTTTTCAAACTGCTTATCATAAAAAAAACAAAGTACACATATATAGTATTCCGCGTTCATGAAAGCTAGTGAAAGTAGAATAATTCCTTATATGTGTGTTTCTTAATGACGTCCGCCTTGTTATTACGCTGCTGGCCATATAAGGGTTCTATACAACTCATCATCTGCTTGTGGTAGATACTGATGCAGCACGTTATCAAGGTGCCTTTGCGGGAAGGCACTTTTTGAATACACACCTCGCTATCTAAAGGGGTACAACGAAGTCAACAGAAGAGTAAACGCGCAGTGTTCAAAGTAGAATAGAAGCAGTCCGTGAATTTACATAACAGATGTTTTGTGATGACGTCATGAGACTTGCTAACATCAACAAATTCTTACCGCGTTTGCTGTGATTCTTTAGCAATTGTCACAAGCAGCACACCGGGCGAAACCATTCACAACTGCGTTACATGTTCAACTATCTTGCCCAACAATCCTGCCTCACACATAGCCAAAGTAATAAAACTAGATGCTTGCGTTAATTACTTACCCTATAGAACTACCTTTCCCACCTAATAGCACAAACCTGCGTAACCATCCCACCTAACTACCTTACCTGCGTAACTGGCCCAATGTACTAAAATGATCCAGATACTTTATTGTCTACCCTTCCTGTTTACCCAACCCGAGAAATACCATTTATAATTATTTCTTTCAGTTAGTTTCGTTCAATTCGTATTTTGCGTTAAAAGTACTGTTAATCCGATGAAATAAAACAATACAAGCTTCGTAGCATACGACCCCTGTGCATTGTTTTCTTTCTTTGTTTTTCTGCTGCCGACTCTGCCACGTGTCAAGTCCGGCCCTCTCTCTGTTAGAATGACGCCCGGTATCCAGTCCAGAATAATCTACAGATATGTAAGTATGAACTCAACACTAACATGCGAGTAAAAGTGTGCAATGTGCAAAATTGGACAGATGACAAATATGAGTTATGTTCTAAGTTGGCCCCCGGGTTCTTCGAGAGGAGTTTTCATGATAGATTGAATGTAAATGTTGATGATGTATATGTCCAGTTTTCTTTAGTCAGCTTGCAGAGTGCTACTATGGGATCCACATCCGGCTCGACCACTACAGGCTGATCACAGCCACGTGGGCGCCGAGTACGCCATTCCGTGAACTCAAAGGTATTGTTATCTTCCGGTAAACAAGGATAACAAGCTAAACCTCGCGATTGCTTTAAAAGAAATCTTGCCGAATTGCAAGCAATAATCTTCGATGACTTAGTTTCTTTCTTAGTTTTCTTTATCTAATTGAAATCTAGGGTTCAGTCACTAATATGTTTCTTTTGGGGATAGCGCCTGTTAGATGTCGGCAAGCTTTGAAGGTTTGAAAAATTCGTAATGATTCAACATGTGGGGTATAATGAACAACGGACATATTAGCTGATTCGGAGACAAGGGAGTCAGATATTATTTACAGATTGTGAAAGATGAAGGACAACCATTTGCGAGTCAGACGGCAAGCCGTTGGGCAAATAATGCCCAATATACCAAAATGTTCCTTGTTGCCAACGTCCTCTTCATTACAGCCCATGGACCCACAGGTGTGCTCCAGGAAAGTAATCAGTGCAATATCCGCCAGGTAGAGGATAAATGAGGTTCTTCGACGTTGCTTTGGGGTAATAACTATCCACACGAAATTAACACTACTCAGGAAATATTAGTGGGGTAATAAGACAAAATTACAGTCCGTGGTGGCATTGCTGGACTTGTTGGCATTGGGTAGGTCTGAGAATATGCATTGCATGTGCGGGGAGGCTGTAAATGTCAAAGTTGATTGTTTGAACTTTATTGCATATTCTTAGCACTGTCTGAATACAATTCACTCACCTCATTGTTTGTACGAATAGCACTACAATTATAGATCATATGAGCGCTATTTGTTGCATATCTGCACAACTTATGGACATTTTTATGTTTCTATGTACTACCATCAATTTAATTCTCACCCAGGTATAAAGCTTATATGTGATCAAATGATAAAATAATATGGCATAAGTGTTTACACTTGGTGTCGTTGTTGCAATGATCTTTGTGTATATCAGAGCATCTGATCGGCTAACACCACACTCTTTCATCTTCTAGGAATTCCACACTCAGGGAGATCGGTGTTAATAATCATGATAATTTAGATGTGATCTAAATTGTATGGCATTACGGCATATATCTTTTACACAGTATTATATTGAGCGATTCTTCATACATGACCCATTTTATGGTAGAGTTGTGTTTGTGAGGCCAATAAATGAGGTCCATGTGTAACTGAACAAATTGACGAACCTAGGCGATATGACGTGAATGTCAACACTTAAAAATATCCATCTCTCCCCTACTCTATAATAAAGATTATTGATAAGAATAATGTTCGCATTTGATGCCAGATGAAATGTCTACAGCCCAATGCACAAGAAATATATGAGTCTGTTTAGTGCTTCCCCGAAAGCACTGGACTCTAGTCCAGATATGAACATCGGTGGCGCATTTCGTTGTACACAGCGAATCCTGATTGTATCTGAGCCGCAAAGTATATAGCTTTGCCTATATCAGCGCCTAAACCGACATGATTTTACACTTTTGGTACTTTGCTGATTGTGATACTAATTTGCGTCATCTGTCACGACAATCTTAACCATGCCAGGCAATCTAAAGAGCTTTAGATCATGAGTTGCATCAATGCTGCCAACGCGAAACCAATGTTTTTTTATGCATGCGAGATCACTTTTCCTTTGACAAGCATCTGAATAATCTCAACCCACCATCGTCACTATGCATGTCGGTGAAAGCGTCGTAAACTCCTGATGTGTTATTTCATGTATCACTTGACATAAACTAAAAAGCCAGAGTCGGCCATTACCATCATTAGCAACGTAAGCAATTATGTAAATAGTGCAATTTTTCGGTGGTCAAAGTGCTTTAATTGTGTTATGAAAATAGATTTCTTGCAGTGTCCCCTAGTGAATATATGTGGCCTTTTGTCTGCCAAGTTTTGAAAAAGGCTGCATTGATAAGGATGATTGGACCTATCACTAAAATATGGTTTACCTTTCCGTCTATCTCTGCCTTACACTGGGTGCGAGCAGGCAAGCTTCCTACCAATCTATCACATTAAAAATTCAAAATCTAATTTGATGTTACCAGGGAAGAAACGACAGTCAAGCCAAGATTCGATGAATACTGGCTGGGCACACGATAAACTGACCTGTAACTTAGGCATCAGTATAAACGTTAAAAAGACGAGATATTAACGTACGTAAATATAATGCCCGTGTATGCCGCTGTTCTGTACCGGGTGATAGTTCACAAAAGAAAGCCGCGTTTTCATAAAGCAGGCTCCAGCCAAGTCTCTAAGCAGGCCATTATGACTTGCCTCTGTGACGTATAACGCGCGTGGCAAATCGACCCAGGTCATTTACGCGAACAGGGTTGTTTCATGTCATTCTTAAGATACCTGGTACGTTCCACAGATGTGAATAATGCACCATTTTACCCATACAGACAACAAATATATCCAGACTAGTGGTATTTCTGCTTAGCTTTCTGGAAGATTTGTGACTATTTTGCAACTTTTCCGGCCTGTCCCATCCACAGTTCAACCATTCAATCATGTCGGACGTGAAGTACGCGTGTCTCCCATTGCTTTATTTGACCTACTTTTATCACCTTTTGTATGCAGCTATACTACAAAAACATCGAGGTACTTATGCATTTCCTTATTCCCCATAATATTCATCAGTTATATGAGGTTTTGTTTCATATGTGGGATTTGTATATGAATTAACCAAAACTATGGCAAGCCAAGAACGCAAATTAGCAATTATGTGAACATTACTACGTCAAAAGCTGACGACAAAAGATCAAGCTATCACCGCCAGTAGTAAGTAATGTTCGTGAGCTCATTACCAAAGACTATGAGCGTGACTGTCAGCCTCAACACGCCTCTCATATAACAAACGTGTCCTACTCATCACCGTATATGACCATCAGCTTGGTTCTGAATTTCATCCTTCTAATGATACTTCCCTGCTATAGACGCACCTCTCATGTATGGTCGTGGTTCACGATACATCCCTGCTATAGACACACCCATGTATGGGCGTGGTTCACGATACATCAATGCTCTGGTCACACCTCCTATGTATGGGCGTGGTCAATATCAAACGCCTCTACCAGTCCGCTTGATTGTTACAAAGGTCGGATATATTCGAATGACATGTGCTTATTGTATTCGCCTTTTGTTACATTAGGAAGGATCTGTAGATTGTTCACGTAGAATATGTGTGTATTGCTAGCTTGCTGAAGCTATTGAGTTCTGGGCTTGGTCTTTTAGCATATTAAAGTGCAAGAAGCAGTTGCGACTCCCTAATCGAAGTTTTATTTGGTATATCAGCCTGCGAAAGACGTTTCCGACAATATTTTCGTGCATGTATGTCATTTTGTGGGGTTTTGTACAATATGTCCCTTGATTTTTCGGACCGTTGTGGCATATGGGCAACAAACGACGGCAATTGGCTCCTGAGTTTGTCACGTCGTCCACCGTTTAGCCGGATAGCTTGATTTTTTTCTCGTTTGTTTGCCAGGGAACTGTTGTAGGTGTAAGCATAATCGTATTCTATACCGTTATCGTGTACATCATATACCGAAACGAATTTCATGTGGCTTGGAGTACTTGTTCGCCTAGAATATTGTGACAAACTTCTATTATGCAGTGTGAAAACGTCCATCAAGGGGGACCGAGCGATAATACAGGCAGCGCTGGAACACAGCGATGCATCTCGAATTCAGGCCCGTTTCATGGTTATCAATGATTGATTCACTATTTGTCTGTCCTGTAACGGAAAATATCTTTTCCTGTGACTTTTATTTTGTTTAATGATAAAACGCTTTCAGCAATGAAAACTGTTACTGCATTCAATGAAGTTTTTTTCAATAAATCAAATACAATTCCAATAAATTGTATCTGCGGATAGCCTTTAAAAGATTTCAAGGCCTTACGCTAGTTCTTTGTCTTACCTAGGATACCAACACCAATAATACATACTTATCTGGTATAAATGTGTTACTTACAGCTAGTACAGTGCATAACTGCCATCACATTTTGCTTTTATTATATGTCAAGAAAGCGAAATATCCTCATCTGCTTCATATAAAGATGACTCTGGAAGCATTGACCTGGATTACAGCATTGATTGTTTGTATCGCCAAGAAGAAGAAGCAGGAGCCAATGGGGGCATACAGCTATACAGGTTTGCTTCTCCAGCTAGGACTGACCCAGCAGCTAATCCTCAAATAGAAGAGGACTTGGCTACAGCACTTGGTAATGGCACATAAGTCAATCCAAGCAATTTTAAACCATTTGCTGATATTTTGCTCTTATTTTACTGTCGTCATTAAGTCTGGCTTGAAATTATCCTCTTATTCATGTTTTAGGTCAATTTTGATTTGTTCTAAAAAACTAGTTATTCATTGTAATAAAGCCCTGTACCAGGTGCTCATGTGGCTCATCTGGGCCAATGCTTACAGTGGCAGTAATCATGCACTGTCAAGAAGTGTTAAAGTGCAAGCTATGGGTGTGGTCTGTACAACAGCCATCCAGGATTTGTCTCTGGAAGACTGTGTCCCTGGATACTAGAAATAGCATACAGTTGTCGTGGATCATTTATCTAAAATATGCGGCTGCAGAGAAAACCTTAAAGCCCTACCTCCTTAACACCCTACAAACTTCATACCATGAGGAACGCGCTACGCGTGCCCTCATTGGTCAACTAATTAAAAGCTTTAAGCCTCAACCCTAACTACACAGTGGCTGCCCGCCAACTTAGACAGTCCCGAGCAAGCCCTCAAGCAAGCAGCATCTCCTGGTATCTCCTCCTACAATAGTCTTCAGGCACACATTTCGGTAGTTATCAAAAGAACCTTAAACTGAATAAAGAGAAGTTTATATTTCGGCCCCCTACAACGTCGTTGACTTGTTTCTACAACACCACATAGCCATCAAGAGAATATAGCCACAACACAGTGCTGATTGCCAGATTGTAAAGATGATTCAATACACTAGTAATTAAATTCAGTACGTGCTGCCTACTTAATTTATTTCATCTGCACAAAATGATAGGAATCATTAATTCAAAAATCTAAGTTCTATTATATACCTGCTCACAAAATATCTCCAATAGTCATTGTTCATAAACACCATTTTCAATATCCAGAACAAGTGCAAGCTACATATATCTGCCCGACGTGATAAGTCTATTTGACAGATCACGGGAACAGCCGTATTAAATTGAACCGCCCCACCCGGATCACTACCGGCCATGTCAATTTTGTCAACGGACAAGTGCAAAGTCTTGCCACTTACGCGTATCCCTACTGGCCATGTCAATTTTGTCAACGGGCAAGTGCAAACTCGGCCACTTACCCAAGTGGACAAGCCTTAGCTAGAGTTCCAGTACCGAAGACAGTTTTTCATAGGCTTCGGATATGTAAATGACTTAAATTAATTGTCTACGTGGGAGGATAATAGGTTTAAATTTCTTTTCCATAAATACCCCCAGACCGCTGCGACCGCAGTGGCTATTTTCACTTTTGTTTTGTTTTCAAAATCAGAACAGAAACATGTAAGGATAAGTATACTCAAGAAACCATGGCTCATAACTAGCTGAGGAGTGTCTGTAAATAACGATTAATTTGTACGGCAGCTAGCACGCAAATAGAAACAACGTCCGAGGGGAGTCTTGTGACATATGACGTCACACCGCCTACGTTTATCGACAGCGTGTGATCGAGAAGTTCCGCAATGTGTTGTTTGTTTTAGTTTATTTCATGTTTACTTCGCGTCGGATCGAAAAAAGAAAGCAAGTTATTGATTAGAAAATCGCGTTCTATATAATTTCGAAAATTCTTAATTTTGCCAATACTTGCCCTTGAAGTATAAATACTTATCTGGTTTGAAATGAGTGATATTGGTGATTATTTGCAAGAACATAAGCAGAAATGGTGATGATGCGAACGCGTGTCATTACGTCCTCGTAAATTTCTACGGTTGATGTTACATAATCAGACTTACTGCATTAACGATAAGCAACAAATAATTATATCTATTCGATCGTTGTCAAGTATCCTGTGTGCTTTGCAAGGCAGATTATCCATCCAGACAACATCGCGTCACAGCATACATTACAAAACAGCGGTATCATCAAATATAGGCTCTACTTCATGAAACGTCTCTTCTTTATTTACTGCAGATATCCGTTCTAGTGATTGTCGAATATCCTTTCATTCCTGCGGCTGGATGAAACTGGGATGAAAAATGCTGATTTGTAGTAGGTGTTGTCATTTACCGTACATATAAAGATAGGCAGCCCATAAGATGCGTTTTGAATTACCCTAAGCAAGATACTTGGTTTGCCTCGAATAATTGTTTCCAGACGCCAATACATCGATGCCGGACAAACAAGCCTACAGGCAAAATGAAACAAAATTGACGTACGTTTGTAATCTTTCGGAAGGTAATATCAGTCTCGCTGAGTATGGATGTGCAATAAGTGATGGTCTTATGGCCTGGCCACAGCGGACTCGTGATGCGAAGTAGGCCACTCTTTTTAGTGTCCCTTTGCGTGCCACGAACAGATATCTAACCACATATCAGGGATTGCTTCATGATAGCACGGTGCCTCCATCTATCACAGGTGAATAAGCACTCCCTTCTGCCGCTTTACGACACAACGGACAGCAGTAAAGTCGCAGACAAGCCAAGTTGTGGCTTGTGGAGCATTTGGGATCAAGTGTCCGCATGAATCAGTTCAAGATTGGATACCAATTTAGATGCACTTCCATAGTTGAATTATTACTCCAAAACAGCTCTTCGTAGCATCATTTATGTCGGTTTACAAGAGCCACAAGGGTACACTGGCGTCACTGACTTACGCCACAGGGCGTCAAACTTGGGGCAAGATATTTATTCTCTAAAGCTAATCAGTGCTGGCTTTGGCGTCGCTGTCGGTGTAGGTCTCATTAGCTAGATACCAACAGGTCATTGGCATTTTGAGAGAATGATTGGGAAATTAAAGGTCACGAAAGAAGACTCCAGGTCCAGTAATGTTTTCTTTGTCCATGATACTCATCAGTGTGCGTCACTCTGACCAATCTTCATCAACATACGACTTCTGCACCAATTGACCCGGTATTGATATTGCCGTTTGACGAGCACAGTGACGGGAGATGCAATATTGGCAGAGCATATAAAAGAGAGGCGTTTTGACAAAAAATGATAGTTGGCGGTCATGTACCACATATGACATTATTCACCAGATACTGTTCGGACGCAGGTGAGTACCATGAATACATGACGAAGTTGCATCTGTGTGGATCTTTTGTACCCGTTTATGAGTAGGTTGTCCCGATTTATACAGTGTACCCGACTTTTGTCCACGTCAACATTCTAAGTAACATAACTTCCCAGGTAACGTTATCACATGGGCGCATTCGAATTCTTATGCTTTCTATGTTGTCATTATGTGGGAAACAAGTTATCTCTGATTCTTAAAGCGACTCATACGAATATTGCAATACATATTTCAATTTGGTGAAAATCTCATCATCATATTTTGAGTATAAACCAATTTACTTCGCTGTTCCAAGGACGAAGGTTGATAGCAATACTTTAACCCAACTGTATTGTATGACATTATGCACACATTGCAGATGTTTTTTTGTTATTAACCAGCGTATCTGGGGACAAAATGTTTGTTCCAGCCACTATGAGGTTGATTTTCTCCGTCTCAATGCGTGCACTTACCCAGCTGCACTCGTGCAATTTTTCCTCTTGCGTCGCGCATTACAATTTGCAAGATTGCTGCCTTGTATTTAATAAAAATGACGTGATAACCATACTTGCGAACCCGCATTGCTATTAACTTCGTTGAAAATCATTTCATTTCGGTATCGTTGGGGATCAGGACTGGGTTACAACAGGCATTAACAATTATTATTAGCAAAAATTCTCGGCAACGATCGGGAATCTGGTAGTCCTGGAAAGTCTTCGCCATTTCTGGACGTGATCAATCACGCAACGGTTGCTTCTTTGCGCCTTTATGGTGATTAATGAACTCGGTTAACACAGATGTTGTAAAGCTTGAAAGCCTGCTTATACGTGATGGTGGCTGCTCATGAATATGCATCACGCTAATGAATATTTACGAAGCATTAGAGGAGGATGAGAATTGAACAAGAGACTATAAAAATAAACATACAAGGGTCTCAGCGCTCATACATTTGCGTTATCTATGAAATATTGGGATCATGAATGTTTTGATGGATTGCAGAGCGTGGATACATAGTGGCAGTATGCGTTCGATTAGATTAATGGTTGGTGAGGGAATATTATTGGTGAGAACTGATTCGGTGAACGCAGCTGCTGGCATATGGTTTGTTAATAAATTCATGGGCTTGAGACATAACTTCTCGTTATACATAACGCAACCTGGCACAGACCAACACCAAATGTCATATCCCTCCTCCCCAAGACAAACGTATTTAACTGCTGAACGCTGAACATTATCCACTGAACAAATGAGGTGTTGTTCCCTCTTCCCGACATCATGCTCTTGAATCTATTCTTCCTGGTTTTAAGGTGGTGCGCTAGTGCAATATTCCCTACAAGCATCTTTCTCTGATTCTTCATTAGCATACAAGAGTGCTTTATGTATGGCATAGTTAATATGCTGGTCCTAATACCGTGTTGATTAAACGCTACTGAACATCGCTGTAATGTTTTTTTAAACTGATATATATCCAATTACCATCCGTTGATATTTTGGGTATGTTGTATTGTCCGTTTGATGCTCTGGTTACCTGACTGATTAAAACTTGATCAATATGAATGCAACGCGGTTGCCTGACGCTTGCTTGTCAGCAATAGAAATATATTGCCAATTTTCTGCCGCAGTATCTATGGGCCATTACACTTGATTACTGTAAATAGGCGTAGGCCATGTGATCGTATAATGGGTATGGTTAACCGACCATTATAGCGGGGAAATACAGGTAACTAATTCTCTTTCGTGGCAATAAGCCGTGTCACATTAGTGCGCTAATCTGTTTATAAATCATTCAGTTTCTCTTGTACTAAGCATCGTCTCTCCGTTAATAATTTGCCTTGAAAGACATTATTCGTTGTTCTTGTCGCCTTTATGACGATGGAGAGATCAAACCACTGCAGCACTAATTGCAAATATTCAATGCGCTGAGGAACTCATCTCCCTCCTTCTGCTATATCATACCTGTCATCATGCGCTTGGCAGCCACCATGCCTTGCTAAGGCTAATCGACGGGCTGAAGCAGGCGTTAGACCGACGTCTGCTACTGAAGTACACGCGGTGAATAGGAAGGACTGGACATTTATACTTATTAAGACTTGTGTCGTTACACCGCGCTGATTTATTGGAGGTTTTACAATATAACAGATCGTATGTGACGGGAATAAAATATAGACGCGCTGATTAATTATGTAGCGATGTGGTATGGTGTTTGCTTTGCAATGGCCGAGCTTTTTGATGTTTTATTAGATTTACATAACAGAACCGCGGACAAATGAGGTCAATACATATTCAATTCTTGAGTGATTTGTAGAGCTTGCATGGAGCAGGGATAAGGTATACGTCATGTTACCTTTAATGCAATGTTGACTGTATTACAACATTACCCATTTAATCATCCTGGCAGTCATTTCGTGTTTGAGACGTATTACCATTATACATCCTGCAATCGATAATTGTTTTATATATAGATCTATATAAGGATGAACATGATCTAGCCCGCTGTACCGGCTATGTTGCATCACCCTGGATGACCACCGTTAACCTTTAAAACTCGATACCTCAGGGATAGAACATTTGTGAGGCATGTTACTGATAACGCCGATGTGCATTGGTAAATGGAGGCTGAACTGCACAATGTCCAGTAAGCTAATGATTCAGCTCTATTTGATGAATCAATTGCATCACAATATCTTTTCAGCGTGTCGTATCATAAGTCAACTCAAACTGTGCATGCAACTCAAAGCGCGCATTTGAAGTCCAAACTTCATACCGGGATCGTTTCTAGACATAAGTCATCGATAATGGATCTTCAATTCATGATTAGTGCGCACATAAACGAAATACTATGACGACTTAGGTTGTCGCATCATTTCTCTCTTGTTATTTGTCTTATCGTAGATTTTTTCCATTGAGGGTAGCCCATTGTATTTTGAATCTTAAGTAATAACTTATTATAGTAAAGACTGACCATTGGCCGCTATGATTTACTCAATTCGAATGAAGTACATTCTCATCATGACAGTAATTGCTCGTCAAAGGTGGCAATTCATCATCAATACCATCATATTGATTGGTCATCCTTCGCCTTCGCCATCTGCATAATTTGGATAAGCATCATCATAGTTTTACTTATTGTGGTCATTATGTCATCATCAGTATCATCAACACACCAATAAGTCGAAGTCCTTAGTCATGACATTTTTAATTTTCATCACCATTATCCTTCATCACTGTACATTTAACACTGTTTTGTCATTAATACAGTAATATGATTATGAAACACCGCAACTTGCGAATAGATTATGACAATTGTCATGTTTATCTCATATTAATGGTATCACCAGTGTTTGCATATGCATGTAGACTGTGTCTGCATCTTGTGTATCACAAACAAATTAGCCTTGATATATTTCAGGATAAACAATGCAATCAATTTTGTAATATAGCCAAATAATATTTGCACTTAGAAATTAGATTTATCCACCATCAATTTGCATTGACAATATATATTATAATAAAACAATCCCATTATTTGGAAGAAATACTACCGTCATAAGTTGCTAATGAAATTGTTAATCAATAGAATAACAATCACTTAATTTGCGTTTAACGTTGGTTAGCTTCTAAATAAATGCATCTATTTGTTATACAAATCGCAATTGTCAAGATATATGTGATATTATGTTGACCTTGACCGCAAACAAAGGTCAAGGTCACCGAGAAAGTGCTAAACTTGAACCTCGATTAACTTTATTAATAACCTTGGATCGTTACAACATTTACATCATTTTGTAGCGGGTGTCATTTCCGCTAGCTTTGCAATAACACATCAGGCTGTACAAAGGTCGCCGCTGCTCTCTTCTCGTCTCATTGCACGCCTTGGTAATAATTAATAAACGAAGCATTTCCTAGAGTAGGCCTAATCATTGTCAATCTGTTATGGCCCCGGAAAGCATAATTTCTTTAATAAATTTGATCGATTACAAAATCATCAAATTTACGTGCGATGGTCATAACAATTGGTGTAATTGTGGTTGCCAAAAATTCAAAATCCATAATATCTTGGCCAATTATGGGCCCATTTTGTAATGTTATTGACTTTCTTGTACAGTTCGCCAAGTTCCCCCATACAACTATGGGCTTTTTTGTTTAACGTTGGTCAGCTTGTAAATAATTGTTAAATGGCAATACAGGTTGCAATTCTCATTGTACACTTCTAATTTTGTTTTGGAATTGATAGTGTCAATGATGTGCAGAACTCAGAGGTTTTGTTTTGACATTGATTATAAACTTAAGTCAAGGTCGTCGAAAGAAAGTCGGAATTATCAATAAATCAACAATTAGCTTGGCCAATTATGGGTCCAACTATGGCTATGACTCGAAAAGCTTCATTGGAGCTTATACGTACATCGCCGGCAAGCGCCCTCGGATAAGTTTGCATTTTATTTGTTCATTAGCTTGTTTTTTTTTTTTTAGTTCATTTATAAAATTTTCTTCAAAACAACGTCATTAAAAGCTACTTCATAGATTGCCTCGACTGATTACTATATTTTACTAGGCTCTCTTTTATCAATGCATATCCTTACCCTTACCTAAACCTTTTTAGCGTACGAAAACCATAATACGCATTATAACCTACTCAAAACCTGTCACACTTCTACAATAGCAGAGAATACCTGTTGCCTTTGTATAATTGACTAATCATTAGCTCAATAATCTATAGCAAAACATGTTGAAAGCTATGGTATTTATTTGGTACAGTTATCAGTTAATCATTTGCCATTCATCGTGGCTGACACTTCTTCAGCAGGAAAAACGTGCTGTTTGTGTGTCTAGGTCATTGTATTGCTCAACTATGGGTCGCAGATAGTGGCACTTTTAGCTTTTCATTACAAAACAACAATACCGAGGCATGGGTATTGGCAAATTGGAGTTCCAAGAAGCAATGTAATGACTCCGAGGAGGTAACATCATCATTTATACCGTAAAAGCAGCAATTCCAACATGTTTAAACTGGGGATGTAAACTTACCTTCGGTAATCATTATTTGCTTCAAGTAGAAGGCGTTCCTCAAAGACATGATTCTATTTGCAGTAGTGACGTCGTTATCGAATCGATTACTGCGAACAATTTTTCTCGAGAAGTTTTGTACGATCAGTGCGTTTTTTAGCGCCGTTGGTTGGACTTCATCTCTTTTTTAGAATGCATGGCAATAGGAAACAATCAGTGTGTTGGACTCGGTTCTCTGATAGCGTGCACGACGGACTGCTATTGTTAAGCTCCACTTTACAGCGATGATGCGAGTATTGCACGATGTCTGGTCGCATCCCGGTTACGCAGTGGCTTACCTGAATGTATCAAGTTGGAATATTTTGCGTTTGCAAAAGGCCAGCACCTCAATTATTTCCGTAACTGGGTCTTACTCACGCCAAACTAACCGATGATTTGCCACAGCTCGCATTGTCTGAATTGTGCAATAGAGATATGTTTATATGGATAACAGCATTGAATCTCGAACGCTGCAGAACTTTCATGACGACATATCGAGCCATATTTACATAGTTCTGACGACGGTGTAGTACCGCATGATGATGCATAAGTCCTGGCGTTAGCGGTGAACCAAGAAGTTAATGAAATGTACCTAAAAGTACTCTTATAATCCATTGGTTCGGACGTGACGCTTTGTGTCAGCATATCATATGTCCTTTTGCATTCTATATCAAATAAAATATGTGCGGAATCTGTTTTCTCTAAATATACAGTTGTAATTATGCACTTTATGCATACAGAATCACAATCTTGATCTAATAACATTTGCCCTAGCTGAAGAGATAAAACGATTCCTCTAAAAACAACACATCAAACAGCTATATATCGTTGTGTAGGATTCCATACATCAAATGCAAATTTCTTTGCTTGAAAAGTATATAATTCATGAACTATTCCAATATTTTACAATAGTACGCTATGTTTAACGTATCAATGCGCAATTGCACTGAATATTTTAATCATTGCTATGATTTGTGGCATTCAGGAGGCTTTAAAACAAGTGCAGCATCATCATTGAAACACTCATAATGACATAAGATTAAGTCATTGAAGCTATAATGGGCTTGCCCATAAAACGACCCAAAAGAAGTTGGGATTGACGAATCTATCGATCTATAACCGATCGCATGGAAGATATAAAACGTCATCTTAATGAGTAATGTTCAAAAGTCAGCGCATCAAGCAACTAAGGTTATTCGACAAGTACCTGAACGGTCAGTAAACCCAACAATGTCGCATTCAATTCCACCGTAAGCGGTCGTAAATCGATTTGACAAAATGAATTATGCACATAAACAGCTACTAATGCTACTGACTAATAATCTCTCCAAATCTGCATGCGTCAACTTTGTCACGGTACTTGCGTCAATCTCTTTCAATACAACAATATGTTATGTTATGTCGAGGCATGATTTGTACAATACGAACAAGCAGATGCTCGGTTGCGCAGTCATTGAACTCAGATTGCTTTATGATAGAGCAGTGCCATCATCCATCAAAGGTGAATACGCACTCCTTTCATCAGCTTTACGACACAACTGTAGTAAAAAGGCCAAATGGTGACTTGTTGCGTATTGGGGATCAATTGCCTGTGTGAAGTAATTTGAGATTGGAGAAAAATTATTACTCCTAGATTGTTCGTCATTGCATTAGTCATAGCTGATTACAAGAGCTCAAAAACAGCCACAAAAGATACGCTGGCGTAATTGCTTACCAATCTTGCATTATGTACGACGATTGATCCCATATTTATACCGTCATTTGACGAGCACTGCGAAAGGGAGGCGTTTTGACAAAACACATTATTCTGGGCTGTTCTGTACCATTTATTTACCATACACTGCTCGGGAGCCAACGCTTATATGAATATATAATGAAGCAACCTTTAATGTTGCACAGGTGCCGATCTATTATCCCCGTATATGAGAAGGTTGTTCCGACTTATACTACGTACCCTGCTGCTGTCCCCGTTAATCTCCTACATTACATAATTCCATCGAGAACGGGATCACTTGGGTGATTCGTATTCCCATGCTTTCTTTTTTGTCATTGTGTGGAGAACAAGATATCTCTGATTCTTAATGCCTCTCATGCGAATATTGCAAAAGTTAACCCACAACACGGATATCAATTTGTTGAAACTCTCTAATCACTATGGTGATATATAAGTTCGATTGAATCTGTAACGTTAGGGGTTTTCACGAAAGCCTTGTTAGTTTTCTTGTGAAAGTGTGTGCGATGGAATGTACGAACACTCATTGGAGCATTATCCGGTATTGAGTGATTCGAAGCATTTCTTTGTTGATTTACCAAAACATTGTTTCCAGCCGTTGACGCAAACAACAATTGCATTGACGCACATGGGTGCATGCATCATGATGCATGTTGGTGTATACATGCATCATGATGACTACTTGCTGTTAACGTCAATTTGATGTTACTGTGTAGTAACCGATGAATTGACGTCACTATTCAGCTTCTGTTGTGTTGATATCTGGCGGCTGTTGGATAGAGGCTGGTGATATTGCCTATAACACTGATGCCATAAGTGCGAAATAAAGGTTGTTATATCCACATAGATAAGAATCCACAACAATCTCAATTTATAAACTCTTCCTCTTATTGCGTGCAGCCGCTGCTTTGTAATTTATTATGCAGCTGCAGGCCATTATTGATTTTTGTAGCAATTATTTACTTTCGAAAGCTCCCTGAAATTATATCAGGAGCGCGTATTCTGGGATGCAAAATTCTGCACTGAGAGCTACTATAATCAGCTGCTTATCAGTCTGACCTGCTGTCTATAATGTGTTTCTATAATGGTGCGATTCGACAAAAATGGCGACAGTCACAGTTGTTTGGTGTTTAATGCGTTTTGTTGCACAACTGAAACAGATTGGTGGTCATATTTTCAACCAAATAAATGACAATTTACCCACCATATATGCCGTCATATTAACACAAGATACGCTGCCGGGAGCATATAACCACCACTGATGTTGGCGTGCTAGACGTGAGTCTGACAGGCATCGTTGTAGATGTCAGATTGCTGCTGCCGTGATCGAGACAGCTTTGGAGACAACCGTTCGTATTCAATTATGAGCTTCTGCACTTTGCGATAAGACATGGATCGCATATTGACGCCTAGCATTATGGCTGAGCAATGACCAATCTACTTGAACACCCATTCATCAACAAAAGCGTGGGCACTGGCAAACCGCTCACATTGATGTAGTGTAGCTTATCTAGACAGAATAAGACTACAATTATTGTGCATATTATGTTGAAAACTAGGTGTAGTAGGTCATATATAATGGTTAAGGCTATTTGGTGGATTGAATTATTACTGAATCACGGGCATTTCATCATCACGGACTTACTGCATATATCATGTCATTATTGCATCACGGACCTGTTATATTCATAGAGTTTGTTTTACACCACAGTCTGGAATATGGAGTGATTATTTCACCGCAGCCTGGCTACGTCATCAGTACATCACGAGCACGCTAGGTATATTGCATCATTATTGAATTACGGACATTCTAGGTATAAAGAATCATTCCTATATGAGCCTTTACCCTCTCTTGAGCAGCACCGGGCTGCCCTGTCCAGTATATGTCAGTACCACCCTGCCGTACATATATATGACCCATCCTGCTAGTCTCATCCCGTCTCATTCCGTCAGTCTGACTGATCCTCCACCTGGCAGATGTTGCGCTGATGACTCGCCTAGAGCACACCTGTGCCCTGCTATCCGGATCATTTTGACGAACTCAGTATTCTTTTACACATGCCTTGCAATGTTAACAGCTTACTGTGTCTTACCAAGGACGAAGGTTGCTAGCTATACTTTAACCCAACTGTATTGCACCAAGCTATGGACCATTTTAGTGCCGACTGCATCTGTAGACAAAATCGTATGCCGCAGCCGCTCCGACCTTATCTTCGCTGATTGCTATGTGGGGACATCTGCATCGGTATGCAAATTTATTCCATATCAGTGTTCAATTCGGATTGCTTTCGTTTTAAATCGCTAGGATTTCCAACAACACTGGGTGCGTGAAAGGTCCCCGGAGAAGTAAACAGAAGTCTATGCATATTGGTTTTTGTGAATGTTGGATGTTGGGATGGAGGGGGTGGGGTGTCGGCTTTGCTAGTCGGTGGCAGGGCGGATGTGGTTCTGTGTATGTGGATTTCCTCCTTCTCAACGCCTGCACTTACCCAGTTAGACAGTTTTACACACATGCAATTTGTCATCCTGCTTCGTGCATAACAATTTCCCTGATTGCTGTCTTAAACTTTAAAACTTGCATTTAATAGAAGAATTAGTTGGCATGATAAAATAACCATACTTGCAAGATTGCTATTGACGTAGTTGAAAATGATTGAATTCCTGTCTCGTTAGAGATTGGGATTGAGTCACAGCAGGCATTCGAATGGGGTAATGGCAGGGATAAGGGTGGAGTCAGGGCGAAGTTAGCGTTGGTCACGGCGGGGATTAGGGTAGGCTCAGTTGGTTTGGGTTCATTTTGGGAATAGGGGAATCATATTTTTAACTGTTATTCCACGCCGAGCAACGATTGGGAATCTGGTAGTCTCTGAAAATTATGGCCATTGCCGGTGGTGATCAACCACGCGATGGCTGCTTCTGGGTGCTTTATGATGATTAAAGAGCTCGGTTAACACAGATGCTGTAAAGCTTTGTGAGCCTGCTTATACGTAACGGGGGCTGCTCGTGAATATGCAACACGGTAATGAATATTCAGGAAGCATGAGAGGAGGGTGAGAATAGAACAGGAGACTATGAAAAATTAAAAAATACAAGAGTCTCAGAAGTCATAAATTTGCATGATCTGTGAAATATTGGAATCATGAATGTTTTGATGGATACATAGTAGCAGTATGCGCTCTATGAGAGAAATGCTTGGATGAATAGTTTGGATGAGAACTGATTAGGCTATTGCAACCGTCGGCATAAGGTAAGGTGTTAAATTGACAAGAGCATCGGCCATCATGTCTAACTTGTTCTATACAGATATTGTACGTCATATCTGACGAGTTCCCCTCAAATACAGAAAATGGGATCCAGCACCTTCGCGAGAGCACTACACAAGGTGTACGGTCTGTGTTGGGTATCGACTTGATAACAGTTTTGACCCTCAGTCAGGTAGCCTTAATAATGGGCTCTTAGGCGTTAGCTGCTCAATGTATGTTATTGACTTTGCTACTATTGGAAGTGTTTCTTTCTTTACCATAGATAACAAAACTACAAACGAATTGGTCCTGTATTGTAGTGATACAAACACCTTTCCTCGAAAGACAATCGACTGTTAGTAGATTCAGATTCGTGACTAAACACATGCAGTAAGATCGCAATCTAATCACACTTGATTTACCGTGGGAGAGGCTGGTTTCGAAGAAGATATATTATCCCTTTGAGTCATCTTAATGACGTCGTTTGCATCCATTCATCGTCTGGTGCCGTGTGGTCAAAATGGGTATGTCCTGGTCGCGTAGGCGGTTCACTCATCACTCGCCATCAACTCTAGCATCAACGTCAGAGGTAGAGGATGTTCAATTAGCCAAGAACATAATCATACGTGATTACTTTGGTTTCCTGACCAATCAATGTTTGTACGTGGAGAGTTCACGTGTCTGTGTGTTCGATTGTCCATGCATTAGTGTGTACAGTTGTCTAGCTAATGTTACAGCGTATGAACCTGACTACTGTACAATTACAACTGCCTGTATGTGGCACAAATAGTGTTCAGTATGTAGAGGAGGAACTTCAAATATATTTCGTAGTTGGTTGATTACTCGTCCTAGACACATAATGATGTAGCCTTGAGGGGAACCAACGAACGCTGTGAGGGAATGAGGTCTTATTCATGTTAGATTGTTCGCCGAACCCTATTGCCCAGCTATTTATTTGTGACTTGTGCGGTGTATGTTGACTAACGTTATGAATACATCCCCAATGAATTGCAACTAGAGTGTAAGTGGTGTCATGACATTTCTAATTTACGAGATCATTGTGCAGCTTTAAATAGCACTGGTGAACGCAAAGCCAAATGCATTACCTTAGCCACTATCTGGCGGTCACCGTACATCAAGGGAAGTCGACAGACTCATTCAGTTCAGGCGCCATATCGGACTAAGTAATGACACAAGCTACTTCGCCTTTTCATTTGAGTATATTGGGGCAGCAAAGCACTAAATCCAGACGCAAGTTAAGGGAGGCACCTGCTGCGTGTGAGAACAACACATATATGTTGCTTCTTACGGAGGAATATATGCAACAGACAGTGACGGCACCAAACCGAAGTCTGCATTGTGACGTCAGAACAGCAGACTAAGCACACTGAGGTCCATACGATGTACAAAACATGTTATCTTGAAAGTATACATCAATTAGTCCTCAACAAAACGGATTTATAGCAGTGTTTTTTATGAATAGACGTTCATACCACACATCTTAAATCTTCATCAGCCACTATCGAGTGGACCACACAGCGAGAACATCATGCTCGTCTTTCTACCATACACGACAATGACGGCAGGGCACTGGCGCCTGTGACATGGATCTGTATTTGGTAGCATAACAATCAACACACTTGTGAATAAAGAGCAACTAGCATAAAAAATTCTATTAATACAATCTCGTTCCCCAAAACGTCAGACCAGCCTGGCTTACCACGTACCAGCTTAGCTCAATGTTTTTCTTGGGTTGACGGCACATAACAAGGTATTACAGCCTGTAAAAGACAGCCAAGGAACACAATATTCCCAGCAAATGACCAGTGAATTAAGTTAGTGATGGACTAGCTTGATGAGGGTACAGAACCGCTGTTCTGGCGAATTGCGTATTATGGCTTGTAATGGCCTCTATTTCACTATCATGTACCCACACAAAAGAGCACAAACATGACTGACGCTTAAAGATTTAATCTAACTTGCTTTAAGTCACCATGACCAGGGATTCCATAAGCACTTTGATTTTCAACTGAACGTTCTATGAATAACCCAGTATTACCCCTACTAGGCGACTGCATCAATTCACCAACATCATTTGAATCCTGCAAACGAAAACACCATGTGTGTTATTTGGTGGGTCTAACAATTTGAATTCACCGACATTGCGCCCTAAAAGTGATGAAGAGACTGCTCATCAAGCAACGATGGCGGGGTTGTACATGGATTATTAACACACGAATGGGCGGTTAGGATGAAAAACGGAACCATTGAAATATAATCAGGGATGTCATGCCCTGTAGTCTACCGCCCGTGCTGTTTCACAGCTCATATCGAGTGAATGGGAGGCAGGATAGACATGTACTGATTATGGGTGTTTCAGATGCGGAGTAAATTGATTTGCAATTGTATCGGACCAAAATGGCAGCATTAACGTCTATGTAGTCTATGTTGTTGACTTGGGGTGGTATTCTCAGCAGAGGCCCGTGTCAGATGTTTGGTGACAGAGGCAGCTTTGTATGGTTAAATAGTGCATTACATGTATGGTCAACTATATTGAAAACATGTTTGACAGACATTGCATATTGGATGTCATCGTATTTTTTTTACCATGTTCTCTCTCATCCGGAGTAGAATTGCAGGACACGCGATAATGACATATGCCATTTATCTAGGTACGAATGTGTTCATTAAGACAGTGATACAGAGAAGTCCTATTCGTTATTTTAAAAAAACACAATACTAAACAAGAGTAACGGGTTGATTGGCTGCACCTAACACAAATCTATTCAAATTCTACGAATAATTCTAAGTGAATGCCAATGAGAACATGACGTAGTTGGCGACATTAAGACCAAATTTGTAGTCTTTCATAGTGCCTCTGGGCGCACTTGGCAATAAGTTACAAACTGGATTTTGTTGATTATCAAGAGTTTGTCAACAACCAAACAAAGCCCTTCTCCTTGGTTCACAAAGTATTGTCACTTAGAGGCACGCTGCAGACGGCAGCAATCAGACAATGGTTGAGGTTGTGTCGTCTATAGCCGTTTACCGAGTCCTATTAGAAGTAATGGTGAATATGTTTGAAACAAAGCTTTGGATATATGTAGCTGGACATACCAAGAAAGAGTAGTTGTAGGAGGTTCCTACTAATCAGTCGCAAGGTAAGCAGTGACATCAGAAGTTGAAGTCCAGATTTCAAATGAGTTTTAAGTAACGTAACTAGTTCTGAGCAGAAGACGCGGTGAAACTGCAAATGCAACCAGAATTCTATACAGCGCCTGTCTATAGCTGCATTGAAACGCTGAGCTCCTATACACTGATGATGCAGAGATCGAGAAACCAATACATAATCATACTTCACATAACACGGGAGGTTCCAAAGCATCGGAAGCGCACAAAGCAAGTTGCATTGCGACACGGCTGTCCGTGAAACGGAAGGCGTCTCACCGCATTTGCACAACCCGGACGATGAGCATCATATATCTCTAACGTCATACTGATTCAGCAGACATCTCAATGCAACTAGACGTGAACAATGCAACAGGAACGCGGTCTATATTGAACATCAACCCGACGTGAAAAATCTAACCTGACGCACACATGTCATGACATGCAAATATCGGCAGATTTACAGCCCGACGACAGCGACAATCAATAAAACTCTGCCCTTCCTGATCCCAATATCTCCGAGTCGTCGACGGCGGGAGTCTACGTTACGGCTCCGACCAGGCCCACATTGAATTGTCTTACACGGGTTCACGTCTTAAAACAGACACAAGGCAAGAATCATGTTTGTTGGAAATAGCGGAGAAGCTGTAAGTTTATTCACAACGACCCATTAGCTGCATCTTCTCAAAGAAGCCTGAAACAAGAGAGACCATAGGTTATTATCCAAGTTGTTTTTCATGTGATCCCGATGGCCCGCCACTTTTTGAGGGGGGGGGGGGCGTCCTACATGGTGTGCAATGACCCAGATTATAATTACGATGTCAATAGGTTGCTTTGAGCTCCAAACGGAATGGTCTCCAGGCACTTCTGCGTCAAAAGGATTATTGCCACAGCTTCATCATGACGCTCATCGAGACGGTGTCCTGCGCTTCTCTGTCAGCCGATATCTGCCAGTCTACATACATCAAGGGTAGACAACCACTGATGTCATTACCAGCGGATAACTGTTTCGTGTGAGATTAACACTGTGATGTCTATGTAAGGTGCTGCGAGGTGACCGAAGTGGATACGAAGCAACTCTATGACTTCTATAATTATTGGTTCTAAAACATGATAAGTAGGTCAAAGATGACATCTACTAGTTGAGAGAGCCGATCATAACCTAGCCTCTTAAGTTCCTCTAGGACCTGACTATTGAATTATATTGGTGAGCATGGGAACATTCCTTGTCAGAGCCATTTATATATAGCGCATTAGTGGAACACAAGAAGTAGCTGGTGCATGATGTTAAATCTTGTTTTTGCATTTTTATATTAATCCCAAATGAGAAAAGAAGAAACGAATCGTCTAAATGTAGTTGTAGAGCGGTCTATTAATGATCACTTACATGCCTCAACCTGCCATCGCTGGCGCACACAAGCCTGGAGGGCATGACGTAAATTTAAATCTTTGTAGGATCTGTCTTAAAGAAACCAGCTACATACTCAGCTGTCAAAGTACATGGTATTGCTGCAAACATCTGCACAGCGGAACATATTGCACCATAACAATCCTCGCATTTGTAATAAAAAGCATTGTAGACTGTTTTATTCTCTCTCATCTCGCCAAGCTGGGAATGGCTGTCAGTGTAGTGCCAGATGCTTAGTCGAGAAAGACCGACTGACGTCATTATGAGCCGTGAACGTGACAACTACAATCCCAACATTCACATTGTCCAGCAGCAGCTTATAAACAATAATCAGATATTCCGTGTATATTCTTTACTTCAAAATGAGTGATCTTGGCTAATTCAACATAAAAGTTTTTTTCAAGCTAGCTTTAATCTTCTATTGCTTCGGTTGGTTTGGGGTAACCAGTCCACAGCATACGCAGTGGTCACTAAATGTAAATGTTTCTATTTAGTGAACTACCCTGTGAGGCACTGACATCCACGCAATAGATAGAGATTGTTTTATAGGCAATCTTCCTGAATTCATCCGGAAACAGACCGTAATCACTCATCACTTATTTATTATGTTGAATCAAAGTTTGTTCCAGCATAATGAACAGCCAGCCCGTTTGTGGAAATCCATGGTATATATGCAGTTGGTCAGCGGTTACTGTATATGGGCTGTTATAAAGCACGGTGATCGTCGGTTGTGGTAAATAGAAGGTTGAGTTTAGATAAAGAGTAGCGACTAATGACGTAGACAACAATACTATTGTGAGGCAAAGTGATTGCAGCACAACTGCTGGTATCATACTCAGAATAGTGTTTATGCACAGAGTGTGCTGCGTGCGTGCCTCTGTCTGTTTCTTGGTACTTTTGTATGTGTGTGTGTGTATGTGTGTGTGTGTGTGTGTGTGTGTGTGTGTGTGTGTGTGTGTGTGTGTGTGTGTGTGTGTGTGTGTGTGTGTGTGTGTGTGTGTGTGTGTGTGTGTGTGTGTGTGTGTGTGTGTGTGTGTGTGTGTGTGTGTGTGTGTGTGTGTATGCGTCATATTTGACTGCCTCATCCTCTTCTCACAAGCACTGCGCCTCAGTTCGCCGTTGTACGTCCGTCAATGCATCGTACGTGACACTGGTTCACAGGGCAGGTTCATGGGGCTGGGGGCTAGGTGAAACAGAAGTTGTCGATGATAAAACACAGCAGAAGTTGTCTTATGACATCAGTGCAGTGACTACGGTATTAGACGACCATTATCATCCGTCGATATGGAGGCTGCGTTGACAACCTATGGGGAATAGTAATTATGTGCCTCTGTTACTAGTATGGTTCCTTTGACAGTATCCTTTGACTGATGCTAGTGGTAGCTCGTTGATGTACGTGGCTAATACCTTCTCTTCTGTTCCACAGTGCGGGCGATTTTGGTCTTCAACTGTGGTTTGACTGTTTCACCGTCAGATCCTATGACGCTGCTAACAATGCGTTAGACGGTAAGCATTGTACATATATCTTGGTGTGTAATCATATGTTTGTAGTTCCTGTTGATATGGGTATATCCGCGCCTTGTCCTGTTTCTTACTCGATAGAACTGCCATATGAAAGACGATGGATGTTGTATATGTGTCCTAACACTCGCCTGTCAGTACAAATATTCTATTTTAATGACCATATCATTCGTGATGCTCCTGAATCTATTCCTCCTGGTTATAAGGTGGTGTACTTGGGCCATATTCCCTACTAGCATCTTTCTCTGCTTCATCAGCAGCACACAAGAGTGCTTTTTGTATGGGATGGTTAATATGCCTGTTCTAATACTGTGTTGATTACACGCTACTTAACCTCGACGGAGTGTTTGTTATACTGATCTTGTTTCCATTATCACCCATTAATATAGTGGCGAAATTGCTATTGGCGATATTAACTGGCATGGTTTTCCGACCATAACGGCGTGATACAACATATAGCTATTTCTCTTAAGTGGCAATATTCCGTGTTTAAAGTTAATATACAGTAGTTGAAGTTGAAGGCGATCACGTAAGGCAAATCTGATGCAATGCTGCGAGGAATCGTCCGTGTTCTGTTTCTGGTGCGTTACTACAGACTCATCATATCTCTTTGACGAATTAACTGGAAATCTGCAGGGTGTGTAGCGCCCCCACCCCCCTCCAAAATCACATCTCTGCCAGTGGAGTGCATTCAACACATGCTTAGCTGGTTAGAGCACGCTTTTATATCACGAAATACTGTTTATTCTGTCACTTTTGCCGACATTGCCTGATGCATCACCATCAACAACTATCTGCCAGTCACCATATGTTTCTGATAATGCTGATGTGCATTGGTAAATACAGCCACAACAATGAGACGACCAATAAGCTAATGATGTGGTTACATATGATGAACCACATACCTCACAACAACTAGTCATGACATCAAGCAAGCTGTCGGAGATTTTCAGCATGTTGTATCAATATCCAAATCACACAGTGCAGGCAATACAGCGTGTGATGTCCAAACTTGTATTGCGGACTCGTTTCTGTGCATTTGCTATCAACAATGGGCCTACATGTCCATGATAAGTGAGCACGGAAAGGTAGACTATGAAACAGTGATACAGGTGGAATTCCATTTAGTCGGATTTATCGATGATGAACATAAAATGCGCCCACTACAACACTGAGTCATAAAGATACAGCAACTGCTTCATCACTGACGTCGTCCCTGTTTTTGATTTGAGCTGATGAGAAGTGTGTGATTGCAATACATCCAAGAACTTTATATGCTAATGGTTATTTAAATAAAACATTGGCCAATTAAACACGATACAAACACCTGCCATGTGACTGTTCAGAACAAAATTACCCACTTCTAGTTTACTTGCGTAGAGGTATCTGCAATCCAATATCGACTGCCTTGTTGACCAGGTACACCACTGTGTTGATCCTGACGCAAGAGACACAACGAACTTAAAACAAAAGTATTAAGCCATAGCCAAGAATGAATGTGTGCAACTGCAACACCATATCGAATAGGTGCATTTCAATCTAAGGTGTACCGCAGAAGAACGATAGTTTACGCCCGCACGTATTAGACCAGGAAACACGCCTCCCATCCCTCTTCCTCCAGATATTTCCCCTGATAGGGTAATGCGCCGTAACTTCTATTCTAATACTCGTGCAAATGTCTGCGTGCCTACTATAGTATAACGACACGACATGTCGTGGTTACAAGCACACATTGTGCTTCTCATAAGGGAGTTCTTAACGGCGTATATTGGTATTGTTTAATATTAGACTTGCAGTGACAACATTGCTTGTATTGTACATGCACTGTCTATGGAGGGAAATCTACAGTTGTTGGTGTTGCGGATGTAAATGTTGTTTTTACAAAGCTGTAAAACAGGACACCCGATGAGTCACATGTTGACAATTTGGTTTTCGGTGAAGTAATTAGCTAGCCGTTTGTACTTTATACTTATGGAATAGAGGGTACCTGTTTTAATGACTCCCTTTCAATTCCGTTTAAAGAGGCTTAAAAGGGTCGATTGCGATGCTTTTGTTTTTATATTTGCTGTTACAGCTGTATTCTCATTTCAATTAAACAAAAGAACCAAGTTGATCATGCGTAGATAATTTTACTATCCTTACAATCCATTTAGGAATTCTTATTAGAATTGTTTTAACAAAAATAATCCTGATCGTCATTTTGGTTTACCAACTGGAAGCCATACATTGAAACAATGTGTGGCATACTGCAAAATCATAATACTATACCGTTGTGTGCTTCTAGGAGTTTTCCAATCCCTGCTCAAATTCTGAATGCAATTGGATTTAGAAAGACACCATTCTTTCCCCAATCTCACGCTTTATCCGATGCGCAGCACTGCCGTTCAAAACAATGTTCTATTCGCTAAGGAGGATGGGTAAACAACTTACCGGCATACCGGCATATATATATATATCGTTGTTAGCTATGTCTTTATTTGCACATGCATGTTGCGGATGACAGTGAGTTGAACAAGCGATTCCATTCTGTCGGCAACTACATTTTTTAGCTGATTGGCATGGTCCAGTACAACAACATGAGCTCTTGACAAATCCATTGCCAGAGTTTTCTTTCCGGGCTGCGTTCCGCAAGGAAATGGATTTTGATAGGTCAGGCATCAAACTCCCTGAAAACTCCATCAGATCACCTGCTCTATATTTACTGTTCAGAATTCCGTGTCTGCAGGTTAATTTGTAAGACTTGACCTTCTGACCATGAACATCGGTCACAACACAAGACAGGCGGGGGAAATCTGTAGATGCTCGATCAATCTGCGGTATCGCTACTGACACAGTGTCTCCCAAACTAAACTCCCGTGCCGTAGTACGTTTCTTTCGGTTGTAGTGGTCAGCCATTTTGCTGACAGTCTTGTACGTACGATCACGTGCCTTGTCTCTGAAGCTCTCATGCTTCATTTGTTTGGCTGCTGATGAGTCTGAATCGTCAACTGTAGGTCGCTTTTGGCTTGCTGATTTTGTTGGTTTATGATCTGGAGTTGAACTTGATTCATCATCTTCAGAAATGTCATCATCTGATGTTTCTGTGGAAATGTTCTGAACACTGTCTGGGCTTACAGTTTGCTTTGGATTCTCCAATTCCTCCTCGTCAACAACGTGGATCTCTGCCCCAAGAACCATGGCATACTTCGGTTCCTGGCCAAACACTAGCTTGTATGGGAGGTCACCGGTTGTATCAGAGGGCTGGGCGTTCATATGGTACTTGATACGAGGTAACCACGTGGACCATGGACATGATGTGTCACATTCTGACTTCATTGCAGCGATGCGTTGCTCAATGACACGGTTGCCACGCTCCACAACACCCTGTGATTGAGAGTGTCGAGGTCGACCTCTAACAAGCGTGACATCATCACCCCAAATCTCTCAAAGAGGGAATGCAAAAGTTGATTCACAAATTCGCGGCCATTGTCAGAGTGAAAAATCCGCGGTGGACCTAGATATGCCAGTACACGTTGTTCGATCATTTCAGCAACTTCGTGGGCTGTTTTCCTCTTTAAAGGAAAGAGTATATGAAACTTCGTGAAGTGATCCACAAAATGGCCAATGTAATTGAATTCCTGGTCAGGCATGTGCCGCATATCAATCAAATCAATTTGCACTCGTTCTAAGAAATTGTTGCAAATGATGGGTTTCAATGGTGGTGGTGACTGAGTCAACTGGCATTTCGGGCAGTGTTTGCAAAACTCTTGTATGTAGCTTCGTGTGATTCCGTAGTAGTGAGTGTACACCTGACGACAGAAACATCAGCAACATGTATTTAGCGGGAAAAGAATTACAAAAGTACCAGGAACTTTATGGACAATTATCAAGGTATCAAGATAATAACCGTTAAATGCAGCAGCAAATAGAATACTTACATAATAAGAGCATTTCTTGTACCCAGCATGGTCCATTTCGGTCTCGTGTACAGTTTTGACCACATCGAAGATGGTGTCAGTGGAAACAACCCTCAAGAATTTCTGGTGCTCACCAGTAGCCGCTTTTTTAACAGGAACAACCAGTGCATCTCCTACGCCTAAGGCTGGCAAATCCATTAAGTCAAATTGCTTGGATTTAGCGTAATGTCGAAAATGTGGATTGACTTCTTCAGCAGGGTTTTGAAGATGATGCACAATGTCTTTATATTTCTCGCCAGTTATCAATGGTGCTCTTTTACTCTCAACCAGTTTCTGAACGTGCTCATTCAAGATGGCACGCCGGCGTTCTCTGTCAGCCATTTTTTTTCTTTTTGCGTTCTCTGTGGTCAGTTTGAAAGTGAAAAATAATTTTTATTGACAGCGCTTATATTCAGAAACTCCCAGCCAGCAGGAGCACGGGAGCGTCCGTGACGTGGAGCGTCCGTGACGTGGAGCGTCCGCGACGTATGACTGCGTCTCCCAGACGCCTGGTCCGTCGTTAAATTGCACTTGTCCCTTCCAACAAACACCCATTCCCGATACGACATTGTCGCCAAGCGAGCTGACGCCAGGTGGTAACGATGACAAGTATATCTGTGATACCATCTACCAATAACATCACCGTGTCATCGGATATACGAAACGGAGTCAATGTCATGATTAAGTGCGTGCAGGTTAAAACCTGGCTATTCACGCAAAACAATTCATGTGGCATTCTGCAAGCTTTGATAGGAACATATGAGAAAATATAATTTGCTAAAACTCACAAAAATTGATTCACCGTCAGACCAACGGCAGCGATTGTGGGGCATTTGCCATCCGTTTGCCAAGACCCTGCTAAGAGCACACGATCCCTGCATCCAAAGCTATATCTACTCCAGACAACACCATGCGGATTCACTGCCAGCTGGTGACTAGCATAGTGATGCGGACACCTGACATTCTTATGTCACTTTAAGATGGTTTTTGCTTCCACAGATGATATCTGTTGGATTTGATGTTGATTTCTATTACTTTTTATGATGATTTTCTTTTCACATACTATGGGTCTTATCCATCCTCAGAAATGGTCAGACCCATCTGCAGATGGTTCTGACCCATCTGCAGATTATTTTGTTCCTTATCATGTTTTCCCTGTGTTGCTTAGAATATGGTACTACGGCACATATTTGCGTGCATTAGGTTGCACGTAACGGAAATAAATATAAATCTGTAATTTTTTTTGCAATGAGTTTTGCAATCAGCATTTGCGTCAAAACCATTTGTGGATGATTTTCTTTACATCGTATGTTTACAAAGTAACGCATGGGATTTGGCAAAATGACTATGCCACTGAGTTTTTCGTTTGTTCGTATTGTAGCCAAAAGCAGGAATAACTTAAAATACATAAGTATAAGACGATGCAACCCTGATCCGCAATTGGGTCAGAACCATCTGCAGAAGGGTCGCTCTCATTCCGTCACGGGGATCGGCAGATGGGTCGCCCATCTGCAGATGGGCGACCCATCTGTCGATCGGTAAACGGGTCAGACCCATCTGCAGATGGGTCAGATCGGCAGATGGGTTGTAACATATATATATATATATATAT
Source organism: Urechis unicinctus (assembly GCA_034190875.2). NCBI lineage: Eukaryota > Metazoa > Annelida > Polychaeta > Xenopneusta > Urechidae > Urechis > Urechis unicinctus. The sequence continues at coordinate 50,087,884 of CM067344.1, read as the reverse complement.
ATATATATATATATATATATATATATATATATATATATATATATATATATATATATATATATATATATATATATATATATATATATATATATCCAGATTTTAAAGATGAAGACAATTATATCAATCTTCCACGAGCAACAGACACATCCCTGACCCGTGTTTGTTAGACCAATATGACATTTACAAGCAGTTATACTAAATGCCATCAGCGAAAACGACACTTTGCAGCCATTCGGTCAGATATGGGCAATTAAATTCAGATTGGGTTTAGGCCAGTGTATGCACTTATACTTCACATATGCTACCAATGAAGCATGTAGTTGGATCTATGCAGCCAAGCACAAGCACTCTTCTTTGGTAATATACAGGGTACCGCTCAGGAAATTAAGGTTTACGTTTAGGTACGTTCAATCTAAATGTATTTGGGGCGACAATGTATTTATGCCTCACAAACAAGCTAACACGCGACCATAAATCGTAGGCATAATGTATGCCTACCGCAGCACATGAAATACGTTGGCGACCTGTCCTTAGAGTGCTCTCGGTTTATTCGTTACTGTTGTTGTGAATATGAACACACTTGAACCATGTGAATGCATCTTACGAGTGTTTATGCAAGTGCACATGGGTATATTCGAGTCGTGGTTATGCTCTGCGCTGTATCTAATAAATCTTCACGCAATTTGTCTTAACGAAAAACTATCAATGCATAATGTATTCAAGATAATCATTACCAAGTGCAAACGAAAATACGCAAAGGCAGGAAATGGCATGCGACCAGAATTATCCAAGCGTTTTCAACTTTCAAAGCTTCATGAAAGGTAAATCAGATTTACAGCGCCAATTACGGTCAGTGCCAATCAAGGCTATATTTTACGATAGATGTCCACGCGAAACTGATTTCCGCAGTGCGGCAAGGTGATAGATCGTTATGTGTATAAGGCTGCTTCTATTGTCAGGCATTGATAGAAATATGGAGAGTGGTACACCAATCAGCATAGAGGGAACGGTATTACACAGCATGGCTGCCAGTCATGGTTACATTTGGTATGACGTCACGCCGTCTCTACACTTGCTCATACTCGTACTTGGCTGACTAATGATGCTCGTTGGAAACACAGTCGACATAATTATGACGACAGGGAGTGGCGGTAAAGCCTAAATGACGCTGAGCAGATACCTGCAATGCACACTCCGCGCAATGGAAGTGATAGTTAACATTATATTTGATATACGCACCTCGCAGGACATCGTATATAGAGCACAGCATCGGAGGGAGATAAGCAAATGTGTAACCAACCGTAAAAAACGAGAGGTTGACTAAATGTTTAATGATGTTGGCTGTTACGGTGCGTTAGTGTCGTGTTTTGCTAGTTTTAAGTTTCAAAAGTTTGATATCACCTCTTGGAATTAGGAGTTTAACACAATTCAAATTGCATTCGGTGTTTACACCACAAATTCTTTCGTGACACCAACTGCCGGCTCAGGAAATATTTCTAATCGAGTGTCTGTTGTCGCTTACAGCAAAGCATTCAGTTGTTCTATAAACGCATTATTTCAAGAAAGGTAGATATCTATGGATCACATTTTGATCCTGGCTGGATAGGAAGCAATGTCTGATTACTTCTAACGTTATCTTTGTGCACAGACTATGTGTGGTTTGTTTATCTTCTTGTTTTAGAAAGAGGGCTTCATTTGGTTGTTCATGTATTATTGCTTATTGGCTCAACCAAACCTCTCATAAAAGATATTGTATAACACTGGATTATTGAGCGTACAATAATACCATTGTGTCCAGGTGTAAAGATGCCACATGTTCGCAAGAGAACAGAGTGCATTGTCAAAGTACTTTGAAGAGGAAAGGTTCGTACCATTTGCAAAATACTCACCGAGGTTTAGGCTGGCATAACAACGTACATCTTACAGATGACCATGTCGTCGGTTCTATTGATAAACGTATCCATTATCAGTTACCTTATGCGTATTTCCTTTTCTTTTCATGTTCATAATTTTTCATGCATGTCAACGTCGACACAATCTTACGTTACATTTGTAAGAAACATATGATGTTGTGGAGATATCTATGCATTCTGGCTGTTGCAGTCCAACCAAGAGTTGTCCATGGCCATCATGTTGAACTTCGCTGTTCTTTCCATGACATTTTGAACAAAATATGGATATAAACCTAATGGTTACGGTTAACTGCATAGATAGGCTATACCTTATTGTAGATAAAACGACTGTATGCCCAGAAGGCAGTTATTGTGTCATAAGCTAATGTGATTCATCGAGAATGAAGGGTGACATAAGTCTAGCAGAAGTCAGCCAATAGGGAGCGAAGCAGGTGGGGCACTGTCAAATTATTGGTTGCTGTAGAAACTGATTTACCTTTGTGATACGTTAAGGTACGAATTAACACAGTATATGAGTCATTTATGCAAGAGATTCGGAATCCTGCCTAGATACTTCCACAATGGAAAGCTCTGTTACCCTAGAAAACCATATCCATAGATTTCTGCGCATGCCATTGGCGATATGATTCCATTCTCTCGGCAGAATTTGGCAGTTACTCTCACCTAATGTCTATTCAATTAATCCAATTTCAATAGTATACCGCCATACGCACATTTTTCGGGAGTAAATCGGCGAAATAGTATATCACTAGAACAAGAATCTCATGTGTAGCAGATACGACCTTTTGACAGCAGCTACATGTATCATGCTCAATGTTTTTTTAATTAGAAAATAAAGAGAAAAGGTGAGTAGACAATAGTGGTACGAATGCGTGCCATACCGTGTCACGAGGACGCAAAGGGCGCATTGTGAAATGAACAAGACAAGTTGCGTTAAAACATCTATGCGCCTATGCTTTGAATTATCAATGAAATCACTCGTCATGATTTGCCTTTTGCTTCCACGTTACCTCTGCCGTATATTCAGCACAAGTCGCCAAGGGTTGATTACCTAACAAGTTCAATTTAATCATCTCATGTTAGCAAAAGCCACATTAAATATGCCGTGTGATGTTTCTTAATGGCGATACTGTGGTGACTAAGTTAAGGAACACAGAGCAGTACATGTATGGACTCATCGCAGCTGCGCACATCTGCTTAGCCGTCAAATGATTTTACCCAAAGCCCTGACAAATCACTGATATATGCCCCTCATGACAGTCCAGCTGCTCGTTACTGCTTTGGAATACAGACCGCGGTGACAAAGCTTTCCGTGAAAGCCGATGGGCGCATATAGACTTTCAGTCTCCTTGATTAAAACAATAGACACGCTAGGCATCCTTGTAGTTGTAGTTTTCGTGAATAATGTGTAAGTAGAGAAGTTTGTTCATTACTAGCGCAGTAAAATGTCAAAACTGGTCTTTATCAGAACAGAGAACTTCATTGAGACAGTTAGTAGGTCTACTTTGAACCAAAAATTGATTAATTGGCATGGATCATTAGTGGGATTAATAATACTGTGGTGGATGTTAGTGTTTGGGTCGACGCTGACGCTGACAACGTAGGTGTTAGTATGGAGCAGTAGATGGTTAGTTCTCAACAGCTAGCAAATGGAAAACGTTAAGATTTGGAGTATGTTCAATTAAGTGTGATGGCATGTAAAAGTAAACAAGTGAAGGCAATTGTAGTTATACTATGCTAATCACGGCAATACACTGCTTCGCAATGAACATTCTGATATGTACATTTGCTATAGAAAGCTGTATATTTGCGGGTGCTATTAACGTAATGATCCATTTTGCAAAAGCTTGACAATCCCCGGGGAAGAGGAGTTGCAAAACTGATATCCTCGAAATATGCGCACACTAATGTTTTATGACATAACCAACGTTACCTTGATAACGAACACGACACTCCCCAGCTGCGCTTTTAAGTTTCAAGAGTAGCAATTTTCATCGTTAATTATGTTGATCAACTCACTAATTGCGTGGAACGTAAGTACCTAAATACGGAAATGGGGATTGATCGGATCGTTTTTGACTGGTTTCACCAGTGGTTCAACAACGATATGCTTGATTACCGACAGCTGCACGGAGTTATTACGGTCCATTCCATATGATGTATTAAACATAAACAAACCACACAATTGCTGATAAGATTAGTGGCTTATCAAAGTTTTGGGAATGAAATGCAACTATTGCACATATTACACAATACACAATATAGCCTTATTATTGGTTGACACAGGGTATCACATCGGATTGGAAATCGGTGCGTGCCAATAAATAACCGGAAATGAATACATCAGCCGTCAGTTCTCCTTGGAGCCTCTCCGGATGCGGTTATCAGCCACTTAATATTCAACCTGGCCGCCGCATTCAATTGGGGAATGCCTAAACCAGCCAAGTCATATTAACCAGGAAACTGTGTCCGTTGATTAAAGCAGTTTGAAACTTATGAATAAAAGACCCAATTGAGTCCCAGAGCATCCTCTACCAAAGGTCGCCATTAGCATTCATCGACTGCGGTTTACTGCGCAGTAAAGGTTGGTATAAGGGGTGCTAATCAAGCTGTGGTAGACATGGGCAGTTAGCTTCTGGTTGCGACACGATTCAGTGTCGTTACTACAGGGCAATATTGACGTGGCCTTAGGCATAAACATACGAATGGGAAAGTAATGGATTTGTAATAATAATAATAGTTCAATGAAGTGATTAATAAACACAAGAAGAGTGGCTCTAACGATGATAGTGGCAATGATACGCTGCTGGTCGCAAGTAATACAACTCTGAAGCTCGCGTCGAATGTGTGGAAGCAGGATGGAACGGTTATATTTATGAGCGATTCATGTGCAAGGTTAATTTATCAATGCACTACTGGTCAGAAGGGACGTCAGAGAGTCTGACAGTTGCTGAAGAAGAATCAGTGAGCTAGTCATAGAGAATGACATAACAATAAGCAACAAAAGGATGCAAGCAAGATGACACCTGTGAATAAAAAATAAGCAGAACTTTATGCTTCAAAGGTTGCCTTTGTCACCTACATATTCTGCAGGGTAATGTTAAAGATATCGATTTCACTAGCACTGTGAAAAATCGAGCATAGTGTATTTTACATGTCAGTTGCTAAATGGCAGGAACGATCACACCAGCTGGTTACAGAACGTGCATGCAGCTCATTGTCATTTCATTGTTCCCTGCACATTCGTCCCGTTTGCTGTGATCGTGAATTGAGTCAATCGTTATGTCTGTACACAGTCGTGTGGGTTGATGTAGAGTTGAGACTGATCATAACAAGTTTACACAAAACCGCAGGAATCATATTCAAGATGGTGTTTTCTGGTGTTTTCGTCTATTTATCTACGTTTGTGCACAAGGTGTGTTGTGGGTGTGTCTGTTTGTGCGTAAGGTGTGTTGTGGGTGTGCCTGCTAGTGCGTAAGATGTTATTTAGTGTGTGTTAATTCTCTCTTCATCAGCAATCACAACTGATATCACTTTTAATTCAGAATGGCCTCCTTCTTACAGCCTTGCGAGCATCCAATTATTTATTTCCATCAAACCACATGGGCAGGTCATTTCGACAACCGCTGATGTGCTACATCTGTGATCACTTCACAAATTGAGTGGTTTTGGCTACAAACCATGTGGTCCCAAGGCAAGGAATTATTACCACAGCCTCATGATGGCCACGCTAACGCCAACACTAACCCAAACCCAATTGAATTTCTAAGTGGAAGAAGCCAGAACTCATGTTGTTTTGCATGCTGTTTGGTGTGCTATATCGAGACCACTTACACGGTGATGATAGACAGTGGTGTGACGGTTTCGTGCAGTCGGAACACAATATTTGAGTAAAGACGGCGAAGTGGTGCGAAGAAGGACACTTCTAGGACTGGTGAGCCCGGCATGTCTACTACTACCGGTGGATCATTCTCCAGCGGCATTGATTTAACGTGACAGAGCCATTCGTCCAGACTTGTCATGCCATATTACGTTTCACCAAAGATCTTGTTATAATAAGATACCCGACTCGGCAGCTCGCCCGACAAATTCCGTGACACCGCGTAGGCAGCGCCCCCTACTTTTGTGGAAGCTACTCGACGCGTAGCAGCCAACCAACTTCGTTGTGATTTGCGAGTATGTCTGACTAGAAGTCAAACACAAATGGCCATATATTGCCCGGAAATTAAGCTGTGTGCAACAAAATTTCTGTAGTCAATGATATACATGACCAGAAGAATTGCCAAAGTGCAAAGGAAGGGCTTGTTGTCCCAAGCAAATCACTTGCAGATGCAATATACAGGCTTAAGGAACATTGCCGCAAATTCATTTACACAGTATTATACAGTAAGCAAGTGAAAGCCAGGGTTGTAAGCATTCTAGCGAAAGAGGCCTCATTAGAGAAACTCCAATGTGAATCATGCAGGTGTCATGTTTCTGTAATATGTATTATGGTGAACGTCAGGTTGCGTCATTCCCTGAGAGAGGCTAACTGTAAGTTAAGGGACCCCCGGGGGGGTTCTCTCCATGGAAAAGGGTAGGGGTGAGCCGCCATGGGAATCAAACATCGGACCATATCTATACCAACCCAAGGGGAACCATTTACATACCAAATCCTCTGAAAAAAGACCCATTCATATACAATTTTTTTTAAAAGGGTCACCAATACATATACCATAATTAGTTATCCCAAATCATATCTAGACCACCTCGATGAGCTTCAAGGGACCCATCCATATACCAAACTAACTATTCAGAATGAAAAAATACGTTTATTAAGCTTCGCAACTTTGCTGATACTGTGGTCAGTCCCAACGATGCTCTGGCTCGTAACGGCAAGTTAGTTAATTAAATAGCAACCACTAAATAAACAGATGTGTGACTCGAGCCCACAGGCTATCAACGAGCGCCACAGAACGTCCGTCCCATGATGTAGACGATATTGCTTATCATGCCATAAAACTTGTCTTTGGAACAACGCAACCACACTGACTGATTGGGCTGGCCACCATTGATCCAGGGGACTTGAGCAAACACCCAATATTGAGCATCGTATTGGATACCCATCACAAAACAAATATCCATTGCTATAGTCGCTGTCAAAAATACGTACCTATTGCTATACCAGGTCATTGCCAAAAAAACGACCCATTGCTATACCTGTTTTCAAGAAATAACGACCCATTTGTATACCAAAATGCCAAAAAACCGACCCAAGTTGGCGGCACATCCCCACTAACCTCCACATAGTGGGACACCCTCTTGGGAAGGGACCATAAATCGTAAGACATTGACATTTTCCCACACATGAAATTTTTTGCTCTTATTTGTTTTAAGTGCTGTTGTATGGGTAGATTTCCCAAAAATCAAGTATTGATATTTCCTTGAAAGCCCTCTATGACAGATGTACAAGGACTATTCTATCATAAATCCACACCAGTATATAGAACTACTGCACCTTTGATTGTTGTGGTGGGGGGAGCTTGTCGAACAAAGGTGTCCCTGGATATACAGTTAGAATGGTTGGTTGCATGGTACTCCAAATCAGATGTGTGTGTAAGATGGGGCAGAACTATGTCTGGCTGATTTGGTGTGTTTAATGGCATAAGGCAGGGAGGCATATAGTCAACCTATCTGTTCAGTGCTTAGATAGATGAATTAAGCTCTGGTTTTAAATAATTGTTGTTTTCAGTGTAGTTGTAGTGTGCTTGTTGTTAATCTCCTTATGTATGCTGATGATCTCATTTCATTTGTGGTTGTTCTGAGTAAGCTATTAAGACTGGGAGTTTTAGTTGTAACGACCTTAATATATATATATATATATATATATATATATATATATATATATATATATATATATATATATATATATATATATATATATATATATATATATATATATATATATATATATATATATATAGAGAGAGAGAGAGAGAGAGAGAGAAAGACAGACAGACAGACAGACAGTGAGACAGAGACAGAGAGATTGAGACAGTGAGACAGTGAGACAGACAGAGAGAGACAGTGAGAGAGAGACAGAAATACAGAGAGAGAGAAAGAGAGAGAGGAAGAGGTAGAGATAGAGCGAGAGCGAGAGAGTTAATGATGATTAAATTCATGCTTCATCATTGTTTTTAGTATATGCTAGGTCCTGAAATAATTTGAAATGCAGCTTGTTAATTAGATGGAGTTTCGGGTGACAGATCAAATATCATTCAATCGGGAAATCACGAGCATGTATTTAAATCAACTTCTTATATTCCGCTGCAAATATGTCCACACTAATGACAAAACCAATATGATTCAGATTAATCTTTTAACATCAAATAATGCTAGACTAGACATCTGACTGTGTCTTATAAATTCAGCTCTACAGGACGTCTGAGTTAGTATGTATTTTACCGTCCGATCGGGGATAGGCCTGGGATAGATCAGTAGGGGTAGATAGATACTTATATATGCGACTTCGTTCAAACGTTCATAAAAAAATATTGTGGTTAATAAATCGTCACACAAATTAATATAAGGTGTCAATAGTAATTGGCTTTGTTTTTATGCATTGGCTCTATCAAAAAGTCGTTAAATTTGAGAAAAACAGCGGTATTTTTTAGTACATACCATCGCTGATCAATGTTTTAGCATTGAGCCACGCGCTTTTGTTTACATTTTAGCTTCCACGAAACCAGGTGGCGCGCTGGTCGCGAGCTTCACAACGGAAACGTCCGAGTTGGGTATCTTATTATAACAAGATCTTTGGTTTCACTTCATGCTGCTGTCTGGTCGATTAGTAATAAAATGTTTGTGACTTTCAATTTTGAGTAATTAACATTAATATCCACATTCATTGAAAAAACGAGGTGCCAGCGTGGGGTGAAGAGTGCAGCACTTCCTTCCTTAGATTAATGATAGATTGCCGTGCACCAGTTTCGTATTGCGTTAGGATTCAAACGCCATGCATTACATCCTATCGGGGTTATTCTCTGTGCTGGTGCTGCAATAAATCGATTCGTACCGAACAAATTAGAGCAAAGGCTGTCAGAACAAACGGAGACAAGTCGATATGATTAAAGAAATGCGCCGCCTGATAATATAAATAAACCCGTCACCATCCTGGCTACTACCCGTGGTCATAAATGCTCTTATTTTGACCCTTCCAATACACAATATGTGTTCACATAAAAACTTCAAATACTGCATATTGTGAACAACAATCTGTGAAGCATTAGATCAAACACCAGATGTTGCTACGAATCATCGTAGCGAATATCTTTAGGAATGATTTGGTACTACGATGAGTCTCGTGATGTGTATATGTATTTCCCACCAAGACCATAGGGAGCGTCCAGTGACTGTACATTGACTATGTTTGCCATGATAAGGCTGCGGTGATAACCTCTTGCACTGTGAACCTGTAAAGGTTAATACATGCGGCATTGAGAAACTAAAAGACCTCAGACAGACATACAGCACTGTGAGCTGTTGTCCAGTGCTTGTGAGAAGAGCAAAGGCTGAATGCTACTTATGACGGCTTTTGTAAGGCTCTAGTACATCATGTTCCGACAACACACACAAAATATACACAAAACACACTGGCCAAACCCGCCTATAAACACACTCACAACCTCACATACACAGACTCACACGTATGCGCACACGCAGACATACACACAATTACACAGATACGCACTAGTAAAGATTGAACTCTACAAACACAAACAAAATACAAAAATACAGGCACGCCCACAGCCACCCTACGCACATACGAATATTGGTGGACCGACCACCAGTAAAATGAGATTCTGTTAATGACATCTCGAGATGCCGCATCATTGTGAGCGTCACGAGTCGCTACTCAGTACCTCAACTCAGCTAAAAATCAGGAAGACACGACTAATACCATTTCTTATGAATCTGCAATCAATTACAAAATGGCTTCATATACCTGCAGTGACTGTGCGGAATACTGTCCTTGGCACACACTAAAATAGATAATATATCTGGCTATTTTATCACATCCACATCCGTTCCTTCCCAAAAAGCCTTTGCGAGTCTTTGCTTCAACACCTTCAACAGCCTTTTTGTGCTAATTCTCTGCGTGAGACTGAATCAGCCTTATTCACAGTAAAAAAAAATTGAACCATATACGTCCAGAAATTCACGTCTATCACAGCTGGATAAGCGCCCCCTATATCACGTAAACTGTAGAGTAAATAACAGTCGCTGAAAGCTAACGTCGAGTTGCGGCCGAGGGCGCAATAAGACTCAATTATGTGATTCTTTTTTAGCGATACAAATGTCATTGGCGAATGAATAGAGTTGCTAGGACAATTCTATCCTGGGTGACTTTTGCGTCCCTGAGTTGAATCTAACAGCGATGCTAGAATATCAAAGTGCTAATGCATACCCAAAACTGAATATTTGACGTACCTATTTTGTAACGAGTGCCTTACAGCTTATTCCAATCCGGTGTCGGTTGACATTTACAACCACATTATCAGCTGATGTATGCATTAAATATATATATATATATATATATATATATATATATATATATATATATATATATATATATATATATATATATATATATATATATATATATATATATATATATATATATATATATATATATATATATATATATATATATATATATATATATATATGAACTCTATTTCGTAGTGTCATAAACGTTGATCAAATGAGTGGTCAAATGTATTAGCATTGTTGTACGAAACGTGATAGTTATAGCCTTTATCATCTTGCTGCCTGGGCGTTGATTTTTATCAGTAGAAGCTGCGGGAATAGTGGTATACTCGGTATATAATGCCTTTTAGCATATGATTTACAAAGCCATCCCATGGTAAGGGATGGTGTGTACCTCAACATAGCACACAGAGTCAGTAGCTCATTATACCAGCCAATCATTTTGCAGCCAAGTTGAAAACTTCTACTATCGCTATTCTATGGGCCAAAAAGGTGTTCAGTGTCTAGGTGAAGCATGTGAATCTCCATTGAGCATTATACTTGAATATTTATTTCCTAGACATTTAGGTGCTATATAACATGTAGTAATGTGTGAGCCCTGTGAACATTGGTGCAATGTACTGACCTTGATAAGGCACAGCTTCATGCAGTCTTATGAGTTCATTGAGGATGAGTCTTAAGAAGTTATCGATGGGTTTCCGATGTAAACGATTATCGCCTGATCTCGATAGCATGGACTTCCATACGATGGGAAGGCCGTATTGCTATATTCAATCAAAATTGTAATTCAGCCTTGAATTTTATACAGTCGTGACTTGTTTTTACATAACCAAAAGTATTATGCGAAATTTGCTCACGCTGCCACGTTTAGCTAGAAGGTAATGAATAACCGGCTATGTTTGTGTGCTTCGTAGTCACAATGAAATGCTAACATTCTGCTTCAGTCCGGCTTGCTGTATTTGCATAAGTAAATAGCACACTGCATTCTTCATGATGCGTCATATTCTTATTGTTTGGCTCTTTATCGGATGACTTAATACATTCATTACTCTGTGGTAACGCTGTTTGCGCTCACATTTGTGTAGCTTCATGACACATTGTTAAATACACTATATAGTAGTTATTTTACAGTCAATAGTTGCCATGAGGAGTTTTCCCCAATGTCCTATGAAAGGTTTTCAACTGAATGCAGAGAATAAACAAATAAGTGCTCTTCGCTTGGCCACAACAGACTGCGCCTGACCACTACAGACTTCGCCTGACATCTACATATTTCGCCTGACCACTACAGAGTGAAGTACTTTATTATGCACAGATAACTATGAAATTCGTCATCATCTGCTCCTTTTGATGTTCCCAGATAATGCATCTACATTGAGTGGTATAAAACATCACGTACATTAACAATCTTGTTGAAATGACAAGGAAAAAAAGGTCAGTTTCTGTTGGTATGCTTCATTGCCTTCTTGCAACGTACACATACCCTGAGGATTATATTCATATCCGTTCTGAGCACTACTTCGGGTATTGTTATTGCAGAATATTGGTCGCTAGCTTACTGCATTACCAGGTAAATGATATCTATCTTTACATTTAATTTATTACGACTTCAAAATACAGTGATCCGTTTTGGCTGATTAAGTCGACGCACTTTTCATTTTAATATGTAAAGCAAATACTGGATGTTGATTTAATATGTTTTTACGATATCAATTGTACAAATATTTCAATTCCATCCACGGTGAGTTTGTTAGTTCACCAGGGGCTTCCAAAAGATACTAAACAGCTATTGCTAGTATAACGTTGATGTGTTATCTACGTTATGACAAGCGGAATGGGGTGTAACAGGCTGTAATGCTCGCACAAAGGAAATTATATCCTCGTTCAAATAATAGAAGATAAAGAAATGGTTGTCAAGCCATAACTACACCGAAGATATTCATGATATACAGTATTGTCACCAAGGCGACAACGTGTTCGCACGAAGATATTTATAGGAGGCAATCAGCCATCGCATCGTATTCAGCCAGGTTGGAAATGTGATCATACCGTGTTTATGTTTTACGTTCATAAGCCACGTTTCACTACTGTGTCGTGGGTAGGATATTAACCCCTCAAGAGGACCAACTGGTTTAACCACTCCTTGGTAAGGCAACATACAATAGATAAACTTCAGTTGCATATATTGATCGTTTGTGTGACATTGGTGACAAACATGATCTCGTCATTAAAAACCACGTGTTTACTGCATCTTTCCTTTTCCATTGAACGCTCTCATAGCAGAGTAGCCTCTGTTTATTTCATTGTTCATTAAATGCGCTCATAGTAGAGTAATCTGCGCTTATTTCGTTGTTCATCGAATGCTCTTATGGCTTAGTAGTATATTTAATTGTTCAGCGAGCGCTCTCATTGCAACGTAGTCTGCGCTCATTTCATTGTTCATTGTATGCTCCATGACAGAGTAGTCTGCGCTTATTTCTTTGTTCACATACTGATCTCATAGTAGAGCAGTCTGCGATGATTGCGATGTTCATTGAATGCTCGCATGGCAGAGTTGTCTCCGCTTACTTAATTTTTCACTGAACGCTTTCATACCCGAGTAGTTTGCGCTTATTGCATTGTTCATTAAATGTTCTCATAGCAGAGTAGTTTGCGCTCATTCAATTGTTCATTGAATGCTCACATAGTAGATTGTGCACTTGCAGTTCAAACAAGAAGTCTAAGCTAGCTGTAGTTTTCAGAATAAGAGTCATATCACGTGAGCTTCACTGTCTATTGTTGCGAAATAGATATGGTAAATGCTACACAGGTAACGACATAAATCACGCAGATATGTGTTAGTGGCTGCTGACACTGCATAATTTCCCCAACAGCCTGGATCCAGGCTTCATGTGTACGCGTGAAGAACCAACATTTACACCTTAGATGTGTCACTCAATTTTGAGATACTAGTGTATCACATACACGCGCTGGAGCTGTGTGATAAAAGCTGGCGCTCTGCAGAGCTGCGGAGTACGATTGTTATGACGCTGCTTGGATTTGAATTGGCTCGTTATCTGGAAGTGCATTGTCGGCGGAAATACAACCATGTAGCATTCAGCGGCCTATGTCTGCATGTCCGTATAAGGAATTCGGCCTATGGAAAACTTAATATGTGAGAAATTCCATTTGAAAATGCTTGGGCATTCTTGGTACCTGCTCCACACAGGATAATCGTGGTGATAATTTATCCATAGTTTCTAATCATCAACGCGTAATATTTTATGTTAGGTATAGCATCAATATACTTATATCGGCACACATTTCAGTTTGAATGTGTAAAAGCTCCTTAACAGATCACAAATCGGGCGGAGCTATCCATATACAGACCTTGGTTACAAAGCACTCTATAAATGCCTGGTTGACAGACGCATGTTCCCAGCATATCAACAAACTTCGTATCAATTGCTATTTTTCAAATTTACAATGGACCAAAACCCTTAGGTTTGTACTGTCCCGTACAGTTAACTGCATTCCGGCTGATGTGGGGTTTAGTTAAAAACAAACTAATATGATATTAAGGTGCTTGACACGCGGATTCGACGTAGCAAATGTATTGTGACAGGGTGAAACTATATCATCCAACCTGTTATAGATACGCACCACAACCCGTTATATAAGTAGCACTGTTCCACCAGTTAGTGGTCGAGCAAGTCATAGTTTACATACACACAGGTTTTTGTCATCGTCAAACCCGACCCATAGGCCATGAACAAGACCCACAATATTGCAAAGCATACAGCTGCAACATGTGCAAATATACAAATTGACGACGCAGATATCATGCATTTGAGACGTATCTCGTCTCTAGTAACTTGGGTATCTGACGCTGCCAGCTGGCCTCCGCTTGACACCAGCCGCATAACTGTTAATATGTTGTTGATTAAAACCATGGAGTATAGAATAATATAAGATGTCAAATGATTTATACCCGTGTGGACAATCTGATAGCAGATTTAATTACAGCCAGGTCGTTATAAACGTTGGTTTATATCTTGTTCCAGCTGTGTTTGTCGCTTATTGATGCCAGCTTTCAACACGAAATCATTAAATGCATCTCATGTTTGACGAGGAGAAATAGATCTGTCACATCAGGTATGAATGATAATTGAATATGGATGTCCATTGCTACGTAAAATAACTTGTTCATCTGTGCTTGACAATGAGCTATTTGATAATGTCCATTCTATTGCAGCGCATTCGCTGGAATGATTATCTTCCACGTGTTACTGTTACCATGTCCAGCTATCTTTTATGTTCCACACCTAGATGTCTTCATAAGCATAATTAGCGCCTAAAATATACGCAAACATATAATGACGTGCTACGTGCATCAAGTCTCGCTTAATGCTAACGACAACTGTTCCATTACATGTCATTATATACAATGTGTTGCATTTAATCCTTCAATTCTACTTGTATAAGCACGACATACCTCAGTATGTACCGTCTGGGGATATACAGCGATCCTAACGCACCTTGGGTGACGCCACCCACAGGTACATTGCCTGCTAGCTGTAGTGCCTATCGATAAGCGTTATTGCTCACAGCACTAAGTGCATATGAATGATCATAAATGGGATGGTGTGGAAAAAGTGGCAAATGTGATCTCGTTTTCAACATGTAAATATTGGCAGCCAATATCCGCCAATGTTCCCGTGTTTGTTGAATATTCGCTAGGCAGTTACCAGCCCAATTGAAACACTTTCATGTAAGCGATTACAGCAGCAGCCGCAGCAACTGAAGCGGAGTGGTTTGCAGCAGATTCATATCAGCAGTGATTTTCCTCATTTCTGACCAACATAATATTTTTGCTATCGATTCGTTAATCATACTCAATACCTGTACCTTATATTCCATTGCCGGATGAAGAATAAGCTCAAATTGGTGTGTGTTGTTTTTATGAGATAAAGGTATGTGTGAACATATTCTCACAATGCCCATGACCCACTATGTTACACGTAACATCAATAATTTAGTCTACATCTCAATGCGATGTTTATATAAGGCAAGCGAAGAAGCATAATGGTTTTTGAACAATATTTTTACATAATAATTCTGCGGTGAAAGTAACGCGTACATTTGTAAACGTTTGCTTTCTAAAATAAGAACCGGACGCAAGAGAACATCTATGATGTGAGCTTTCTTAATAGTTACTTTTAAATTGCAGCATAGGATATGAATGTATGGTTTACAATTGAACTATGAGGACAGTAGTTTTTTCCCACGCTGTTAGTATCTACTTATTTATAGACATAAACAGCCATCCAATTAATGTGACAACAGGTGATACACCTGTAAAGGTACCATAAAGCATTAGCTACCGCAGTATATTATCTGCATAACCACATTAAGCTTGTGCCATTCACGTAAGACATATTTACATCATTGTTATTCAATAATCTATTTGGTTGCTAATGTAACCATTGAATTGATTCTGCATTTAGTTTTATATATTGGTCATGTAAGACCACTTTCTAAGCCATGTCTGACATATAGCCAAATTTTCGAACAGTCAATGGGGTAAAGTTTTTACTCGCCTCACCCGAAAAACATCTCCGTAACTGTTGTTGAATGTATGCAATGCAAGCTATTCAAGTGATAATATGATTACCAAAAACATACGTGCCATTACTGCACGTATTACCTGAACGTCAGCGTAATGTCCATCATAAGTTCATTATGGAAACCTTAAGGTCAATCATGAACCTTTAATGACGAGGTACACATGGGGGAATAAGCTTGAACTAATAAATGGATGATGATAACGCTTTATTTGACTAGCGATACAAAAACTCAATAGAATCACCCACTCCCTAGCATTTGTCGAGCGCACTGGGCTGTGTAACACCTTGGGGCCTTCATGTGCTAATGATATATGGTGTCGGTCATTAGACCAGTTTGTCTACTTGCGTATTACAAACTGCAGTCAACTAAATTAGTGTTAACTTTCTCCAATATTTAGATATTCTCAAATGTTTCGCTGTAAATTGTTGCACCTTATCATAACTTCTTATTGTATATCTGTTTTATAACAACACGGTCAATTAACTATGATTCCATTGGTATCCATTAGACCAAGTGTTGAACAAAACTTGTTACAATGTGAAACAATCCCACAGAAAAGCACCGAAGTTATTAATGGGTATGATGTTAACTACGAGATGGGTACTGCTCACCTGAGGTAGTGAATACAATTTTATTGAATGCAACAATGATTTTGACCAAACATATGCCAGTACAAATGTAACCCCGCTTCCATGTATGGTATTCTGTGAGCCCCTATATTTCTTTCTACCCTCGTTGAAATTGTAGGTTCTTGGTCAGTATTGATGTAGGCTATAGAGGGGTCATTGCTTGTTCTGGCGGATTTGTCTTTATCTTTCCATGCCTTGTTGCAGGGCCTCATATCTAGGGACTCTCACGTCTACAACACTATGTAGATCGCATGATGTGACGAAAATAATGTCATGGCAGCGAATTTATCATTGTAAACAAACAATTGAATAAGGTTAAAGGCAATTGATGGATTACAATCAATCTGTATTTACAAAGTAGTTACAACAAGACAATAGCATCCCTGTGAGTATGTAAATAATCACAAGACTAACAGCTGAAACACATTATGGAATCAATATCTGAGTATATACAAATACGACGAACTACTAACCTATTAACAGTTGACCTATATGCTACAGCATTGGCTCTGTCTTTACCGCTGTCATAGTCATGTGTAAATATAGCTATATTGAATCGCAGAGCTGATTGATCACCTGTGCATGTCGGAATGTACAGCAAAATGGCCATGGATTATTATTCAATGAGCGCTTTTCGCGGTTTCTATGCCTAAGACATCGCATCTCCTCCCATAAAGCCGGTCGGACAAGCTGACGAGGTCAATCCATTGCGCCTGATCTGAGGGATCTGTGCTTAATGAGGTCAACACCATAACAAACCAAGTTTCTCCTAATGCAAGTGGAGCAACACTTTCGCTTGCACTTCCATAGTTGACAAAACTAGTTACTTTTCCCCTTCACCCACTGACCTCGTTCATTTTGCAAGCACAAAGGCAATATATTTCCAATATTCAGAGTTGTAATTATTGCATCCATTTATTGCTGATTATCGAGCATTGCGTACAAAAGTAAGCAAAGACAAATATCAATATCACCGAGTCCAATGAATAGGAATGGCGGTATCTGTTGGTCTTCGGGTCTGATCATAGCGGTCTCGCGGTGCAAATCATGCCACTCCAGTAAGTTTCCTTTCGAGTGCCACCTACACATTTCTATTCATGTTGAACAGATGGCGTCATGATGGCGCCGCGTCATCATCAATCAGTGGTGAATAAACACTCCCTTTATGACCTTTAGTAATGCCGCGTATTGGCAGTTAACCCATTGCAGATCAACAGTCTTTTGTCTGTACAATGCAAATGAAGGTCTTCTATCCAATACGATGTACGGTATTGTACATTAGAGGATAAGAGAAGCTCCGATCTGGTCTTTAGCAATTGGCATCGGTGAATGTAGAGAAGGTTGTAACATTTGAGCAATATTATGTTGTTGTCATGCAAAACCATATTGCGGCGTACATACTTCGACAAAAATTAGAAAGCTACTAAATCATCTCAATCGGTCAAAAGTCATACGATAACTATGATGACGGCAAGTTTCAGTATAGCAAAGTAACTTTGATAACGGGAATTGGGTGAAAATGCAATCTGCGCCGTAACATGTCCTGCGATGAATGAAGCGCATAGCTCAATGTGTGGAAAATATTGGTAAGGTGTTTAAATTCCGTAATGGACATTTACGTTAGAAAATTCACTTCAGTCGTACTTTCTTTCTATTCGCATCTTGCAGCACGTATTGTAGCAGCAGTTCGTAATATTTTACATGCATACACAAAGATACATGTTCACTATATTTTCAATGCACTTGAACTGATAGCCATACCTACAGGAGTTTTGGGATATAGTGCACCACTGAGCTGTAATATGAATCGCTTTGTTGTTTGCCCGCCTCATTGTCACCCTTGGTTGAAGAGGCTCTTGCTTATCATCCATCATCTAGAAAGCAAGGCGACTCAATAAGTATGCAAAACAAGAAGATGTTTAACGCATTTTCCTACAAGCCGACGGGTCGCATATACATTTTTTTTACGTAGCGCTGTATTGTAATTCTTAGCTATTCCTTGTCCAGACACGGTACATGAAGTGCTCTGCGACCTGCACAATACATGATAATAAAGCAAATATTCAATAGGACCTGGGCATGAATAGCAACATTCTCTAACCATACCAGATATTTACTCGTTAGTTTTTGTGATGAATGACAAGAATGACTGTGGGAAAGTGTTAACAATTTGGCTACGTTAACGGCCGGCATCAACCCGGATCTTCGTCTCTTGGTGTTACCCTCTGCATCAGTCATGCAACTAATTTTGTGAGAAAACCCGGTTTGAATTTTCTCTAGCTTGCATTTTTTTCACAACTAATTAATAGCATATACGCTTACCTCCTGATGTCGTTTCTTGTAGAAGCTATATTTTATCGCCACACTTTCAATTGTACAAGCTTGACGTTGAACTCACTGGCTTCTTGGCCATTCATCTAAATCATTGCACCCAAGTATTCTCTGATATAAGCATTTGTTTCAGCATAAGTGTGGTCTGATAGCGGCGTTGATGTATTTATCAAGCGAGAAGAAAGGCCCGTTGGATATTAGATAGTCTTGTATATAGATTACCTTAATGGTCCATCAGGACACATTGTGTAGCCAACTCAGCACTCCATGGCGTCTTATTGTATAACATCATATAACTAATGTATGGCTACTCTTAGCAGCGCCTTACATTGCATGATGCCAAGTTGCATACCCACTAACTGCTAATAGGTACTAGTTTCAAGTTAACAAGTTAAAACTTTAATTTGATCAAAGCATAATCCATTGATATGTGAATACGCGCCATATGTATTTCCAAACTACGTGAGACCCTGAGCGACCGTGTGTCACACATGATCTTTACACAAATTGATCTCAGTTTAATATTGTAATATGAGGGGCGCTACGATTGGAGGAGCACCATAGAGCACAATCTGCAAGGGAAGCTATTTGAAATGAAATTTGCCTCAGGATGTTCTGTACCATAAATCACAATGCTCATTCTGCGTTGTTTAGTGGCAGGTGAGCGCCAGAGTTAATATGAATACATGATGAAGTAGCTGGTGATGATGCACCTGTTTTGATCAATTGTTCATGTTTATGAGTAGGCTTATGTGATTATTAGTTTTTGCCCCTCCTCTATTTTCCTCATCAAATTCCACAATAAATCAAGAAAAATGTACATATATGTTTTTATTGCGCTTGCTAATTTGTCATTATGCTCAACAAAAGCAACACCACTTATTCCTTGGCAGGGCACTGATCACCACTCATTCCCCTGGAAGGGAAGGTACTCATTCCCCGGGCATGGCAGGTGGTGCTGACCACTAGGTTTAACATAAAGGTGTGATTATCAGAATGTATATCGATGGAGCATCATAGTGGTATTTAGAAATTTCAATTAATTCAACACCAATATTTACTAGCGATGTGTGTTAATTTCGTTTTGATACAAATTACCACAGAGTGACGACAGAAAATCTGATTGCTCCTCTACCTGATGGATATTACATTAATTACTTTAGCAGAACGCACCTGTGTCATAGGTATCCATCTGCTGTGTTGTGATGGCCAGCAAGCGAGTATAAGTCAACTCAATGTGTGTTTTTAAAGACAAAGGTTTTAAGTAATATTTTAATTGCACTACATCGTATGGCTCGAACAAAGTGTGGTAAAGGAGGGAATTATGACGGGGCCACCTCGCGGCTAGGTTACAGCAGACTTTAATGAGGATTATAGTGGGGTCATGGCTGGTTATAGGGAATCCTGTGATCAGCTTACCTGTCACGCTGAGAAGTCAAACATGCCTTCATTAGCACCAATTCAGAATCATTGATAGCTACCATTTAATCTGGGCACCACCAGGAGATCTGCTATTGTTTAATGACCGTTAGCATCGATGGATGTGAACAACCGCACCAAGATTGCACCCCAGTCCTTGATGAACAGGATGTGGGGCGGCATAGGCGCTAAACTTAAGCAGAATAATACATGCCAAATCACAAGGGGGTGGGGGGTGTTAGGAACCTGGTAAACTCTGATGCTTTGGAGGCCTGAATAAACGAGATGGTGGCTTCTCATAAATATGCAACAGGATTCCACGCTCATGAATATTTCGGAAACATTAGAAGCTATCGAGGATGGTATAGGTGCTGAGAAAAATACATGTACCCTAGCAACGGAAGTCATCAATATGGAGAAAATCGCTCGTGTGTATTTATGGTTTTTATGGATCATGTTTGGATGAACTGTGGATCGCAGATACATAGTGGCGTTGGGCGTGCAACGAGTGAAATGTTTTGTAAGGGATGTACTTTGCGAGGAATGTGTTTGGTCGGGAAAATGTTTCGTAATGAATGCGTAGGACGGGGAATGTTTTTGATGGGGGATGTGCTTTGTCAGGATGATTTTGGTTTGGAATGTTTTGTGCTGAGAATATTTGTATGATAAATGTCCTTGGTTATGAATGTGTTTGTTGAAGAATATTTTTCACGAGGTATGTTATTTATGAGGAACTTGTTTTATGATGAATGTTTTTGATGAGGAATGTATTAAATGAGGATCGTTTTGATGAGCAATGTTTTTGATGAGGAATGTATTAAATGAGGATCGTTTTGATGAGGAATGTTTTTGATGAGGAATGTATTAAATGAGGATCGTTTTGATGAGGAATGTTTTTGATGAGGAATGTATTAAATGAGGATCGTCTTGATGAGGAATGTTTTTTTCATGTGGACCTTGTTCGATGAGGAATGTTTTTGATGAGGAATGTATTAAATGAGGATCGTTTTGATGAGGAATGTTTTTGATGAGGAATGAATTAAATGAGGATCGTCTTGATGAGGAATGGTTTTTTTTTTTCATGTGGACCTTGTTCGATGAGGAATGTTTTTGATGAGGAATGTTTTTGATGAGGTGCAAATGCTTTTGATGAGTAATGTGTTAAGTTAGTGCTTCGGATTGGCGGCATTAATTACAAAAGCCATTGGATCGGAAACACATCTTTACCACATGACTTTGCTAGTGTCTTTACATGAGGCTTAACAGGTGGCTTCACAGGTGGCGTAATGCGCGGCATGTAAAGCCTTCAGCGTCGTCTTAACATCGTCACACGTGATCCCACCTGTTATACGCCTACACAAACCCCCTCAACTGCTGAACGCATTAAGACTGTTCAATACAAACATCGTAGGTCGTATCTAGCGGACACCACACAACTCCACCAAACGTCAAAATACTCCGTAGGAGCACAGCCAACGTTGGGTATTGACTTAAATAAAGGAATTCAACCTTACCACCACCAACCGAACGTGCATATTTTGTACATAAACCACAGATCCTTGCTGGATTACATGACTATTAAAGCACGTTTCCTACGAGTAATCAATTTACAGTAGATACCAGCCACTGTTAAGACACAGCACCTCCATCACCGCGTTCTACATTCAAGAGCGCGTTGATGCTGATAGGTTAAGTAAATTAAACGCAATGTATTCATGGTGTATAATTCACATAAAACTGGCAGCGAATGAAAAAATGGATTTACCTGGTCCTCAGGTGACAAAACGGTCAACTGACTGATAATGCATTACAGTGAAACGGTTTTCCTGGATATCCCATTAACGGATTGCGGATGAAGGTATGTTGCTGGATGCTTCCAGCAGGATTTCCATCTCACCAATCTCGATTTATTGCTTGAGATGCCCGTTTACCGGACGATATATGTTCTCATAGAGTATAACTAAATGGCGTCATTTGTATTCAATGACCTTGGGGTGCGGTTTGACTAAGGTGAACCACGAAAGTGACATCAGCAAGTTAACGCATGCATAATTTGGATAGGGAAAGTACATTTAACATTTTGATTCTGAAGAAGGACCCGGCTTGTACAGTTTTAGAGATGTTGGTTTATCGATACGTGTTTGTGTGTGCGTAAAGGCAGGTATCATGTCATGAACACATGATTCCGTAGCATCATGTAAAATACCGAGGCCAACGAGAGCGTAAGTTAATGTTGTTTATTAGACCTCTTGGTCAAGACACTTATTGAAGGGGAGTAGAGCGGAGAACTGTATTATATGTAGTGGCCAAGTAAATGATGGCTCTGTTAATGGACTGCTTTGAGCTATAGGTTGTCTCAAGACACTTTTAAATCCACGGATTACACAACTTAACATAACTCTAATGACTACAGAGCCAAATGCATGACCTCAGCCACTATCTGCCATATATCATATACAAGAGTAGTCGAGAGACTAATTGAGCTCAGGGGACATAATTACAAAAGCTACTTCACCATTTCATGAGAATATTGGTGCAGCCATGCACTTAATACGAGTGACATCATAGAGAGGCACCTGCCTCATGTGAGAGGAGCATGCCCGTGTTGCTACGTAGGAATGCGTAAGCGCAGAGAAAGCTGCACAGTGATGTCAATACAAAGGACGCTGCACAGTGACGTCAATACAATGGACGCTGCGCAGTGACGTCAATACAAAGGACGCTACACAGTGACGTCAACACAAACGACGTTTCACAGTGAAGTCAACACAAAGGACGCTGCACAGTGACGTCAACACAAACGACGCTGCACAGTGACGTCAACACAAAGGACGCTGTACAGTGACATCAATACAAACGACGCTGCACTTTCTCTGGCACACAACGGAGGCTGCGCAGTGACGTCAATACAACGGACGCTGCACACTCACGTACACACATTGGACACTACACAGTGGTGTCAGCACGCTGTCATTACCCTGTGCAATGACGTCAATAGATAGAACGCTGTGCGGTGATGGCGTCAAAACGGATGCGGCGCAGTGAAATCATCACAACTGACACGACGCAGAGTCGCATGGCACATGCTATCATCAACATCGCCCTTGTCAAAGCGATTTTCTGCAATTAGTCAATAGTACCACTCACCTGAGGCTGCATACAATAAGCTGAAAGGCTAAGATTGAAGTTTAGTAGCTTCGAAATATCGCTCATCAGTCTAGAGAGCCTCTGTATTGCTATCATCGCTAAATGGACTAATTGTCGCTATGAGCCATTGTAATCATGACAGCCATTTACACTTCAATATTCAACAGAGCAATCCAAAAACCGCAAAAGTTTGACTTGCACCTGTCTATTGTATTCATTCACCAATGCCATCAGAGTGTTGCAAATAAAAGGCACGTTTATGTCCAGGCGAATCCTCTGTCACTGCTAACCATTAGCATTCGCCTACTGCTGTTAACTGCGCTGTAAAGGTGATATAGTGGGCGCTAATCAAGCAAGTATGGACGAGGGTAGTTAGTGTCCGAGCCGACGTTATGTATGTTTTAAACTATGAATAGAGCAGATTTAGTCCCACACAAGAAAACCTGCCCGCCGTATTTATCGCTTGAACATAAAAATACAAACGCGACGTTTCTGGTTGAAAAATTTAGCTACTGGAGTTGAATGAGGTTACTGGATGTTTTGAGGTAGAGCAGGCTTTACTTTTATCGGCGGAATCATAGTTGTTGCTAGCCGTGCTGGCTGCTAGCAATGCTGGCTGCTAGCCATGCAGGCAGCTAGCCATGCAGGCTGCTAGCCGTGCTGGCTGCTAGCCGTGCTGACTGCTAGCCGTGATTCTCCCTTGCTCGTAAATGGAAGCGTAATGGAATGGTGCCGAATATGGGTGATTCATGTGTGGGGTAAATTGTTCTACACACTATTATCTTTACATCATGGTGTATAATTCAGCATCAGCATCAGCGGCATCAGGTGGGCTATACGCATTCACTGGGGATATCTGTGGACTGCTAGAATATACACGTGATTACAAATGTGGTGCTCTTATAAAAGGGTTTGCTCTTTGAGAAGTCAACAATGGTGTAGTTGTTCCGTCCGTGACCTGGTGAGCCTATCGTCATAGTTTCGTGCGCGTGAAAAGGCGAAGGACAATGGGCAGAACTCGTGAGGATGAATCATAGAACCTTAGCGATAAACATATTGGATATGGTTATATTACAGTAACATGAGCGGTTTAACTGGATAGTAAATGAACTGATAGCGGAATATGGTGTGTCGTTAGATACATGCAGTACGAGTACGATCTCATCAATCGCTGGGGATGCCAGTCTCCATGAAGGTATTTAATCCCATCGAGCTAACTGAATGACGTCATTTGCATCCAGTGACACGTGTGTGAGATGTGGCATGGGTCACAAATCGACATGGCCGAGTAAAGTAATGGAATCAGTACGCCACATCAACATTCGCATTGGCCGGCATGTGTAAGGACTGTTTAATCTGTACAATGCACATACACATTGACGTATGGTCTTTGAAAATAATTTATGCAACGCATTTGAATCTTTAATTGTTAGTATTCACAGTATGTTGAAAGACAATGACAGGACTTCAGCTCCTGTAGAATTCAAATTTCGCTCATCACAAAGTCTGGAGAGCCTTTGTGTGGCTATCATCGCTATCACCACTAACCACACACCATTTATTTCTTTGTTATGGTACAGCAGTGCTTATCTACCTCGTACATACTACATTAGGTACTCAATGGACCCGTGACGTCACGTAGTGCAGAATATAATTGTGCATCCAACAAAGCACTAGAGATAAATAAGGTCGCTTTGATTGTTAATTCTAATATCCTATGTTGTGTTTTAGTAACAAGTTTTACAGAACCCATATCCCTCGCGAGAAAGAGAATCGATGGCCTGCCAAAATGCTGATCCCGGTTAGCTGGGTAAATATATTGCACCTATCGACAGAAATTCTTTTCGAGTGCAATCTTCACGGTTTAAGTATGTTATCCTGCCAAAAAGAACCCCGAATAACCTACATCAGCAGTGCAGGTTAATTGAAATCTGGATTGATAATAAGATTCGAGTTGCTGAACAAACTTGCATGTGCGGAGAATCAATGCCGTTATCAACATGAATAGCTACACCATACACGGAAGATAAATTTGACACAATTTCGCAAAAATATCACTAACATCGGGCAACTGAACTTATTCACCAACGCTGTCTATATATTTGGGAATGAAAGATATGCACATGATAGAGACGATATTGTATCATATTCGGGGAAACAGTGCGCGTCACGTGTACTTCTTGCTAGATAACCTATCTATTGATGATTAAGAGAAAAAGAGGCCATTTCTGATACTCAATGTGGGCAATCCATCCCATCGTTAAGAGCGCCTTAGGGTCAGACAACAGACCCGGAAAGCTGTATACAGCCACAAATAACCCTGAACACTAAGTGCTAATGCTACCATAGCTTACAAGTTGGTGGTCTGTCCGGGTCGATTGATCCAGTACTCACAGCCGTGACACGTGCTGAATGTGATAAGAAAGACCAATGGCAACCCTGGTCTGGTGAATGTCCTGGGTCACCCAGGCAACTGATAATGCAAATAGAACAAGGTTAAATGGAGCAATCTTAGT
Source organism: Urechis unicinctus (assembly GCA_034190875.2). NCBI lineage: Eukaryota > Metazoa > Annelida > Polychaeta > Xenopneusta > Urechidae > Urechis > Urechis unicinctus. The sequence goes on along the minus strand of CM067344.1, from coordinate 50,061,793 downwards.
ATGGTTTTTGACGTTTTTGGCTATCTTAACAATCAGACATATTGTATGTATTGCCCTTTCTTGCGTTTTGCCCATGTTCTGTGTCATTCGTAGTAGAGAAGCAGATTACAGGTTTTATATCTTGCAACTTCAGCGTTTGTCACGGTGTACTCATAACTAACGAAGATATATTGCTACCTCTGACTAATCATACAGCACATTGAATAGACAGTCGTTACGGTGGGTTGAATCTCTATGTATACCTTATTGTTAATATGATAAGCTAGTCAGGCGGCTCTCTGCTCTCTATGTGGATGGGTATAAACTGTATTACAATAGGTCTATTCATCCTAATCAACCATTATGTCCCCAAACGTTTATATTTGTCGGGACAAAAATATTATTGCTTGGTGTGATTTCAAAACTGTGACCACATAAAAGACTTATCGATTGAATAGTACTTTTCTCTTTATTATGATGCGTTATGATCTACTCTGAGTTGCTATGTTAGAAAGAAATAAAGTGTAACAATGTGTTACGTAGCATGTGTATGGACGCTGAGGTGAGGTTCATTGACATGCTTTGATTGTGCTCATTAAGTCACGTGAATGACGGGTTTGACTATTGAAGATTATCAAACTCTAGTTATTCTGATCATGTCAGTTGCTGGATCAGTCACTTGCCATTGAATAACATATTATATCCTTCATATTAACCCTTGCTTAGTGAGCCATTGCGAATCATTCCCATTCTTTAGGTTGCAGTTAATTAGTAAAGACTGCAGACCTTGACCAATTTATTCGGATGTAATCACACCCCTTTTTTAGTAACTTGCTGCTAGTGTAACATGTTCCAAATGCTAAACCTTTGATTTTCGTGGACTGCTCTAATACAGAACATGTATCTTTCCGTCAGGTTCGATGGTCTTCATTCAGGAAGAGATAATGGGAAGCCTAAGTGGTGATGTAACAGTGAGCGCAATATTGAAACAATGTAACATGCAAGTAGCCTTGGTTGTATGCAATGAACGATAAAACATCATCAATGAATCTTTCCCGGGAAATGCCAATGACGGCGAGACGCCCTTTTGAAGAGATGTTGTGGCGCCGTTGTACTTGTAACACCTGCAAAAGAATAAACCCATTGCTCGACAAACAAATCTTAAACCTTCAGCAACAGTGATGGGACACATCTTTTGGGCCATGTATGATAACTGATGTTTTATATCGATCAATTTGCTTTAACGATAAACATCTGTAGCTCTAGGGAGACATTGAGATCAGATATGCGCTCCATTATGCTACGTCACGTGCTGCTGTACACAGAGACCCGAGGTGGAGTCATTGTGGCCGGGCTGCTGTACACAGAGTACCGAAATGGAGTCATTGTGGCCGGGCAACACGTAATTTATGAACTGTAAGTTGTTCTGTTTCGCTAGTTTGGCTGCAAACAACATGTTGTCGGACTTTGGCACAACATCAGATAACAAGTGTCATTAACTTATTGACTTTCACGGTTTGCATTTTTATTCATTCAACTCATCACAGATAACCAGAACACCTTCGTACATTCTTATCGCACCTGCTGCCGGGTTTGTTTTGTCACGATAACAATATGTACAATCCTCTTGAAGCAACAGAATAACTGGTATCATCACCATACTAATAAGGTATCAACATACGTGTGCGTGTGGCTGGTGGTGATAAAAGACGTATGGTTAATGCGAAATTCCCTGGTGCCACCGAAAGGCCAACATGAACAATGCCCTCAAGGACGAGTCCAGAACAAATAATGCGAATACAATATTCAATACATACTCGAGAGTAGCATTAATTCATCCCGAGCAAAGCATCGACATAGATTTCCGGCCATTATCTACATTACATAGACACCACCAACACTTCATATTGGATAGATAATTTTGATTTTAACGTTGAAGGTCATAAGCTGATGATGGAATCGGTTGAGAGTGATGATTGATCAGCCCCCAGCAACCCCAGGTACACATTAAGCACAAACCCCCGATGCTGGAGTGGTTCGATTTAGTCGCTTGGCAGTAAATGGCAGTTCGAAGAAGCATTTCGGTCTCAAGTAAGTCAATCAAGGCAGGTGTTCTCAACACATTGGCCTTGTGTCATCACGTTGATTACCACCTGCCTCTCGCATATCTCTGTTCTCATTTGGCACTGATAGTCGTAAATCAATTAAGTCTGAAAAAACATAGGCAATCAAAACCAGCGTAGATCATATCGGGACCTCCTTACTGCTTGTATCACCAGAGGTGTACATGACAACCAGTCTGTTTACGTCTCCTCTAACAGTGCAACAGCTTTGTCATTTATGCTATTTGTGACTCCATATTAGATGTTCCCTATGAGACGCTTATAAATTACTATATATCATCAACCGCATCAAGAGCGGTCGCCTGTAGACCATTGATGATTAAAAGACAAGGAAATATGTTATGAAAACAGCTTAAGAGGCGCGTTTCATAATTACCTGATAGCGAATTATGGTCTGTTGGATGCATTCCGCAGGATTAATCTCTCGGCCCAATTCATTCATTAGGAACCGGTAGCTATTTGAATACCTGCACAGTGTTGCTTCTTGGTTGTTGGTATATCCATTTGGATCTGTTTGTAAGTGTATATTATGATATCAGATATTGCTATCATGGAGCCTGTGTCTATATCTAGCAAGAGTGTATAGTGCGTCAGGGTGAAATAAGGGCAAACTGTGAAGACAATACTTTGTCATCCAATGCTGTGACGGCTGGTTATACGTCCTGGACGACCCAAAGAGAGCGAAGGCTTTGATATAAATCTTTTATCAGAGCCCGTCATTAACTTGAGGCGATTAGAGCGGAGCACTAAGTTGTATGTAGGGACCGACGGAATGATTGCTGGGTCTATGGACTGCGTTGAACTATAACCTATAGGTTGTCTCAAGACACTACTTAATCATGCGATGATTGCGCAGCTTAACATAACATAGGTGACCACCGAGCCAAGTGCATTACCTCAGTCACTATCTGCCGTCTACAATACATCATGAGTAACAAATTCAGCTCAGATGACATCTCAGACTCAATGATGAAAAAAGTGACTCCGCCTTTTCGTGAGAATATTGATGCAGCAAAGCACTTAATCCAGACGACATTATAGGGAGGCATCAGCTTCGTGCGGGAGGAACATACATTTATCGCTACAAATGAAAAATCAGTGCGTCTAGAGGCTGCAGTGACATTAGCACATTGGGCGCTGAATAGAGACGTCAAGCGAACACTGCACGGTTACTTCAAACAACGGATCCACGCAATGTCGTCAACACGATGAACACTGAATAGTGACGTCAACAAAACGCTGTACCTATAATTGACACTACGGTATCAGCGCTGAAAGAGGCGGTACTGTGACGACAGCACAGCGGCTGCTGAACAATGACGTCAACAAAACGCTGCACCTTCATTTGACGCTACGGTATCAGCACTTAAAGAGGCGGTGCTGTGACGTCAGCACATCGGCTGCTGAACAGTGACATTAACACAGTGGAGGCGACACGAATCGTGTTGATATCAATATCGTCTATATCAAAGCGATGTTTCTACTCTTAGTGCTGAAGATAATCATATATATCACACATTCCAATGTACTATAGACCACGACGGTTACTTACTCAGCAGCCTGTATGGGTCTTGAGTATTTCTCATCACAAAGTGTGTAGAGTCTTGCTGTGGTTGTCATAGCTATCTCGACTAAACATTACATCTGTTGTGTTTGATGGAGTGGAACGATAGCAACGTTATTCAGAATACATTACGCAGCCAGTGGACCTCTGACGTCACGTGACACGGCGGATCGTAATATTCCAAGCAAACCAACAGTGGAAACAAGGGCAAAATTTATTGTCCAGAATAAAAATCCAGTGCGTCTGAGCTACATAGCCGCTGCCCAGACAATATTCACGTGTAATAGCATTTGCAGACATTCTGCTGATTAGACATATAACACCCATTTCGTCAGTTCTACTTACTAGGAAAACATTCATCATTGTTCAAGTCTATTGCCTTGCCCTGTAGGATATAAAGTGCCTGTTTGACGGACATGGGCAATAATTGGCTGTTACAAAATGGATTCATAATAAGGGTTTTAGTATTTGCAGAGAATACACGCAATACGTATATTCCAAAAGCGAGTGTAATGCCTCGACGTAGGTCGATCAGCGATATCTTGATCTTCAATAACTACGCTTGACGTAACTACTTTGCATTTATGCGAATCCACACTATTTGGGTAAACGCAACACACAACTAATAAGATATTCGTTTAAAAACTGCCTTCTTAAAGATTCAGTTGAACCTACTCATTTGAGCGTTCTATGAACCGCCAAGGATTACTGTCGCTTGGCAACTGTATTCATTCACGAAAGCCACTGGATACTTACAAATGAAAGGCACGTTTGAGTCAAAAACATCCTTTGCCACAAATGGGCTTGGCCATTGTCGTCTGATGTTTGGTGCGCAGTAAATGTGATTAATGGAGCGTTAATCAAGCAAGCACGGACAAGGGGAGAGAACTGCTTGTAGGACATGATGTGGTGTTTTAGTGATTCAGTACGAGAACACCTAAGTGGTTGCTTCAACATAAACTCTCCAATGCACAGGTTGCGGTGAAAATTAATCTACCTGGAACTATTGACATGGAATGAAGACATTGATTATTCTGAGGTAGAGAGGGTGTATCTATTATCTGGGTTGTCATGCCATGCTGGTTACTAGCCGTGCTGCTTTTCCCACGCATTATGATACAATGACAGCATGGAAATTGATGTACCGAATCGTTTCGTTCCTTTTAAATCTGTCTATATTCAGGCTCGTGGGAATGTGGTCGAAGTTATGGCCTGATATAAAATAGAACCTCAAACGGATATGCAGCTTCAATGACTCGCTATAGGTGCAACATTGAATGTTTGAGATAAATGAGACGTTCATAATTGCATATCTCCCATCTTAGTCTCATCAGACTGTGATGTCAGCTAGTGCAATATTCTTGCGTTGGTAGACTCGACCCTGGCACCTCACCGTTAAATACATCCGGGGAAGCAATACATGGTCATCAGTCTGCCATCCTGAATAATCTATTAACTGATGATGTGTGGATCAAGATTAACAGCGCAAAGTGGGCTGTTCGTCCCATCGTTACCAGCGTCATAAAAGAAGAGGAAGTTGCTGGGAATGTGGCAAACTATGGTCAAGGTCCCACATCTCATTAAACACTAGGTGACAGCACAAACATCGTCTACCAGTCTGTGGTCGTGTGTGTGCATTGCTGCGGTACTCACAGGAGAGGCACGTGCCTGATACCTGTAGAATTACCGGTAACAAACCTCATCTGGTAAATGACCTGGGTCACAAGGGCAACTATTAATGGTGCGTACAGAGCCCGCTTAAATAGAAATCGATAACTATATATGGCCTTATATACAGGTATATGGCTATTGGCATCACCTCCTCTTCCATGGCTGTGTTGCGTGTGATCGGGAGCCGAACAGAAGGATACACAGGTTTTCTATTTACATCAGTATATCTCCTTTCTTTGTTGCTGCAATTATTGCTCCAAGTATGTTATCATAACGCACCTAATCGCATTCATATACCGACTTTGACTACCGTAGTTGACTAATACCATTGCTCGAGGTACTAAGAGGACGACGCATTTGATCAGCCAACTAGCGTAACTTGCCATTGGTGAGCTTTCGTTGCAGTTTGCTTAAATATAAAGCCTTATCTGGGACTGCTATAAACTGAAATGATAAAACAGGTATAATCTATAATGAGGGTGCACTGCCTGACGCACGACGCCACGCTTATGAGAGTAGAAAACTCACCGCAGCACAATCCAGGGCAATTTATATACAGCTAAAAGAAGTTGAGTTGTCAAAGGAACCTCTGACCAAACGCTAAGATAGCCTTGGGCAAAAAATAATGAGCTATATTGTGGCATATCGAAAGTTTATAATAGTTTTGCAATCCAACGCCGCAATTTTCGCAGTGATCAAAAGCATGGACGTTGTTGCTCACCGTTTGCACAGAGGTTGTAGGCATTCAGATACATGTTAAAGAAGCGGCTGTCGGATATTCGCTCGTTGAGGCTGTGTTTGCATCAGAGAATGTTAGGCTGGTGGTGACACTGCCATAAGCAGCATCCTTAGAGATTCATCATACAGTGACCAGGGTGTATGTGACATCGTGTCTTCATTGCAATAGATATCCATCGTTCAGATGCACCAGGCAGTGCGTTACCTAGTATCGCGGCGATAGGGGGGTTGGGTTGGGTAGCTGAGTCTGCATTATATCGCAGTTTTTGCATTGAACATTAGCCACCTTTTGGCACCATACCCGTTCGATATAAATGATAAATATATAGTTTGTACATCAATGCTGAGTATTGTTGCATTAAGAACTCAGGCCATGAGAATACACGAAAACCCATCAATAAACATATATACTCCACAAGACAGAGGGTTCCCTAAAGCAAGCACAATATCTGATGTGACCAGACTCTCGACTATTGTGGAAGGAGACGGATTTTGTGTTTACAATCAGTTTGCAGTTGATAGGGCGTCCATGGATTGATAAGCTTTTTTTCCCAACAATGAACACCGTAGCCATATTGTTATACATTAATGGACATGTCGTTGGGCATTATGTCAGTGCTTTAGAGATATATGAAGCAGGCTAGCTTGATGTTCAACCTCAGTCCATATTATATGATTTTAGATATAGAGGAGAAAATTATAGCATATTAGTCTTTTAATAAACTATGATATAGTTGTTGAGGTGCAGCATTGAGATTCAAAAGCAAAGTGTGCCATTGGCATGATGATTTTGAATTGTCATATTTTATCATCGCTCTCCTGGGCGAAATATAGGATGATTGTGTGTCAGCTGCTAAAAAGAATCAAAAGTGGTAATCTCTGTAAAAAAAAATATATATTAACTGTGTCGAAAGTATATGTTGTGAACCACATCGTGTTTTAACCAACCATCTGATTTAATTCTTGGTAGACTTCAGGGTCTTAACAAGTCCCGAAGTTTTTTATGCCATCTGGAGCTAGGTTTCTAAATTTATGCTTGCGTTTCATGATGTAAAACACAAATGAACGATCACATTAATATATGTATCTTTGCGTTACCAAAACAACAATAAATCGATAACTTGCTTTCTGCAGCTCATGTATCCAAAAGTCCTTGATCTAAAGCTGTGAATTATGATACTGAAGCTAAGCTAACGGTTGTTAATTTGTCAGAGCTGAGATATCAATATTGACAAAGGTTGAATAACCCGATAGGTTTATGACCGTGTAAGTTGTGCGATTGCTGCCTGCTGGTCAAAAGAGAAGGACAATCTGTGCAGATTACCTAGTTGCTCCACTAGATAAGGAACTCATCAATATTCTGGCCTCATGTGACGAAATAAAGACAATCATTGTGACTCCCAAATGACTCCATTAGTCTTGATAACGAGCATTCCGAGATCAGGGTTTGTGACCAGAAAGCTCCATTCCTTGCAGCCTTTACATCCAGCCAGAGAGAATGTTGCATAGCTGACTAAAAGTCTCTCCTATACGAGGCATATACCACGTAAATAGGAAAACTCTATGCTACAAACATTGACACTGATTCTTCGGGTAATTTGGTCATTTGGTATTTAAGGTAGGTATCACGCTCTGAAGATACATACAAAATCGATAATACACAAACGAAAATACACAGTTATGGACTGCACTCATCAACCTCATGTTATCACTAACGGCATCGGACGAGTCCACACAAAGTGACGGTATCACGAAATCCGCATTTGCTTCCGAAGCTTAACGGTGATATAAACATTTGCTATATCGACCAAAGGAGATTAATTATATAACCGTTGTCAGTAAAACACACAAATGTCATCATTTAAGTCCAGTCGACCAAACTCTGCAGTCCATGGCAATAGCAATAATAGTATACGGAGGTCGTGGCCAGCCAGGAGGTTATCTGTGTGATGGTTGAACAAACCTGGCGCGTTGATATGCACAAGTTGACAGAAGCTCTAACATATTAGCTAGATGAAACATAAGCCCACGTAATGTACACATGAAAAACTTCTCCCTCTAAAGACCTCTCAAAATGTGTAGGTTATGTCTGCTAGCCATGCAAAGATATACGGTAAACAGCAATTGGCTTTGTGGATTTCGCGTGGATGGATTGTGTGATCGAGTAGACCAGCTGGTTATTTATGCTAGGATATACAGTAAATAGCAAGTACACAAGTGGGTAGTAAATCTGCCATAATAGATCGAGTGAGTGCCGGGACCCGTTGATTACTTATATGTGGCATGGAATATGCAAGAAGAGCTTTGTGATTGACGAGGGTTCGGTGCAATATATGTCGTGTGGATCACTGGAGAAATCTACTCTTAACGCAGTCTGAAATAACTATGCATGCAATCTGAGTGGTCAATAGCAGCACCATTTGTGTATATTTAACACTGTTATGAAAAACGAGGAATTACAGATGATTTAACCAATAATTGGCTGTGTATCGTAAGTGAATCGCATGAGAGACAAATAATTTATGAGCACACACGGCAGTTATCTCAACAGGAGATATCAGCTGGATTTCTTCCATTATCGTCGCTAGCAGCTACACAAACACCCCGGCGAACATAGCGTTCTTATAGGAATCTTCCACGTTATTGTCGTGAGAGTGAGCGGCTACCACGGATGTGCTATGGAATGATTTATAAAAACTGGTTTGCATCGTGTGTCAATCATTGACATGATAAGATTGTGTAACGGCTGATCCAGACGATCGGATAGCACGCGCTTCTATTGGTGTTCGTGTGTACAGCAGATGACGTGGAAAGAGTAACTCGTATGACGAGCAAGACAAAGCTAAATGTCAACAATGCACTCTTTCTACCTAATATGTAAATGCAAGAGTATACAGCACGCATCGGAACGTATAAGCCGGCAATATTTGTATTTGATGAAGTGAGGGAGGAGCATGCTCTGTTGATGACAGCCACAAGTAGTTAGCGTAGGAAACGTCTACACTGAGACTTTGTACACACTGTGGTATGATAGGTTTTACATTTTGGGTTCAATTGTTAGGTGATAGGGTTTCATGCATGACGGACCTCAGCAACTGAGCCAAGTGACCGCAGACTTATTCAGCAGATTTAAACACAGCTCTCATTGAATCGTACACCATTCATCTATATCGTGCGTGAAGAAGATGTCGTATTAGCAGGAAACGTTATGTGTTTCAGGTTAAACGTTGAGTATGCACGCGAACAATGTCAGCTGAATTGAATGTGCTGAGCGATAGGCACCGAAACAGAATCAACTTCTGTCCACTATTGCTTATACAAATAACTTAACAAACACGCATTCGTGTCTAACCGAATCGGTCTCCTGATGCTTATTAGCCTCGCAGTGACACACCTATGAAGAAGATGGAATGTAAAAACTAAGGAGAAGACGTGGCAGGCATCGCAAATCACCACCAAGCGTCAGACACCTCCATTCATCACACCCTGTCTGATTAAGAGGAATGGATTTTACGAATCACGTCCGCAGGATTTTTGTTTCTAATCAACTATGGCATAAAACCTAAGCCCAGTGTGTTACTGCAGAGGAAAGGCACATTGGTTAATGCCGACGTCACTTTAGCACAACAGAACCAAGAGGCGCTATTTCTAACAGCCAGGTATTTGCGTATGATCGCAACGCAAAGAGACGAATGTTGCTAATCTAATACAGCAAGTGGCCGCGAGTAAATGAGCACCAACCAGCGACAGTAGCTCAACTCAATGTGAGGCATCATGCGTACCAACAAGAGCCGGTAGCTCAACTCAATGTGAAACATCATTGAGTACCAACAAGAGACAGTAACTCAACTCAATGTGTAGCATCATTGAGTACCAACAAGAGACAGTAACTCAACTCAATGTGAAGCATCATTGAGTACCAACAAGAGATAGTAACTCAACTCAATGTGAAGCATCATTGAGTACCAACAAGAGATAGTAACTCAACTCAATGTGAAGCATCATGAGTACCAACAATAGACAGCAACTCAACTCATTAAGTGCCAACAAGAGACAGTAACTCAACTCAATGTGAAGCATCATTAAGTGCCAACAAGAGACAGTAACTCAACTCAATGTGAAGCATCATTGGGTACCAACAATAGACAGTAACTCAACTCAATGTGAAGCATCATTGAGTACCAACAAGAGACAGTAACTCAACTCAATGTGAAGTGAAGCATCATTGAGTACCAACAAGAGACAGTAACTCAACTCAATGTGAAGCATCATTGAGTACCAACAAGAGACAGTAACTCAACTCAATGTGAAGCATCATTGAGTACCAACAAGAGACAGTAACTCAACTCAATGTGAAGCATCATTGAGTACCAACAAGAGACAGTAACTCAACTCAATGTGAAGCATCATTGAGTACCAACAAGAGACAGTAACTCAACTCAATGTGAAGCATCATTGAGTCCCTACAACAAGAGACAGTAGCTCAACTCAATGTGAAGCATCATTGAGTACCAACAAGAGACAGTAACTCAACTCAATGTGAAGCTCAATGAGTACCAAAGAGACAGTAACTCAACTCAATGTGAAGCATCATTGAGTACCAACAACAAGAGATAACTCAATGTGAAGCTCAATGTGAAGAGACATAACTCAACTCAATGTTAAACCTCATTGAGTACCAACAAGAGACAGTAACTCAACTCAATGTAAGCTCATTGAGTAAACTCAATGTGAAGCATTGAGTACAGCAAGATGCTCAATGTACCATTGAGTGAGACAGAAACTCAATGTTAAGCCACATGCACAATGTGCTAACTCAACTGAAGATCAGTACCAACAAGAGACAGTAACTCAACTTAATGTAAAGCATCATTGAGTACCAACATAATGACAGTAACTCAACTAATGATGAAGCATCATGATCTAGAAGAGACAGTAACTCATAATGTGAAGCATCATGAGTTGATCAGAACAAGACCACGGCTTAATGTGCTCAACTCAATGTGAAGCATCATGCGTACCATATGATCAGAACTAGACCACGGCATAATGTGCTCCACTGATGATCAGAACTAGACCACAGCCTAATGTGCTCCACTAATGATCAGATCTAGACCACGGTATAATGTGCTCCACCGTTGATCAGAACAAGACCACGGCATAATGTGCTCCACTGATAATCAGATCTAGACCACGGCATAATTGGGGCATGATCAATGATCGCAGCCTAATGTGCTTGCTGATGCACTAGCATTACCTAGCGGTATGAATCCAATGTTTTAATTGGGCATGGTACACTACATTTGCTGAAATTAGCGGTCCCTATTTCATGGTACATCTACATTTCCTGGGTGCATTGACATACGTTACATTGGTGGGAAATCAATCAGGGTGTATCGTAAAGGAGATTTATGAGGCAATTGCATACCAATATAGAGGTCTCGAACCAAGTATTATTTGATGTCTGCATCATGAATGAACACGCATCGGTCGCACATCAACCCCTGGATGAAAGCGGAAGTGATATCTGTTCCGATGTGGAAGGTGGATCACATTACCAAAGCGTTGGTAAGGTGGGGACGCACATGCCAACACGCACACACACACAATGGCAAAACGACCCGTAAAGTCGGGTCTGCTTTATGTCAACCATGTGAACCATGTTTATATATTAATATGTAAAGTCACAGTTCACACGAGGGATAATATTCTAATACCTTTGCACAAATGTACGATTTTGTGAGAAGGGCTACACATGCACGCATATCCTGATGGAAGGATCAAAATGGTCAAATCCAAGCGCCTTAGAGCGCGAGCGATGAAATCGGTCAAGTTAGATCTTACCCTATGAATCCATGTAACACCACACAACAGGAAGAAGAATTTATGAAAGCGGAACATAAAACAATGACTGCGAGCAACGGACTGCATCCGCTTAATGTAGGTCAAGGCCGTCAGTACAAACCAGCACCATTCTCAAGTAAGACTAATTTAATTCATTAATTTGCTCATATTTCCTTACTATTGTTTATTAAAAGGTAACTTTAAGACGACTATGTGTTCAAATCATGAGTACTTAATTCCAGCGGAATTATCTTCAGTTTTATACGCAACGCTGTTTTTCATAACAATTCCCATGTAGCCTTATGGTATGTATGTTGTGGCCGGTAGAGGAATTGTCTTCACTATCGTGCTGTAATTTGCTCTATCAGTCATCCCACTTAGGGAACAACGCAATATTCAGGCGGTTTAAGCGAAATTGACGGTAACTATAATCAGTGACCCTTTACATTGCATGCTAAATATCGAAGCTCACGAGTATCATTAACAGCTCTGATCTATGCTTAAGTCGTCCTTTCTAATATAATGTACAGATTCTATTACATCAAATGTGGCATTTATCTGTTTAATATGTGTCTGTTGGTGGAAGCGTCACGGCAGTGCCCATGTATCTAATATGCTGGTATACTTAAGACTGCAGCAATGCAACAAATATATCTGGATTGTGTAAGAATATTTAGAGGTCATGATCTATAGAGGTCATATTATCCAAGGTTATAATACGGTGATATGAAGAGAGAAGAACACGCATCTTAACTAAATCATCCATTAGCAGACACACTTTCAACACGACGCAATTTACAAAGGTTTGAGAGCGTAATCATCTCATGATGGTTTTTTGTGTGTGCCACCGGATAAAAGCCCGGATGAAGCAATACCTACTTGTATTTTACGGGACACTCGCGGGCCCTGATTCGTGTGTCCCTAAAGACTTGTTGCATTGGAGGTATTTTTCAGTTATGCATGCTTATCAACTGACGTGACTTGCTTTAAGATCATCATTAATATCTACAAAAGCAGATGGAAGTTATGATAGCGGAAGCTGCTGATATGTCACAGGGAATAGCTGTAGTATTTCTGTCATTTTCAGTTTCAGGATGACATACTATAACTTCGTTCGATATGTATGCTTTCTTTTATATATTTGTAATAAAAAGTACGTTCTGGTCATTTATTGGGTGACCGCAATTTATTGACGTAATATGGCACATTCGTTGGAAATAGTTGGTTCAGCTTCATGGAAACGGCTACAGATAATTACAACTCATAGGCATGACTACATTAGCTATACACACGCATGGCTTGAAAGCTAGTCATGTTTCACAATTTGGACTGAAATAAATGTGAGGAGGGGTTGTAACTACATCCCTTTCTGGGCATTTGTTTGACCTCGTACGTCCATCATACTTCACGACAGACCATAGCACACACATACTGATCACATGTTCATTTGTCCATTTTTTTTATAAATTAAACGATTTCAAAAACGTTCATGACACTGGATAGTGTATGGCGTGGAGTGTCTTTTGAACCACCATGTAAACTTCTAACCTGCAATACATGGTGTGCATTCAATGCATCAGGGTCGAGAGCGTATATAGCTCTCCGACGTCAGAGGCTATACGTTTTTACACGACAATAATTATATATATGTATCTTCAACGTAACATGTAATCAAACAGCGGTGCCCGTAGATCGGCTTGTTTCCAAATCCATGGCTCGCTTAGCCATGCAGAAGATGGTCAGTTGCGCAATACCGGGCAGCCATAGGCTCGTGACGTCACCATAACCTTGCTTTCATGTTTGCTGGCAGATAGCATTGTGAACGTCGATTTATCGCCCCCTACCTCGCCATAGATCTATCTCGCCATAGATCTATCTCAGATCTATCTCGCCATAGATCTATCTCGCAGTAGATTTATAGTCGTGAAAGCATAACCGACTTTTCTGGGAAACTTTTGCCGACCAAAGGTGGCTATGAAATCAACTTTTGAGGTGCACCTCGGATTGAGATTAAAATGCATGATTGAGAAAGACAACAAATATTTTTTTTCCTCATAATAACTCTCATTCGATGCTGCTCCAATCTTAAGGTACCGGGTGAAACAGGACAGCTGTATATCGTCCATCCAACAAGAAATTCCTCAACAGAAACACGTCCACAAAGACTGCCATACTAAGTTTGAACATGATGACAATAAATTAGAGCTTGTGGCTGGTTTTCTGGCATGGCTGTTTACATGAAGCCCTAGAGGAAAGTAATGACGATCTCCTTGAGCTTGGCGTCAGAGTCAGGACATCGAAAGAAATGGGCATCCTGGTTAACGGTATGTGCTGTGAACCACCTAGTGAACCAACGAACTATGTTCGTCTACTCGGTCCAGGAAGTACAGCAAGCAGAGACTGAGCCCACACGTCACTTTAATACGGTCTCAGAACACCTTACTAACTTAACTAAATATGGCACCCAAGCTGATGAGTTTAGTTAAACATATCAACTTAACGGACAATCGAATTTTGCTTGATTCATCAAATAAACCTTTGTTGTTCATCTTGAAAACAGACTCATGCCGATTCTACCGTCAAACGACCAGAAAAGACAATCAATGCAACTCACGAATGACTTCATTAGTCTTGACTCCAAGCTTCCCCCAAAAACAGCATCAACAGCACCTTGTTTACGTTAGCTGTATTTTCTTAATCCAGCTGCTCTTACACCAAACCATGCATAGCTGACCAGTACGCATGATGATTATACAACAAGTGGCATAAACAGGTGTAACGTGTTCAGCTGAAATGATAACATACGCATGTATTATCTGGAATGCATTAATGTTTCACATGAATTGATGAATAATTGCTTGGCGTTTTCGTGTTATTAAGTGGAAAACGGACAAGGTGCATAATTTATAAGCAATATTTATAACTTAAATTCAAGATATATTAGGTGAGTCGCTGGAGGAATTAACTTTGTAAGAAGTTTTGTAATGATCATACGTGCAAATACTGTGGTCAGCATCCATTCGCGTCATGCCAGATTGTAAAGGTTTAGACAGATAGTTATGCATCTAATGGATGGATTCGGTAAACGGAATGGATTATGGGAGAGTCATTTGTGCAAAGGTGACAGTTATTACCATAACAGGAGGTATGAAGTGGATCCCTTTCATTGTGGCCTTTGACAGCTACATTGTATGCCGATGGATGCGTGTTCAGCACGCAGTGGAATGCATAGGCTGCCAGCATTGACATCAAAGAATGCGAGTTTATTTGTATTGTGTATATATCGGAGAGGTTGCATTGGAATTAAATGGAGAATGGTACACATCAAACTTTTACTGCGCATGCATGATTCACTTCGGCACGAGTTTTGCTTCCCATCAACCTTCATAAAACCAAAGCCAAATGTGTCTGAAATTATTGAAGAGCGAATGTGTGATTCCAGGAAGAAAATGACACATTTGTAATGTTGAAGCAGCCTTACCATTACATAACAGTTATTATTTGTCTAATTTAAACTACAGCCAGGTGTTTATTATGCCCCTCTTTACCAACATATACCACATTATCTGAGATGCCAGGTGATCTCGTGCTTGTTGATACAGAGCCAGAACAAAGCACCGATGATAGTCCAGGATGATACAATTTTAAGTTGTGCTGACTGGCTTTGTTTTCTACACGTCATATATTAAGGATGCGTATCTTCAAATTCTGCATAAGATTCGTTGATGATGAGCTATGGCAGACATAGATATCCGAAATATAACTTGGGCTATGTGAGAGTTCATCAGACATTCACGAACATAACCAGGGGAAATGTGTGATGTCTATAACAGTGAATTGACACCAGATGAGGGCAATGATATAGCCGATGATGTACAAAATTGCATGTTTGACGCATTGACATGTTTGTTCTATTCTTATTGAACACTATCGATCACATTGACTTCAAAAGTTTCTATGTCAATCTTTTTAATTGTTTTTTTTTATTTACATCATACAAATGATGCATAAACCATGATTCATTTTTGTATCTCCAAAGCTTTCTTTCTTTTCAAACCTATCTTATTTACCTTTATTCGAGTCAGTAGGACAGCTGCTATTGTTTTACCGCCATCACCTCTGCGCGTGCCTTCAAGCGGCCACAACTCACCAGCACCTCTGTGCGTGCCTTCAAGCGGCCACAACACACAATCACCTCTGTGTGTGCCTAGCTCCTCATCATCACGCCATCAACTACGTCACCACGACCACGACCACGTCACCAAGACGCCGGTTACGTCATCACGACACCGACCACGCTCTCAACACTGGTCATTACCGTCTGTGGACCAGCTGCTTGGTGGTTAGTGGCCCATTATTGCTGATCAGGTCAAATAAGTGGTCAGTGTGGACAATGATGACCTGGTTACGTCAATATAAATGACTGTAAAAACAATTAATCTTAGTATATGTAATTGCTCTAGCCATATCCCACATACCCAGTACCTACCCCTCCCCCCTCCCCACCCACCCACACACAAGAATAGCGCAATGTTCATCCATCGAAGCAAAGTGATGAGCAAGCTGATTAGCAATCAGAGCAAACAGCCTGTCAGTTCCCGGCTCCTGCTTATCCACTTCATACATTTGTCATACTGCTTAGGGCTTGACATGAATATAAATATGAATCATAGTATGATTCTAGGGAAACGATCCGCTTTAAACCCTGTCAACATTGGTATCTATTAATTGCCATGAGTAAACCAAGAATTTGATAGACCTTCATAACAAATAATGGTATTGTGAAGAACAAAAGTTTTACCACACAAAATCAGACTTACTTGATGCCATCTGCAATATATCTATTCAAACTCATGGAAGGTTAATGCATAAACATGCCCTTATGTTTTCCAAGAATCATAAAACCCAAGATGCAGCATTACAACACCTGATACAACACTTCACAGTTGACATCGACAAAAGGAACCATGTGGTATGATCACATCTCGCTTGAATCCCATCTAGATCAGGTGTAGGATCAGAATGAGCTATCATAGAGAGCTCGACACTTGCACTGGCACAATCTTAAAGCATTAAAGGAGAGTAATGGAACCTGGTATGATTAATGTCTACAGTACAAATGATCACACATCGGTCGCTTATCAACTACTATACTGTACTATACGCCCCGCTATGGAAGCTGGGTCACTTTAACATGGCTTGGGTGCTGTGATGAAGCACGGGAAAACACGCGCACGCAAACATTGGCTGGAGTAATGTTAGTTATGATGAGCTTGGACAGATTTATACCGCATACAATAATGGAATAATTTGTCAATAAGCTGAAATTAATCGAATGGCGATGAGGAATTGCATTCTAAGATACTTGCACAGCTGTACACGGGTTTTTCATTCAGATATACGAATACTTTTAAGATATGCCCGAGCCCATAAAAGTCTACCCCAAGAGCCTTTGTATGCGAGCGATGAAATCACCCATAATGGATCTGAACCACAGGAGGCAGAACTTCAACCTGATAATGAAAGAGGCCGGTGATCAATAATCATCTCTGTGATTGAATGTCAGAAATGCTCCTAATGGAAAGACGAATATTATTGGTGTTTTTTATTCATATTTGGGATATGAAATCTGATGCTTGGTTGACTGAGTGTTGAAATCATCAGTAATATATTCATGGATGTCAATAAAGGGATTTTTGTTGATGTCACAAGACATCGGCGCTTATGCCATATGCAATGATGTATAAACATCCAACGCCCCTTTACAACCACTTCAACAGAGAATGCAAACGTGTAATTATATTGCTCAAAAGTGGATCGCACGGCGACATACGGAATTATTCGAAGAGGAAAGATTTTGGTCTACGAATTTCAAAATGGAGCATTCACAGGAGTGAGTTAAACCTCTTTATTGCTGTAAGTAAATAAGATGCTGCGGCTTCACTCGTGTCTTGTTATGGCCATAGAAGCCCACACTCTGTCAAAAACACATTCTGCTGTTGCCGTAGTGTTCTTCATGTGACTTACTCGGGAGGCTGGGATAACATTCCCTATTGCCAGGTTTGTTAACATGAGAATTCGCTCCTATCTAGTTGCGTACTGGGGCATCAAACGCGCTGAAATGACATCTCTGTCCGCCAGGTAACAGCTGAGACACCTGGTCTGGACCTCAGCACTGTTAGAATATGTGATGATTAGGCAATGATGCCTCCATTGTACTGACGTCATTCCATTTGCAGGTAGTCCCCAACTTATTGTTGTATTTTGCAATTGATGAGATATCTTAGCACCTTGACTGGTGGTTGTGACCATGTGTCTGTAGGTGATATTACTAGGACTAGGAGCAACTGTCTGTACCTAACCTACATCCACTAGATACGTGCACACCATCTAATTCGCTCTAATCTCGTGAATACAAGTACATTACTGGTAAGGTCGCGGCTGTGCCCACCTGGCTGTATATATATTATTATGCCTAAGCCAACAGTCATGCAAGGTCAAAATTATGATGTAACCTAACAGGCTCCACAAGAACAATATCATAACGCAACATGGATATTGCAGAACACAGTTACCGAATAGTCATACATAAATAACAACGTATTTAGAAAATGATAATTTACAAAAGGTCGAGAGAACTTAATTATACAATACCGGTTTTTATTTGCCACTGATCACAGCCTAGATGGAGCAGCAACTGACTTCAGCCGGGCGCTCGAGACCACTTTCCCACGTCTCGTTGGATGATGTACTTGGTTACTACAAAGGCCATGTTACACATGCTTGTAAACCGACATGACTCGCATGGGGCTTCATCAATGATATGGTCGGCAGGATATGGATAATGTAGCTGCGGGTACCGCCGGCATGAGGGTTATTAAAACACGACGTAACGCTGGGGGTGCAGGGGGGTTTTTTTGCGCTATTGGTTGGACTTCCTTTAGCATGTGGCAATAGGAGACAATCAGTGTGTTGGACTCGGTTCTCTGAGTCCATGCCGGGCCACTATTGATTAGCTCCACTTTACAGCGATGATGGAAGTATTGCACGCTGTCTGGTCGCATCCTTGTTACACAGTGGACTACCTGAAGGTATCAAGTTGGGATATTTTGCGTTTGCAAAAGGCCAGCACTTTTATATGCGAAACTGGGTCTTACTTACGCCAAACCAACCGATGATTTGCCTATGTTTATCCGCTTCCTTAATGAGTATGAGTGGGTCAGAATTTTCTCTGTTACGAATCAAATCTTTTGTCAGATTTGAGTCAGTTAGTGTGCTGGTCAAAGAAGTGGCTTAAAGATAATTGCACTAGAAATCTTGTTTGATTGTTTCTTATAACCGTATCGATTATCAATATATGCAAATATGACAAGATTAGTGAGATATTAGATTCATTAGAGGTTTGCTGTCACGAAGCATTTAAAGGAAGATAACTAATGGTTATGTGCTGGTGGGCATACGATTAGTGCCTGCGTTCTTTGGTCAAATATATATCAGGTGTAGAATGGTTAAATTCGTCAACTGGTACATACATGCCCTTCAGTATACTATATGATGTTGCATGATTTTATTTGTATGTTTTTTCTTAATAACATATGCTGCCATTCAAACATATATAAATGAGCTCATTTTGCTTTGATATATCTTACAGTTCATCAATATTCGAACTACGACGAAATCTCTAGCACCTAATCTGAGCTTTATCGGTATCTACACATGATACATACAAAATATAGCCAGGGTCGGTTAATGTCGTGACGAGTAGGATCGCCATTTAAACCCGGCAAATATTGTTCACATATGTCGTTGAACAATACGATGTAAAAACGCAGCTTCGTCACAGCTCACTTTGTCTGAATTGTGCAATAGAGATATGTTGATAAGGATGACAGCATTGAATCCCGATCGATGCATAACTTCCATGACGACTTATTGAGCCATATTTTCATAGTTCTGACGACGGTGTAGTTGCGCATGATAGTGCGTAAGTCCTGGCGTTAGCAGTTAACCAAGTAGTTGACGAAATGTAAACGCATATGTGATGCATAAAGTTACTATGTTATCTACATTACATGCACGTGTTTACTCATACGGCACGCTTGAAATTGTATAGATATTACGCATGCATGGAATTTGTCAAATTTGGACCTGCACTATACCGTCCTCTAGAAATGGCATTTAATGTTTGTTTGATGTTTCGAAATGTCTGCCCTTTTTAGCAACTAAAGTCATGTGCGGCAATATGGACAAGCAAAATTTGCTTTATACTATCAGCAAAATACGAGTGCCACCATTTGTGTAAATGTGTGAAACTGTCTGAGTTCTTTTGAAGGATGCATATCTTACCCTATATATAATTGTCAAAGTGACGTATAAAGATCTTGAGCATCGTTAACCATTTGTAGAACATAATAATAAAAACCGACAGTTCAATATTACGACCATGCTTAATTGAAAGCACTTCATAAGGACGTATGTTTGTGAGGATGCAACCACAAATAAGCAAACTACGTCCAGAGTAGATTTACCTAAGTAATTGGATTACTACAAAACATAATAAGCACTGCTGGCCAGGGAAACATTGGCTTTAAATTACGTTTTCTTGAAAGCAATTACAAAGCTAGAAATATATTTACCAGCATATGCAAGTCATTTGGTCGAGGGAACACAATGCTAAGTTACCAGGAACTGCTTCTCTTTACAGAAACAGGATCAGAGGCTTACTGCTCGCAAATGTACTACTCGCGGAAAAAAAAGTAGCGCCAGTAATTCTACTTACATCACTTCAGTTAAATAGCTGTTTAGGTATATGTACTAAAAGTACTCTAAAGATCCATTGGTTTGGACGTGGCGCCTTGTCTCAGCATATCATATGTCCCTTTATATCAAATAAAATATGTGGGGAATCTGTTTTTTCGAAATATACAGTTGTGAGTATACACTTAATATATACAGAAACACAATCTTGATCAAATAACATTTGCACTAGCTGGAGAGATAAACAATTCCCCTTGAAACAAAACGTCAAACAGCTATTGATCATTGTGTAGGATTCAATACACCCAATGCAAATTTCTTTGCTTGAAAAGTATAAAATTCATGAACTATTCCAATATTTTACAATGGTACACATTGTTTAACCTAATAATGCAGAATTGCAATGAATGTTTTAATCATTGCTATGATTTGTGGCATTCAGAAGGCTTTAAAACAAGTGCAGCATCATCATTGAAACAATCATAATGACATCATAGGATTAAGTCATTGAAGCTATAATGGGCTTGCCCATAAAACGACTTAAAAGAATTTGGGATTGACGAATCTATCGATCCATAACCGATCGCATGGAAGATATAAAACGTCATCTTAATGAGTAATGTTCAAAGACAGCGCATCAAGCAACTAAGGTTATTTAACAAGTACCTAACGCTGCACTCGCTTGAACGATCAGTAAACCCAGCAATGACGCATTCAAATCCACCGTAAGCGGTCGTAAATCGATTTGTCAAAATGAATTACGCACATAAATGGCTACTTATGCTATTGACGAATAAGCTCTCCTAATCTTGGTGTCTACATGTGTCAAGTACTCTTTCAATACAACAATATGTCATGGTATGTCGAGGCATGATTTGTGCAATGCGAACAAGCAGATGCTCGACTGCACAGTCATTGCACTCAGTATAGCGTGAAAATCCAGTCAAAGAACAAGGTTAAGTAGGTTTGAATGGATAATAGTAACTTGAGTAGGCTGCATTTGCCAGACAAACATGCGTGCTGGCAAAATGAAACCAAATCGACGCGGGCTGGTAATCAGTCGGAAGGTAATATCATTCTCGCTTATTATGTATGATGGTCTTACGGCCTGGCCACAGCGGTTTCGCGATGCAAAGCAGGCCACTCACGTTAGTGTCATTTCGCGTGACACGAACACATATCTAGCCATATTTCACGGATTGCCTCATGTCAGCACAGTGCCACCAATCATCACAGGTGAATAAGCACCCCCTTCATCAGCTTTACGACACAACAGTAGTAGAAAGGCCTGGTTGTGGCTTGAGGCGCATTTGGGATCAAGTGTCTGCGCGAAGCAGCTTAGGATTGGATACCAATTTCGATGGCCTTCCAGAGTTGAATTATTACTCCAATATAGCTCTTCAGAGTATTATTCATGTCTGATTACAAGAGCTCACAAAAGCCAAAAAGGTCAGCTGGCGTAATTGACTTACGCCACAGGGCGTCAAACTTGGGGCAAGATCAGCTTTACGACACAACAGTAGTAGAAAGACCAAGCGATGGCTTGTGGCGTATTGGGGATCAATTGTCTGCGTAAAGTAATTTGAGATTTGAGAAAAATTATTACTCCTAGATTTTTCGTCATAGCATTAGTCACAGCGGATTACAAGAGCTCAAAAACAGCCACAAAAGATACGCTGGCGTAATTGCTTATACCAGAGGACGTCAAACAGAGGGCGAGATCATTCTTGCCTAGAGATTGTCATTGTAGGCTTTTGCTTCGCTCTTGATGTTGGTCCAAATAGCCCTTACAATACACTCGATAACAAGCGGTCTTCGGTAACGCAATAGGAGACATACTTAATAAGCAGTAATGTTTTCTAAGATATTCATTAATGTGCGTCACTCTGACCAATCTTGCATTATGTATGACTTCTACGCCGTCTGATCCCATATTTATACTGTCATTTGACGAGCTCTGTGAAAGGGAGGTGTTTTTACAAAACTCAATATTCTGGGCTGTTCTGTACCATATACGACATTATTCACCAGACACTGTTCGTTAGCAGTCCCATCGCTTATATGAATACATTATGAAGTCACTTTTAATGTTGCACATGCGCCGACTTATTATCCCCGTATATGAGAAAGTAGTTCCGACTGATACTATGTACCATTTCCCACGTTACATAATTTCATAGAGAACGGGATCACTCGGGCGCATCGTATTCCCATGTTTTCTTTTTTGTCATTGTGTGTAGAACAAGTCATCTCTGATTCTTTACGCCTCTCATGCGAATATTGCAAAAGTTTACTCACAATACGGGTATCAATTTGTTGAAACTCTCTAATCACTATGGTGATATGCAGGCTCGATTGAATCTGTAACGTTAGGGGTTTTCACAAAAGCCTTGTTAGTTTTCTTGTGAAAGTGTATACGATGGAATGTACAAACACCGATCAGAGCATTATCAGGTATTGAGTGATTTTACGCATTTGTTTGTTGATTAACCTAAACACTATTTCCAGCCGTTGACGCCAACAGCAATTGCGTTGACGTTCATGGGTGCATGCATCTTGATGCATGTTGATGTATACATCCATATTGATGACTCCTTGCTGTTAACGTCAACTTGATGTTACTGTGTAGTAACCGATGAATTGACGTCTCTATTCAGAGTCTGTTGTGTTGATATCTGGCGGCTGTCGGATAGAGGCTGGTGATATTGCCTATAACACTGATGCCATAAGTGCGAAATAAATGTTGTTATATCCACATAGATAATAGTCCACAACAATCTCTCTTTTATTTATAAACTCTTCCTCCTATTGTGTACAGCCGCTGCTATGACACTTATTATGCAGCTGCAGGCCATTATTGCTTTTTGTAGCAATTATATACTTTCGAAAGCTCCCTGAAATAATATCAGGAGCGCGTATTCTGGGATGCAAAATTCTGTACTGAGAGCTGCTATAATCAGCTGCTTTTCAGTCTGACCTACTGTCTATAATGTGTTTCTATATTGGCGCGATTCGACAAGAATGGTCACAGTCACAGTTGTTGGTTGTTAAATGCGATTTTGGCACAATTGAAACAAACTGGTGGTCATATTTTCAAAAAAATAAATGACAATTTATCCACCATATCTGCCGTCATATTAACACAAGTTAAAATGTTGGGAGCAAAGAGCCACCACTCATGTTGGCGTGTTAGACGTGAGTCTGACAGGCATTGTTGTAGATATCAGATGGCTGCAACCATGATCGAGGTGATCTAAGATAGGCCTCACTTGGCAGCTTTGGAGGCAAGCGTTCGTATTCATATATACGAGCTGCTGCACTTTGCGATAAGACATGGATCGCATATTGACGTCTCGCATTATGGCTAAGCAATGACCAATCTACTTGAACACCCATTCATCAACAAAAGCGTGGGCACTGGCGAACCGCTCACATTTATGTAGTGTAGCTTATCTAGACAGAATAAGAGAAGAATTGTTGTACAGATTATGTTTGAAACTAGGAGCAGTAGGTCACATATAATAGTTAAGGCTAGTTGGTCCATAGGTACACAGACAACAGGCGTAGTGTACCCTTTCTGATTGCGGCCATACCTAGGCTCACTATGGCTGTGAACAGATTCATATGAAAGAGAGTAAGATAAATGGTATGGCACATACTTACCTGAAGACAGTCTTTATTACAGCATGGATAACAAACGGATGATGAGTCGTCAGTGCACCCCGAGCATGCTGGATATAATGAGTTATTATTGAATCACGGACATTTCATCATCACGGACTTACTACATATATCATGTCATTATTGCATCACAGACTTGTTGTATTCAAGGAGTTTATTTTACGCCACAGACTGTAATAATGAGTGATTATTACAACCTGGCTACGTCATCAGTACATCCCCGAGCACGCTAGGTATATTGCATCATTATTGAATTACGGACATTCTAGGTATAATGAGTCATTCCTATATGAGCCTTTACCCTCGCTTGAGCAGCACCGGGCTGCCCTGTCCAGTATATGTCTGTACTACCCCGCCGTACATATATCTGACCCATCCTTGAAGTCGTACTCTCATCTCCTCTCATCCCGTCAGTCTGACTGATCCTCCACCTGACGGATATTGCGCTGATTACTCGACTAGAGCACACCTGTGCCCTGCTACCCAGAGCTTCTTGACGATCTCACTGTTCTTCTACAAATGTCTTGCCATACCAACAGCTCATTGTGTTGTTCCAACGACGAAGGTGCTATCTATGCTGTAAGCGAACTGTATTGCACGAAGCTATGGACCATTGTAGTGCAGACTCCAACTGTAAACAAAATCGTATGCCGCAGTCGCTCAGACTGTATCTTCGCTGATTTCTATGTGGGGACATCTGCATCGGTATGCAAATTTATTCCATGTCAGCGTTCAATTCGTTATGGTTTCGTTTTAAATCGTTAGGATTTCTAACGACACAGGGTTCGTGAAAGGTCCCCAGAGAAGTAAACAGGAGTCTATGCAAGTTGACAAAGTTTGTGAATTCGGGATGTGGGGATTGCGGGGGTGGGGTGTCGTTTTTGCTAGTCGGTGGTAGGGCGGAGATGTTTCTGTGTATGTTAATCCCCTCCTGCGCTTACACAGATAGAAAGTTTTACGCACATGCAATTTGTCACCCTCCGTCGTGCATAACAATTTTCGTGATTGCTGTCTTGGACTTAAAAACTTGCATTCAATAGAAGAATTAGTTGGCATCATAAAATAACCATACTTGCGAAACCGGATTGCTATTGACGTAGTTGAAATCATGGAATTCCTGTCTCATTAGAGTTTCGGGTTGAGTCACGGCAGGCATTCGAATGGGATAATGGCAGGGATAAGGGTGGAGTCAGGGCAAAGATAAGCGTGGGTCACGGCGAGGATTAGGGTGGGCTCAAAACAAAAGTTGTTTTGTGTTCATTATGGGAAAAGGCATCATAGTTGCAACTGTTATTCCGCCCCGAGCAACCTAAACGCCCTCATTAACAACAATGCTGGGAAACGATTGGGTATTTGGCAGTCTCTGAACATAATAGCCATAGGTGGAGGAGATCAACCACGCGATGCCTGCTTCTGAGTGCTTTATGATGATTAAAGAGCTTGGTTAACACAGATGCTGTAAAGCTTTATGTGCCTGCTAATACGTGATGTGGGCTGCTCATCAACATGCAACACGTTAATGAATATTCAGGAAGCATGAGAGGACGATGAGAAAAGAATAGGAGACTGTAAAATAAAAATACAAGAGTCTCAGAGGTCATAAATGTGCATTATCTATGAGATATTGGGATCATGAATGATGTGATGGATAGTAGCAGTATGTGTTCGATCACAGAAATGCTTGGACGAATAGCTTGGATGAAGACTGATTTGGTCATTGCAGCCGTTGGCATAAGGTAAGTTGATAAATTCACAGCCTTGAAATATATCTTCCCGTCACACATAATTCCACCCAACGTCATATGCCTCCTCAGCAACACAAACGGATTCCACTGCTCGTCCCGACAAGAGCATCAGCCATCATGTCTATACTGATGTATACAAATGTTGTACTCATATCTGAGTTCCCCTCAAATACAGAAAAGGAGATACAGCACCTTCGCGAGATCACTACGTCAGGTGTACGGTCTGCGTAACGACATGATAACAGATAGTTGCCCACGACATGGATATATTTATCATTTTGCTATTTTTTACCCTTAGTCAGGTAGCCTTAATAATGGCATCTTATGCGTAAGCTGCATAATGTATGTTATTGACTTTGCTCCTATTGGAAGTGTTATTTTCCTTACCATAGATAACTAAACTACAAACGAATCAGTCATGTATTGCAGTGATACGAACAACTTTCTTCGAAAGATAATTGACTTATAGATTGAGGTTCGTTTCTAAATACATTCAGTAGGATCGCCATCTAATCACACTCAATTTACCGCGGGGGAGGCTGGTTTCGAAGAAGATATATAATCCCATTGAACATCTTAATGACGTCGTTTGCTTCCATTCACCGTCTGGTGCTGTGTGGTCAAAATGGTGGAGTCGGCGGTTGACTCATCACTCGCCATCAACTCTAGCATCAACGTAAGACATAGGTAGAGGATGTTCAATTAGATAAGAACATAATCATACCTGATTACTTTTGCTTCCTCAACAATTTATAAGTGCTTGTGTGTGGAAAGTGCACGAGGCTGTGTGTTCGCCTGTGCGTACATTTGAGTGTACAGTTATCTAGCTAATGTTACCACGTATGAGACTAACTATTGTACACTAACAGCTGTCAGTATCCGGCGCAAAGAGTGTTCAGTGTGCAGTGGAGGAACTTCGAATATATTTCGTAGTTGGCTGGTTACTCGTCCTAGACACATTTTGATGTAGCCTTGAGGAGACCTAACGAAGGCCGAATATATTGTTAGCTGAACCCCATTGCCCAGCTATTTGCGACTTGTGCGGTATTTGTTGACAAACGGGATGAATTCATCCTCATTGAATTGCTTTGACCTATAGTGTAAGTGGTCTCAAGACATTTATAATTCACGAGATCATTGCGCAGCTTTAAATAGCATTGGTGACTGCAGAGTCAAATGTATTACCTCAGCCACTATCTGGCGGTCACCGTACATCAATGGAAGTCGACAAACTCATTCAGTTCAGGCGCCATATCGGACTAAGTAATGACACAAGCTACTTTTCCTTTTCATTTGAGTATATTGGGGCAGCAAATCACTAAATCCAGACGCAAGCAAAAGGAGGCACCTGATGCATATGAGAACAACACATATAACATATAAAGTTATGTTTGCTCCCACATCCTAATTTTACATACGACTGGGGCACAACCGCTGTTCTAGCGATTTGCCCTTGCGTATATTGAAAAGTCACGTAATATGGATTGTGATGTACTGATAGTCAATCCCTTGGTGCAAATAAATACGTTTGAGGTAAAAATTACTCAACCGTAAATAGCCACAAATCTGCAATATACGTGCATGGCTTGGTCCATTATTGTGCGAGTGTCAAATGTAACCCAATCTTTATATGCTTCCTCTATTTCACTATTATGTACCCACACAAAAGAGCACAAGCATAACTGCTGCTACAAAACACCGCCCTTAAAGATTTATTCGAACTCGCTTTAAGTCACCATGACCAGGGAATTCATAAGCACTTTGATTTTCAACTGAACGTTCATTGAACAACCCAGTATTACCCCTACTAGGCAACTGCATCCATTCACCAATATTGTTTGAATCCTGCAAACAAAAGCACTACTGAGTGTGCGTAAGTTGACGCGTCTAACAGTTAGTCCTACGCTGATTACCAGCATGGCGGAGTTGTAACTGGAGAAGAAATGGAACCATTGAAATTGATTGAAGTGATTGGTTATTTTGAGGCAGAGAGGGCGTGACTATTATCAGGGTTGTCATGCCCTGTTGGCTGCTGGCTGTGCTGCTTCACTGCTCGTGTCGGCAGGATGGAATGAGGCTGATTATGGGTGTTTCAGGTGCAGAGTAAATTGATCTGCAATTGTATCTGACCAAAATGGAAGCACAAATGTCGAATCAATGCGGTCTTTGTGGTTGGATTGCGGTGGTATTCTTAGCGAAGGCCTGCGCCAGATGTTTGGTGACAGACTTGCGTCGCCGAGGCAGCTAATTATGGCTAAATAGTGTTATGCATGAATGGTCAACTATATTAAAATATCATATTGGATATCATCTTACTTATTTTGCTTTATCATCGGGAGTCGAACTGCAGGACACGCAATAATGACATTGAAGACATATGCCATTCATGTAGATACGAAGGAGTACATTCAGAAAGTGATAGCAAGACGTGGTTGGCGACATTAAGACCAAATTTGTAGTCTTTCATAGTGCCTCCGGGCGCACTTGGCAATAAGTTACAAACTGGATTTTGTAGATAATCAGGATTTTGTCAAGAGCCAAACGAAGCCCTTCTCATTGGTTCACGAGGTATAGTCACTTTGAGGCATGCTGTCACAGATAGCAGCAATCTGTCAATGGTCGAGAAGTCGTTTGAGTTTTATGTAACGCAACAAGTTCAGAGCAGAGAGCGTGGTGAAACTGCAAATCGCCACCAGAATTCTACATACCACTGACTATAGCTGCATTGAAACCCTAAGCTCTCATACACTGATGATGCAAAGTTCGAGAAACCAATAAATAATCATGCTTCACATAACATGGGAGGTTCCAAAGCATCGGAAGTGCAAAAAGCAAGTTGCATTGCGACACGGCCGTCTGTGAAACGGAAGGCGTCTCACCGCATTTGCACAACCCGGAGGATGAAAATCGTATCTCTCTAACATCATACTGGTTCAGTAGACATCTCAATGCACCTAGACGTGAGAAATGCAATCTGACCGCACACACCATGACATGCAAATATCGGCAGATATACAGCCCAACGACAGCGACAATCAATAAAATTCTGCACTTCTGGATCTCAGTATCTCTGAGTCGTCGACGGCGGGAATCTACGTCTCGGTCCCGACCCGACCCACACTGAATGGTCTTACACGGGTTCACGTCTTAAAACAGCCACAAGGCTTTAATAATGTCTGTTGGAAATAGCGACCTGCAATCCCAACATTCACAATGGCCAGCAGCAGCTTATAAATAATAATCATATATTCTGTGTACATCCTGTACTTCAAAAGGAGTGTTCTTGGCTAATTCAATATAAAAGGTTTTTTAAGCTAGCTTAAATCTGCTATTGCTTCGGTTGGTTTGGGGTAATCAGTCCACAGCCTACTCGACCATGACAGGCCAATCTCGGTCACACGGCACTCAGTGGTCACTGAATGCGAATGACTCTACTCATCGCAAATGCCTACCCTGTGTGACACTGACATCCCCACAAGAGATGGAGATTGTTTGATTGGCAATCTTCCTGAATTCATCCTGAAACAGACCGTAATCACTCATCACCTATTTTTTATGTACAATCAAAGCTGTTCTAGCGTTATGAACAGCCAGCCCGTTTGTAGAAATCCATGGTATATATGCAGCTGGTCGGCGGTTAATGTATATTTATCAAACGCAGCGGAGGCTGTGTCATGACGTCAGTGCAGGGACGTAATAACTAAAAACACACACATTACTTTCTTTCACAGTATGGGTGTCTTATCTTTCTTTCAATATGAAGCATCATCCGTGATGTCTTATCTCTCATTCGATAAGAAGCATCTTCGGTGATGTCTTATCTCTCTTTCGATAAGATGCATCACCAGTGATGTCTTATCTCTCTTTCGATGAGAAGCATCACCGGTGATGTCTTATCTCTCTTTCGATAAGATGCATCACAAGTGATGTCTTATCTCTCTTTCGATAGAAGAATCACCAGTGATGTCTTATCTCTCTTTCGATAAGAAGCATCAACAGTAATGTCTTATCTCTCTTTCGATAAGATGCATCACCAGTGATGTCTTATTTCTCTTTCGATAAGAAGCATCACCAGTGATTTATTGTCTCTCTTTCGATAAGAAGTATCTCCAGTGGTGGAGATAGACAACCGACAGGAGGTACCAAGCACTGACAGGCCAAGATGGCCTATTCATATGGTACAAAACATCCATTGGAGGATTCGATGAAACCTACGATCTGAAAACCCCTCGAGAAAACATGTACCCTGGTGTGATTCACAGGCTACAGACGGGTAAACGAGGCTGTGGATGCGTGCAAAGAACGATAGATAAGAAGACCAACATCTCCCATCTACACGGCTAATGGAGGATGTATTTTCATTGGCTACACTGGTGTTCGTGTTGTTAAAAATGGGTGAATATCACGACACTGTATGTAATACTGAATCATGAAGTGGAATATTAGCTGAGGCATTCTGTCCACAACATGTGATTAGATCAAACATTTTATGGGTGAATTACTCATGGTTCTCCTCTCAGGGAACCTGCAATTTGTCAACCTTCCACACTCAATTACACTTCCTACGCGACCTAGCTGCCCTACCTTCAAATTTATAAATCTCTCAAATTGTTCAATTCATTATACCTGTCAAACAATAGATCGACCCTACCTGCTTAACAACGTCCCTACCGTACTAGCGTGCCTACCAAACTACCTGTAAAACTGTACTATCTATTCCTGCTGAACTACCGCTCTGCACTACCCTACCCGCCTACAACTCATCCTTACGACCCTACCTGCCTAAGTTTCATACACAACTGCCTCACTTGCCTAGCTTACATACCTATCACACAATCCACTCTACCAAACTCCTTACCGAACTCGATTACCTGCCAAACGACCCATCCTACCAACCGTACCTGCCAAACTACCTATCATTACTATCCAATCTGACAACTCTCACCTATCAAACTACCCTAACTACAGAATATTTACGCCTAACTTTCTTATCTATCTAACGCAGTATTAACCAATTATGTCCCACTTTGTATTGAGGGGACTATGGATAAGATTAATGTTTACTGCTCAACTAAACTGATTTGGTGAAAACATGAATTTTCATTGTCGCAATGGTTGGTGGAAGCGGTTCAGGTCATAGCTTGGACATGAGCTTGCACCTGTAACGATCAATGCATCACTAGATATCTGTAGTGTGTCATGTTTACATATCGTATGTACAGTGAAGGGCTCACTCCATGCGTGGTGTATTATCATAATGTCTCTTAAAACCACATGGAATCTTTTGATTTATTCGGGTGCCTAGTCGCCTCCACCAATTAGATGACTCCATATCTTTACAAAACAACCTGACGACGGACTTGTGCTTCATTCAGTTGCATACTGACCGCACAGCTAGTCGACGTGAACTCTCTTCGCGTAGCTATAAGCTCTTTGATATTTGTAGAGTTGAAATTGACTGACTTAGTGCCACATAGCCCGGTTCATTATGTCATTTAAAGCACCCCATACATTCTCACTTTTAAGTAACCCATACTCATGACCGAATGTTACGACCCTAGTGAGACGGTGACATGATGCGCCGATGTCAAACAGCAGTTACTATCTATTAACGTGTGTGACGTGTAGCATCATCCGAGGTAGCTTTTATCACAACTGGTTGTTTGCTTGTCTTCGTAGTATGAAATGCTACAACATAAATGCTCGATAGCTCGTGGAGAAGCATTTCCGCTCTGATTTGCCTTTAGAGGTATTATTACACGTTGTGGCGACAGCAGCAAAAAGCTAGCAATGATTTTATTCCTTCGCATAAATCAAAGAAATACTTTGCTAATGCTCAGCCAAGCCTCGAACAAGTCTCATAAGGTTCTGTCTGTTTTCACCCGTAGTCGACCCATATCATTGCTTTTGCAAATTCGGCATACAATGTTCTGTTAACAATTGTTGACCAAACAATGTACCTGCAAAATACATCACTTTATCATTTGGATTATAGCTGGACCTCATTTGTAAAGCCTGCCATACCGATTATATGTGCGCATCCGGTCGCGTCTGATGTTGCCTGGTAATAAAATGACAGCGTGTGAGCTGATGCAAGTTGTAGCTACGTTGTTCGTACAAGTGTCGAAAAGAAGATGCTTTTACACTCCCAGATATATGTACAATGCAATGTGGATCTTTTGGTGTTCCCAGTGTCTTTTGTATTCGCAAATTGTTGTTATTGTGCGTTGCATCTGCACTGCCTCATGGTATTTTGCGGGCATTTTGTCTTCTACTGACTGTTAACGACACTACCTCGTGGCACAGCCTGGGAATGCATTGCGTAGTATAACTTTTAACTACAATAAACACGAGCCCAATGGACGGTATTGACCATCAATAAACCTCATGGTATATAGTGAAGCGTCACACACGCCTCAATTTACTGCTGAAAATGCAGTATTAACCAAAGCTATTCGCCTTTAAATAACATTACCAGTCAAACCATCTGTCTACTGAACCATATGCAGATACGTGATGCAGCCCGTGGTACCTATGACTCTCTGTCTATTTCATGAGATTGTATCACCACTGATCCATAAGTCAATTATAAAAGTGTGCGGTAATGCATTCATCTTCTACTTCTCAATTACCACATTAAACCTATGATATTCGTCTGGTGGGGATTTTTCACACTACTGAATTTCTGCCACGGCTTTGAATGATGTCGTTATCGGCACAAACCTAATGCCATCGTTCCTATTGTGACTGCGGTGACTAAATGATGCGAGTCATTTTCGTCTTCACCTGCAGGGTTTGCAGCTCAAATGTAAGTCTCCTATGCCGCCCCAGATCTGCGCGAGTCGTCGTTACTGTTTAGTTCTTGTCCCAATAGATAGATACCTCAACCATATTATATCCATGGCCTACAATGTTTCATTTTTGACCCATGATGCTTTGTACACAGCGTTTTCTTAGCGCTACAGCCTACCATACCTACAGCGCAAATAGGGTGACATAAGGGTTAATCCCGCCTCTGAATCTTGTGTCCCTCTTCATGAGTAGGTATTCCCCCGTTTATTTTTATACCATACATAGTATTCATCCAAATTAATAATATGTGACCATTTAATGAAGCTATTAGTAATTTATCTCTCTTTAATGTTGGTTAGCAACCAGAAATATGTATCGATGTAATACATTACCATATAGCAGGTTCTATAAATGCTTCAAAAGTTGGCTCTGCCTAAATGCTTGTACTACAGTATTAGACGACCATTATCACCCGTCGATATGAAGGCTGCGTTGACAACCTATGGGGAATAGTAATTCTGTGCCTCTGTTACTGGTATGGTTCCTTTGACAGTATCCTCCGACTGATGCTAGTGGTAGCTCGTTGATGTACGTGGCTAATATCTTCTTTTCTGTTCCACAGTGCGGACGATTTTGGTCTTCAACTGTGGTTTTGGCTGCTTCACCGTCAGATCCTATCACGCTGCTAACAATGCGTTAGACGGTAAGCATTGTACATATATCTGGCTGTGTAATCATATGTTTGGAGTTCCGGTTGTTATGAGTAGATAAAGGTATATCCGTGCCTTGTCATCTTATTTACCCGATAGGACTGTCGTATGAAAGATAATGGATGTTGCGTATGTGTCCTAATTCTCGGTCGTTAGGTAAAAGGCGTCAGTACATATAAGTTGTAATAATGAACGTATCGTTCGTAATGCTCCTGAATCTATTCCTCCTGGTTATAAGGTGGTGTACCAGTGCCATATTCCCTACTGTCATCTTCCTCTGCTTCATCAGTAGCACACAAGAGTGCTGTTTGTATGGGATGGTTAATATGCCTGTTCTAATACTGTGTTGATTACACGCTACTGAACCTCGATGGAGTGTTTGTTAAACTCATCGTGTTTCCATTATCATCCGTTAATTCATTGGCGAAATTGCTATTGGCGATATTAACTGAATGTTATCGTCCGTGTGGTGCTTTCGTTAACTTATTGATATATGTAGCTTGCTTCTCAGCCATGTTCTGAATATTGCATGACAATTTTCTGCCTCAACATCTTAGGGTTGTTATTCCTGAATACTGTTAAAAGGCGTAAGCCATGCTGTCTTATAACAGGCATGGTTTTCCGACCATAACGGCGTGATACAACATATAACTATGTCTCTTAAGGGGCAATATTACGTGTGTAAAGTTAATATACAGTCGTTGAAGTTGAAGGCGGTCACATAAGGCAAATATGATGCAAAGACGCGAGGAAGAATATGGAGGCATCATCAGTGTTCTGTTTCTGGTGCGTTACAACAGACTCGTCATATGTCCATGACGAATTAACTGGAGATCCGCAGGGTGTTTGCGCCCCCCCCCCCCCCCCCCTGGAATCACATCTCTGCCGGTAGAGTGCATTCAACGCATGCTTAGCTGGTTAGAGCATGCTTTTATATCACGAGTTACTGTTTATTCTGTCACTTTTGCCTACATTGCCTGATGCATCACCATCAACAACTATCTGCCAGTCACCATACTTCAAAACACGCCAACAAATTTATTGAGCTCGGGTAACATATTTGACTGGGTAATGACAAATGATACTATTCCATTTCATGAGAATACTGGTACACTCCAAGTGCTCCAGAGGCAGGTATTAGAAGGTCACAGCTTAGCGCCATAGTCGTATGCGTTTGTGCTCGCGATTTTCTGCCGTTCCTCCCTCAAAAAGCCATGAATACCGCACAACTGACCATACAGAATTTTATACCCACATATCCAACTAGCAACCAGGGATAATAGATCGGCTCCAACCCAGCGTGGACGACATGTTGATAATGTTATTTAAGCTGATGTTCATTATAGAGTTTTCAGGTGAGGGCAAAACTCGCTGACAGTTTGATTACATGTGCCTTTAGTCAATCACGTGAGTAATCAGTATTCCGTGATGATATGAACCCTGTTGGTAACGAATGACCAGAAATATACCTCAAGTTGCTGCTCACAGATTAGTGAGTCATCTTATGCAACGGCCATAACATGTCAATTGAAGTTATAACGGCATGGTAACCACTCTAGCAGAGTCAAAATATTGGGGAGGGGGCGTTATTAGAACGGTATTAGATGGACGGGGGTGGAATATATTCAAAAGGTATGTTCTGTATGAAGCCTTAATTGTTGCATACGCTTTATGATAATGTAGCCAGATGGCGATTCCTAATTCTATTAAGCTTGCTTTGGGTCATCAGCTGTGCATATCATCATGGAGTCTGTGAGAGAGGTTTGGAAAGGAAGTAAACATATTCGATAGCACACCCTTCACAATAAATGCTGCTTGCAGCATCGATATTGTAAACACGGCAGTTCAGAGTATTGTTTATTTACAATAAAGATGTATCTTTTTCAAGCGATCTCTGACAGATAGTAACTCCATGCAAGTTTTATACATGGATGTTCACAGTAATGTATTTTTACAATAAAGATGTACCTTTTTCAAGCGATCTCTGACAGACAGTAACTCCATGCAAGTTTCATACAATGGCGCAGATATTATATGATGCTGCACAGGGAAATGGAGCACGACATTCATTTACTGAAGTTCAATGAAACAGTGAGCCAATAATCTCTGACGAGTGCTTTCTGTTCTTTGGATATACTATATCGGCTCCACAATCGCAAAAGCCGGTCAAAATAGTCGTTTTTGTTAAGAATGGGAAAAGGTCCCAGTGATCAAATTGCACATCGACTTTAGTCTGTGTAATATCACGAAAAGATTTCAGTACAGAGTAATTGCGAAGTGCCTAAGAGCTTAAGTATCGGAATGCATCATAAGCATTATATTTTCTGTCCCGGAAGGAATCGTTTTGCTCCATTCTTTTGATGTTCTGATTTGGTCAATAACGATGAGAATAAAAATAAGAATGTTTTTGAGCGAAAGTTGTTGTGCCAATTTCCGTGCGAAAGCATTAACACTACTGGCTTAGGATTCATAAAATGAATGGAAACTAGTCTGATGATTATGAGCAAATTGTTCCTGTATCATGTTCAGTAAAAGGCAAACACAAATGTTGAGGTTGCTTTTGGGCGTCGCCGACCATTTTTTAGCAATTCCGTCACGTGCTATATAGAGACACATTTTTCACTGAAGGCCCAGTCCTCTTTTAGGTTCACATACCACCAGATCAAGTTCAATGAACAGGTATCCACTAAGATTGGCTTACTAGAATATACACGAAACATAGCTTGAGGCATGC
This sequence comes from Urechis unicinctus, assembly GCA_034190875.2. Classification (NCBI taxonomy): domain Eukaryota; kingdom Metazoa; phylum Annelida; class Polychaeta; order Xenopneusta; family Urechidae; genus Urechis; species Urechis unicinctus. The sequence goes on along the minus strand of CM067344.1, from coordinate 50,025,455 downwards.
TTTGATTTCGTTTCCCCGACCATCACTTGCTAATAGTTACTGTTAGCCCTGAATAAGAGTTATACAATAACTATCAGCATCATTATGATTATATTTCTGCTCCTATCTGATAAATGCTCACGGAAAGGTAGGCTATGAAGCAGTGATACAGGTGGAATTCCATTTAGGTTCGGATGGAGAGACCGTCTGATTTATCGATGATGAGCATTAAATACGCCCAAATACAACATTGAGTCACAAAGATACAGCAACTGCTACATCACTGACATCGACCCTATGTTTGGATGAAGCAGACGAGAATTGTGTGATTGCAAAACATCCAAGAACTTTATATGCTTATGGTTATTTAAATAAAACATTGGCCAATTAAACACGATATAAACACCTGCCGTGTGACTGTTTAGAACAAAATTACCCACTTCTAGTTTACTTGCGTGGAGGTATCTGCAATCCAATATCGACTGCCTTGTTGACCAGGTACACAAGGGAGTTGATCCTGACGCACGATACACAACGAACTTAAAACAAAAGTATTTAGCCGTAGCCAAGAATGAATGTGTGCAACTGCAACACCATATCAAATAGGTGCATTTCAATCTAAGGTGTACGGCAGAAGAACGATAGTTTACGCCCGCACCTATTAGACCAGGAAACACGCCTCCCATCCCTCTTCCTCCAGATATTTCCCCTGATAGGGTAATGCGCCGTAACTTCTATTCTAATACTCGTGCAAATGTATGCGTGCCTACTATAGTATTACGACACGACTATTCCATGTCGTGGTTACAAGCACACATTGTGCTTCTCATAAGGGAGTTCTTAACGGCGTATATTGGTATTGCTTAATATTAGACTTGCAGTGACAACAATGCTTGTATTGTACATACACTGTCCCTGGAAGGAAATATACAGTCGTTGGTAATGCGGATGTAAAGGAATATTAACGCGTTGTTTTTTACAAAGCTGTAAAGCAGGACACCCGATGAGTCACATGTTGACAATTTGGTGTTCGGTGCAGTAATTAGCTAGCCGTTTGTACTTTATACTTATGGAATAGAGGGTACCTGTTGTAATGACTCCCTTTCAATTCCGTGTTAAAAGGCTTAAAAGGGTCGATTGCGATGCTTTTGTTTTCATATCTGCTGCAACAGTTGTATTCTCATTTCAAATCAAAAAAAAGAACCAAGTTGATCATGCGTAGATAATTTTACTATCCTTACCATCTATTGAGGAATTCTTATAAGAATTGTCGAAACAAAATTAATCCTGATCGTCATTTCTGTTTTCCAACTAGAAGCCATACATTGATACAATGTGCGGCATACTGCATAATCATATTACACTATAGCATTGTGTGTTTCAAGGAGTTTTCCAATCCCTGCTCAAATTATGGACGCAGTTGGATTTAGAAGGACACCATTCTTTCCCCAATCTCACGCTTTATCCGATACGCATCACTGCCGTACACAGCAATGTTCTATTGGCTAAGGAGGATGGGTTAACAACTTACCGGCACATCACCCCTTACCCCCATGTTGACTTTGCATTCTCTGTACATAGCTTATATGACATGCAGACGAGAACTGCTGAAAGCCGCCTGTTTGTGTCTTCGCGATATCATGCTTTGTCTATGTTCACCAAAGACGTACTTTAGGCTCAACGTGTCACAGCTCAGCTCTATATCCCATTGTTAGGTTTGTCTTGAGTAAAACGTGTTTGTTCCTTTGTAGTTTTTAATACCGTACGCAGTAAGCTCGCACTCATTATCCTCCATGTAAGTTCACTGGGATTAAAATAGAGGTTAAAACTGTGTGCAGAAGACGCCGTTGGCATAGCTATTGTCCGATGACTAGAGCCCATGTCACACCAATGACATCCGATTGCAAAATAAGTCATACGATCCGCTATTCCTATGACTGCCCAAATAATCTTGAAACCTTAACATTCTTACGCGTTAACACAGTTTTGAATATATCTCAATAGATCGTTAAAGGCGACTTTCTGCAGTAATTTTGCAGCACATAGAACATGCTCCTGACCATATATATATCTATATAGATATATATAGATAGAGAGATATATATATATATATATAGATATATATATATATATATATATATATATATATAGATATATAGATATAGAGAGAGATATATATATATATAGAGAGATCTCTAGATATCTATATATATATAGATATAGATATATCTATAGATCTATATCTATATATATATATCTCTCTAGATATATATATATATTCTCTATATATATTTATATATATCTATCCCGATATATATCTATGTATATATATATATATTTATATATATCTCCCTCTATATCTCTCTATATAAATATATATGTATATATATATATATATATGTATATATATGTATACATATACGTATATATATATGCACATATATATATATTTAAATATATATATATATATATATATATATATATTTATATAAATGAAGACAATGATATCAATCTTCCACGAGCAACAGACACATCCCTGACCCGTGTTTGTTACACCAATATGACATTTACAAGCAGATATACTAAATGCCATCAGCGAAAACGACACTTTTCAGACATTCGATCAGTTACCGGCAATTAAATTCAGATTGGGTTTAGGCTAGTGTATGCACTTATACTTCACATATGTTACTATTTCCCCATTGAAGCATGCAGTTTGATCTATGTAGCCAAGCACAAGCAATCTTCATTGGTTGTATACAGAGTACAGCTCAGGAAATCAAGGCGTTTACGTTTAGGTACGTTCAATCTAAATGTATTTTGGGTGACAATATAATTATGCCTTACAACCAAACTAACACACGACCATAAATCTTAGGCATAATGTATGCCTACCGCAGAACATGACATACATTGGCGACCTGTCCTTATAGTGCTCTCGGTTTATTCGTTACTGTTGTTATGAAAATGAACACACACTTGAACCATGTTTATGCAAGTGCACATGGATATATTCGAGTCGTGGTTATGCTCTGCGCTGTATCCAATAAATCCGCTGGCGCGCAATATGTCTTAACGAAAAACCTTTGTTGACTATAAATGTATTACCTATTCAAGATAATCATTACTAATTGCAAACGAAAATATGCAAAGGCAGGAAGTTGCATGCGTTTTCAACTTTTAAAGCTTCATGGAAGGTGCATCAGACTTACAGCGTCAATTAAGGACGAATAGTGCCATATTTTACGATAGATTTCCACGCGTCACTGATTTCCGCAGTGCGGCAAGGTGATAGAAGATCGCTATGTGTATAAGGCTGCTTCCATTGTCATGCATAGTTAGAGATATGGAGAGTGGTACAAAAATCAGCATAGAGGGAATGGTATTACACAGCATGGCAGCCAGTCATGAATACATTTCATTTGGCATGACGTCACCTATAGGAAACAAATATCGCATTATTCCACGTTGATAATCCTTTGGTTCAGTTTCTTAACTTAAGAATCTTTATATTTGTTTCCCTGCCTATGTAAACACCAATAGTGCGTGGTATTATGTAAATCAACAAAAGATATCAAGCGTGGTGACTGCATTAGGGAGAACAAAATATGACCTGCACACATTGGAATTTGTTGTCTTTTAGAATGCAGCTCAAACACAAGCAGATTAATGGGAATACGGTGGAGCCGTGGTGCCTTAGTCAAAATGCCACGTGGGATGGGCTAGCAGACACGTCATTGGTGTGATCAATCGAGTCATTCATCACGCATATCTGTGGTACGTTTTCTTGTGGTATGGCATGATGGTCCTCTTAGGGGAATTTGTCAGATTATTCTACCCACGACATACCATTAAAACATGGCTCATTAACGTAAAACATCAACGCGTTTTGATCCCATTTTGATCCTGGCTGGATAGGAAGCAATGTCTGATTACTTCTAACGTTATCTTTATGCGGAGACTATGTGTGGTTGGTTTATCTTCGTGTTTTAGAAAGAGGGCTTCATTTGGTCGTTCATGCATTATTGCTTATTGGCTCAACCAAACCCCTCATAAAATATATTGTATAACACTGGATTGTAGAGCGTACAATAATACCATTGTACATCAAGTGTCCAGGTGTAAAGATACCACATGTTCGCAAAACGATGATCCATGAGGTGCAAAAAACTGTATGCTTAGATGAAGGCAGTAATTGTGTCATAAGCTAATGTGATTTATCGACAAAGAAGGGTGACATAAGTCTAGCAGAAGTAAGCCGATAGGGAGCGAAGCAGGTGGGGCACTGTCAAATTATTGGTTGCTGTAGAAACTGATTGACATTTGTGATACGATAAGGTACAAAATAACACAGTATATGACGTTAAGGTACGACATAACACGGCATATGATTCATTTATGTAAGTGATTCGGAAGCCTGCCTAGATACTTCCATAACAGAAAGCACTGTTTCAATGGAAAACAATATCCATAGATTTCTGCGAAAGCCATTGGTGATATGATTCCGTTCTCTCGGCAGGATTTGGCAGTTACTCTTAATTCTCACCTAACGTCTATTCAATTAATCCAATTTCAATAGTATACCGCCATATGCACATTGTTAGAACGTAAATCGGCGAAATAATATATCACTAGAACAAGAAACAGCATGGAATCGCATGTGTAGCTAATATGACCTTTTGACAGCAGCGACATGGATCATGCTCAATGTATTTTTAATTAGTAATTAATTTAGTCGCAGGTTCTGTGGGTGACGATGATAAGGTTGGTGCAAGTGAAAAGGTGAGTTGACCATAGTGATACGAACGCATGCCATACCGTGTCACGAGGACGCAAAGGGCGCATTGTGAAATGAACAAGACAAGCTGCGTTAAAACATCTATGCGCCTGTGCTTTGAGTTATCAATGAAATCACTCGTCATGATTTACCTTTTGCTTCCTTGTTACCTCTGCCGTATATTAAGCACAAGTCGCCAAAGGTTGATTACCAAACAAGTTCTATTAAATCATCTCATGTTAGGCGAGGGCAGATTAAATAAGCCGGGTGATGTTTCTTAACGGCGATGCTGTGGTGACTAAGTTAAGGAACACAAAATAGCATCTGTATGGACTTATCGCAGCTGCGCAGATCTGGTTAGCCGTCAAATGATTTTACCCATAGCCCCAATTAATCAAGGCGCTCTAGAAGATGACAAATCACGGTAATATGCCCCACATGACGGTCAAGCTGCTTCAACTGCCCTGGAATACAGACCGCGGTGACAAAGCTTTCCGTGAAAGTCGATAGGGGCATATAAACTTTCAGTCTCCCTGATTAAAACAAGACGGGCCCTAGCGAAACACGCTGATCACAAGACTGGTTGTTGTTCTCCCACGTTTTTCTTGTACAGCTGTAGGCATCCTTGTAGTTATTCTGTCTATAGTCTCCGTCAAAATTCGTCTTTAATACATCGAGACGTCATGGTTAATCTCTCCCTTAGCGTCAAACGAAATGGAACGTTTTGGCGTTTTTCATTTTTTCGCCAGAAGGAAATATAACCCAAAAGCAGTCTATGTAGGTCGCCAAAGTGTCCAAATTCGACTGGTCTGGCTATCAGAACTCAGAGCCTTACCTGACGTGCATTGAGATAATGGCTGCCCCAAAATTTTGTCGGGCGCGCTAATTTGAACTGACATTTTATCAAATCTTGGCCTTAACTGGCGACGGTTATTACCGTGGGATTGATCACATTAATATTTCAGCGAAGTACTATAACCGTGCGATAGGATTTTAGAGTGTTTGGGAAGTCGTTCGCTGACGCAGGAGGCTGTCCAAGCTGGTCACTATCGTAGGTGTTGAGACTGTTAGTGGAGGCAGGATTAGGGATTAATAATACTGTGGTGGAGTTTTCAAACAGCTAGCAAGATGTTAGCTAGCAAATGGAAAACGTTAAGATTTGGAGTATGCTCAATGAAGCGTGATGGCAATTGTAGTTTTACTATGCTAATCATGGCAATACACTGCTTTGCAATGAGCATTCTGATATGTACATTTGCTATAGAAGGCTGTATATTTGCAGGTGCTATCAATGTAAAAGATGGACAATCCCCTGGGAAGAGGAGTTGCAGAACTGATGCCGTCGAAATATGCGCACGCCAATGTATAATGACATAACCAACGTTACCTTGATAACGACCACGACACTCCCCAGCTGCGCTTTTAAGTTTCAAGAGTAGAAATTATCATCGTTAATTATGTTGATCAACTCACTAATTGCGTAGGAGTAGGTACCTAAATATGGAAATGGGGATTGATCGGATCGTTTTTGACTGGTTTCGCTAGTTGTTCAACAAAAATATGCTTGGTAACCGACAGCTGCACGGGGATATTCGGTCCATTCCATTTGATGTGTCAAACATTATCAAACTACGCAATGGCTTTTAGGATTAGTGGCTTATCAAGGAATTGGGAATAAAATGCAACTATTGCACATATTACACAATACACAATATAGCCTTATTATTGGTTGACACAGGGAGGGTATCACATCGGATCGGAAATCGGTGCGTGACAATAGGTAACCGGAAATGAATACATCAGCCTTCAATACTCCATGGAGCCTCGCCGGATGTGGTTATCAGCCACTAAATATTCAACATGGCCGCCGCATTCAATTGAGAAATGCGTAAACCAGCCAGGCCCACATTAACCAGGAAACTGTATCCGTTGATTAAAGCCGTTTGAAACATGTGAATAAAAGACCAAATTAGTCTCAGAGCATCCTCTGCCGCAGGTCGTCATTAGCATTCATGGACCGCTGTTTACTGTGCAGTAAAGGTTGATATAAAGGGCGCTAATCAAGCTGTGGTAGACATGGACAGTTAGCCTCTGGGAGCGACACGATTCATTGTCGTTACATCAGGGCAACATTAGCGTGGCCTTAGGCACAAACACACGAATGGGAAAGTAATGAATTTGTAATAATAATAATAGTTCAATGAAGTGACTTATTAACACAAGACGAGTGGCTCTAACGATGATAGTGACACAGTGATAAATGATACGCTGCTGGTCGCAAGTAATACAACTCTGAAGCTCGCGTCGAATGTGTGGAAGCAGGATGGAACAGTTATATTTACGAGAGATTCATGTGCAAGGTTAATGGATCAATGCAATGCAATCGTCACCACCACTGCTCAGAAGAGACGACAGAGAGTCTGACAGTGGCTGAACAAGAATCAGTGAGCTGGTCTTAGAGAATGACAAATCAATACGCAGCAGAAGGGTGCAATCAATATTGACATCTATGAATAAAACATAAGCAGAACTTTATGCTTCAAAAGTTACCTTTGTCACTTCCATATTCTGCAGGGTAATGTTAAAGATATCGATTTCACTAGCACAGTGTATTTTACATGTTAGTTGCTATCGTCATTTTGTTACGCCATAGGACAAAATGGCAGGAACGATCACGCCACCTAGTTACAGAGCGTGCATGCAGCTCATTGTCATTTCATTGTTCCTTGCACATTCGTCCCGTATGATGTGATCGTTAATCGAGTCAATCGTTAATGCCTGTATACAGTCGTTTGGTTTGATGTAGAGTTGAGACTGATCATAACAAGTTTACACAAACCAGCAGGAATCATATTCAGAATGATGTTTTCTGGGGTTTTCGTCTATTTATCTGCATTTGTGCACGGGGTGTATGGTAATAGTGCCTGTTAGTGCGTAAGGTGTTTTTTAGTGTTTGATATCACTTTTAATTCATAATGGCTTCCTTGTTACAGCCTTGCGGGCAAAGGTATGGGTTATCATCCAATTGTTTGTTTCCATCAAACCACATGGGCAGGTCATATCGGCAATGAGCTACATCATGAGCTGATCACCTTAAAAATTGAGTGGTTTTTTAACACCATATATATCTATCATGTGAAAAAAATTGTAAGTACCATATGGTGTCAGCAAAAATAAAGTAATAATTCGTGATCTACAATGCTGGGGTGCGTTCACCGCAAAATAGGTTTTTATACGATTGTGAGATATATTTAGTATCAGGGCATTATCTCACATGCGAGCAAATATATCAATAATCTGTGACAAGGTTGATAATTCACTTCATACAATGTTTATGATTCTCAACTTATTGCCCTCTTGTGCGAAGCCTATGATTTGCTTGTGTATTGGTGTATTTAGATCCGTTACATGTCCAGTTTGCCACACCACATGTAAAGGACTACAGTAATGATTCTTTGAAGAGCTCATATGATCATGTTATTCACTTGCCACCTAATTGATGATAGCGTGTTTCATTAAAGTCGGCTTGGTGTGACATTATGATGTATTCGAAACTTGCAGACCAAGAGCAGTAGTTATCTCCAGGCTTTTAGTAAACCATAGTCATGAACACACGGACTGCCTCTTCAACATGGTGCAACAAGCGTTTTTCGAGATAAAACAAGATAATGCCGATGGAAGCCTGTTCTGAGACAATTCCGCAAGATTGCCATCAGAGCAATCGCGATATATTGTTGGGCATGCAAGTTTAGTCATTACGCCCAATCAAACAGTAGCAGTAATCGATTAAAACAGGGTTAAGTATACAAATTAATCATCTGTTATTGCATCTTCCAAGAGCACTCCTTCAAAAGTACACAGTGGCCAACTGGATATCTGATGTTAGATACAGTGATTCGCTGGTATCAAATGTTCTTATGATACATTATTGGCGTGGATTGTTATCCAGGTTCAATAAACTATCAGCTTTCTAAAGCTCATCACAACATCAAATTGCAAGTTTCACTAACTGTCAGCTTAGCCCACTCCATTAGGACTAATCAGATTGAGCATTCACCCCAAGACACGGTCTGTTTTCTTACCTGGCTGAGGTTACATCAGGTAATTATCTAAATTACTCTCGATGTAGGGGGAGGTGAAAGAGAAAGTTGGCCAGACAAATACAGAGAAAAGATCAAAACAACAGAGCGAGGTGTGTGAATAATGATTAAAGCAATTAGCTTTATCAGGGAAACATTGAAGTCATAAGAAGACGATATTTTTTGTGACACCGATAAATAAAATGGTCATAAGATTGGTCATCGACTTTCAATTACGCATGTTTAGTGACACCGAGCCATTATATGCTATTCAGGTAGATGTTCCGTTTACTGTGCCAGACCAGCGTGTAGCAGCAATAGCACAGCGTCCTGATGTCACCATAATCTCCACTCTCAGAGGGCCACGCTAACGCCAACACTAACCTAGACCCAATTGTATTTAAAAGCGAAAGAAGCCAGAACTCAGCATGCTGTTTGGTATGCTATAAAAGGTGTGCTATAAAAGGTGTGCTATAAAAGGTGTGCTATAAAAGGAACACTTACACGGTGACGATAACACAATATATAAGTAAAGACGGCCAAGTGGTGCGGAAGCACGGCACGTCTACTGCTACCGGATGAGCATTCTCCAGCGGCATTGTCTTGACGATGAGTCATAAAATGTTTGAATTATGAGTTATTGGTATTAATATCCCACTAAGACCACGGGGACCGTCCAGTGACTGTACATTGACTCTTTGGCCATAGTTGCCATGATACGGCTGTGGCGATAACCTCTTGCACTGTGAACATGCTTAATATATGCGGCATTGAGAAACTGAAATACATAAGACAGACATACAGCACTGTAGGTTTACAATAAGGCTCTAGTGCATCATGTTCTAATGACACACACAAGCATACATGAACACACACACCCCAAACATACATATAAACACACTCACAAACTCACATACACAGACACACACACACACAGACATAGACACAATAACACAGATGCACACTCTCAAAGATTGCACTCTACGAACACAAACACAAACACCCTACGCACATACGAAGATTGATGGACCGACAACCAGTAAAATGAGATTCTGCTAATGACAGCTCGAGATGCCGCATCAGCTAGAAATCAGGAAGACACGACAGATACCATTTCTTATGAATCCACAATCAATGACAATATGGCTTCATATACCTGCAGTAACTGTGCGGAATACTGTCCTAAGGACACACTAAAATAGACAATATAACTGCCTATTTTATCAATGCAGTTGTTTTTTATCACATCCACATCCGTTCCTTCCCACAAGCCTTTGCGTGTATTTGCGCTTCAGCAGCTTCGATCGCCTTTTTGTGTTAATTCTCTGCGTGGGACAGAATCAGCGTTATTCACATTTAAATAATTGAACCATATACATTACAGAAATTCACGTCTATCACTGCCCTATATCACGTAAACAGCATAGTAAAAAACAGCCTATGAAAGCCAACGTCGAATTGCGGCCGAGGGCGCAATAAGACTCAATTGTGTGATTCTTTTCGTGAGATACAAATTTCATTTGCGAATGAATACATTTGCTAGGTCAATTCTATCCTGGGTGATTTATGCGTCCCTGAATTGAATATAGCAGTGATGCTAGAATATCAAAGTGATAGTGGATACCCTAAACATAATGGATACCCTAAAATATTTGACGTAGCTGTTTCGTAGCAAGTGCCTTACAGCTTATTACAATCCGGTGTCGGTTGACACTTCAAGCCACATTATCAGCTGACGTATACATATATATACAGACACACACACAAACACATATGTATATATATATATAAACATATATATATATATATATGTATATATAGAGATATATATATTTACATATATATATATAGATATATAAATATAGGTATATATATACATATATATATATATATATTTATATAAAATATATATCTATATCTCTCTGAATAAATATATATATATATATATGTATACATATATAAATGTATATATATAAACATCTTTATATGTATATAAGGAGATATATATATATAAATATATGTATACATCTATATAAATGTATCTACATATATATATATATATCTTTATATATATATATATATATATATATATATATATATATATATATATATATATATATATATATATATATATATATATATATATATATATATGTATAATGTAAACGCTTTCAATTAGTAACGGAGCAGGTTGTTTTTTTTTCGCTATGTGGGTGAGCCATGTGCTGTTTGGAGTGGCATAGAATACCTCAACATAGCACAAAGAGGCAGTAGCTCGCAATACCAGCCAATCATTTTGCAGCCAAGTTAAAAACTCTGCCTTTATTGAAAGAAAAAGCAAATTCCACATATATAAAATGTTACTGCGCCTCGCTGCTTTTTTAAGCATCATTTAATGCTTGCATGCTTAACCAACGCCATCCATATAATACGACTGCGCTACGTGCAGAGATGGTAAGCCTTTCGCTATTCTATTGGCCAAAGAGATGTTCAGTGTGTAGGTGAAGCAAGTGAATTTCCATTGAACATTTCGGGGCTATATATCACGTAGTAATGTGTGATACCTATGAACATTGGTGCATTGATATGAACTTGATAAGGCACTGCTTCATGCAGTCTTATGAGTTCATCGAGGATTAATCTTAAGCAGTTTCTGATGGGCACATATAAACGATTATCGCATGATCTCGATAGTATGGACTTCCATACTATGGGAAGCGCGTAATCGCTATATTCACTCAAAATTGTAATGCAGCCTTGAATTATATCTAGTCGTGGCTTGTTTTTACATGACTTAAAGCATTATATGAAATTTGCACACGCTGCCACGTTTAGCTAGAAGGTTATGCTCACAATGAAATGCTAACATTCTGCATTCAGTCCGACTTGGTGTATTTGCATAAGTAAATGACATACTGCCTTCAGCATGATGCATAATATCCTTATTGCTTTGCTAGTTTCTGTGTGTATGCTTCATTACCTTCTTGCAACGTACACATTCCCTGACGATTATATTCATATCAGTTCTGGGCACTACTATGGGTATTGTTATTGCAGCATATTGATCGCTAGCTTTCTGCATTACCAGGTAAACGCAGTGCTGGCCATCCATTCATCTATCTTCACATTTGGCTTATTACGACTTCAAAAGATAGTGATCCGTTTTGGCTGATTAAGTCGACGCACATTTCATTTTATCATGTAAAGCAAATACCTGATGTTGATTTTATATGTTTTTAAAATTGTACAAATATTTCAATTCTATCCACGGTGAGTGTGTTAGTTCACCAGAGACTTTCAAGAGAGACCAAACAGCTATTGTTACTATAACGTTGATGTGTTATTTAAGTTAGGGCAAGCGGAATAGGATGTAACAGACTGTAAAGCTCGCACAAAGGACATCATATTCTCTTTCAATTACTAGTTGATAAAGAAATGGTTGAGTAGCCATAACTACACCGAAGATGTTCATGAAATACAGTATTGTCACGTAGGCAACAACGTGTTCGCACGAAGATATTTTTAGGAGGCAATCAGACATCGCATCGTCTTCAGCCAGAATGGAAATGTGATCATACCGCGTTAATGTTTTACGTTCATAAGCCACGTTTCCCTACTGTGTAGTGGGTAGGATATTAATCCCTCAAGAAAACCAGCTAAGGCAACATACAATAGATCAGCTTGATGTTGCACTTCACTTATAACACCGATGACTTGTCTGATAGCCAACACAGTTTTTTCGTTCTGAATAACGCATTGCGGCTTTACTAAATTCCAGTTATCCTTCCCTTCGTTTGATTTTGCAGTGTAGGAAAAAAACTAAATCCTCCAACGTGGTGCTATATAACCTTCGTTCTTCATGATGCAGTCGCTAAATCATTTCCATAATTTTACACACTATCGCTGTTTACACTCACAGGTAAACGGATATTAAGCTTTTAAGTAAATAAAGCAAAGCAAAGATTCATTTCCCCTGAATAATATGATGTTCATTTACAGCTGTGAGTAGAGAAGTGGTAGTGTAATGGCAGAAGATTCATGAATCTGAGTCATGTATGTTCACAGTGTCGCCGATAGGTTCACACTTAAACCGCTGCAAGCTTTCACACCAGCAGCACCGCTGTGTGCTCTAATTGTTCACCCAGTGTTAACTGCCTTAACATACCACGACTAGAATACATAGACATGTTTTGTTGATAATCATAAGCTTATTACAGGTATGCACCGCTTTAATGTTTCAATCGTTTTAGCTCATGCCTACGTGGAAATAGATCCCACGAGAGACTATCAAGGATATCTGTGAGCAGGTTCTATTCTGAAGTTTGTTACGATACCTGGTTAACTCACTTTCTTGTGTTATTTTTACCGTGAATGTCGTAGTCTTTGTGGTCGCAGTGATGAAGATGAGATGTCAATTGAATGGTAACTAGAAAAAGGAGGTTTATTTCTGAATGATGTGGTACGGATTCCGTATCCCGCAAGTCCGAATATATATATTACAAAACTATGGTATGGAGTAACTCTGGTGATGTCCAGAGGCTACTGCTGAGCTGGAATTCCAAACTTCTATGTGCCGTACGGAGTTGGCCTTCCAACTAGGTCCGTACGACGGTGACTGTTTCGTTGCCCCAATGTTGAATGTGTTTTTTTAACTTCTGTGGACGGAGGTATTTATGCAAGTGTGTGGCGTTGTCAGCAAGCGTGGAGGTACAATTACCTTTAGCTTTAATTAAAGATCAAACGGGCTGATGTTAATTGTTATGGGAATTGACGGGTTGGGAATGTTTACTTCAAAGGGCTCTACTTGCTACACCGGGACTATTTAATATGGATAGTGGCCTTTTACTTCAGATATCACGGTTAGGTATTAAAGGGGGGGGGGGGGGTGTTGCATTATGACTCCACACTGGTTGACGGCGCTTTCTGCAGTTATTACATAATATCTAATTGATAAGGACGGTCACATTATCATGCAATTACCGTAGTGAGTGTTGAGTATGATCTAACCAACAACAATATACACTTTTTCATTACCCAGCATACCACAGCGAAAGTGCACTTATAATAAAGCAGATGAGTTTGCGCTTGCTCTCTCTCCAATATGAGCTCTTCTCCCTGTAATTAGATATGCCACATTAGTCCAAGGCACCTTGTGTTGAAACTTGGGATGACCCACCACAAATTGCAATAGTTTCGAAACCTATTTTATTTGAGTTAACAGGTATTTAGGATCATAATATCCAAAATATACAAATATATATTTAGTGGACCATATTTCTTGAAGGGACAGACCCCTACCCCTTTGGATTCCATAATGACCATGTACCTCAAAATGGAAAATGATTCGGTGCCACTGCAAAACTGGCTGCTACACACTCAGATGCGTCCGTTGGGAAAATGGTTTAAACTGTTCCATGAGCTGTAGTGAATGTCGAGCAGTGTGTACAAATACTTTATTGTTGGCAGTTGACACAGATTCTGAGGGTGAACCATTAGATGATGAGTGTACTATTGGAACTAAATATTGTTTAAGCTTTTAAAATGATTAATATGACCATTTTGTTCAACAAGGGCACAATAAAAATAATTTTTAATTAGTTTTTGACCTATTTCTCATTTTTTTCTATTTTTTACATATTATAATTATCGAAAATAAGGGGTAAGGGGTAAATCAGGACCATACAAAATATGTTGCAGTAAAATATATTTGGATATGATGCTCCCAGATACCTAATACCTCAAATAAAACAGGTTTGGAAACTATTGCAATTTGTGGTGGGTATATCGGTAATATGCCTGGACTACATGAAACACACTAGTGAGATGGTGCAGAAATATATGGCAACAGACTGGCATTCCGATTTATGTATGTATTTTTATGACGCGTACATACTGAGCATAATTCACCTATACCCGTCTGTTCGTGCATGGTACGCTGCATGTCAGTTAGCCCAGCAAACGATGACACAGGACCCTGTTCAGTTAAGATGGCTGTGAAGGGGGTCGCTTATGCAATATATATATATATATATATATATATATATATATATATATATATATATATATATATATATATATATATATATATATATATATATATATATATATATATATATATATATATATATATATATATATATATATATATCACGCGTGAATAATATAAACAATGATTTGCTGTAGTTTCACAACCGTTTAAAGCTCACAACCGTTTAAAGCATACCATTCATCTTTACGATGCCAGAGACCCTCACACACTTGAGTGGTGAGTAGAGTCGATATGAGCTTACTGAAGACCTAAGTGCGTTGACGTAATAAAGTCCTTGGACAATGGAAAAGTCACCTTCGGTCATGGTAAGATACTATTCATCAAATTATTTTTTGGTAAAATGCTAGATAACATATTCTTTCTCATAATAAATGTTAACGCTTGTAAATAGTGTGGTTGGAATATTGTTGTTTGCGTTACGGGAACAAATCTGTCTTTGAGTGAATCACATGTCTGAGTTTGTATAAGAAGGAACAATAAGATGTTATTGGTGAATATAAACATCGTAAGCTTTAATGAAATGGTCTTTGGTAACGTTTCTCGGTCAACATTTATTGTTGGAGCGTCTTCTCTACAACCTTTTTACTCTTTATTGTCATCAAAGTAGTACTGTTAGGCTGAAGTTTATAAGAGAGAGCGTGCCTCTATGTACAATACAAAGGGCACGGGTCAGGCTTGATACAGTGCCAGGTCTTAAGGGAGTAATTCTCTTTAATGCTTATAGTGTGCGCATGCATATGTTTACCTTAAAATGCACTAAGCGTTTTCTAAGCTAACGACACCACTTCCAATGCATATACCAAATACAGCATGATAACCTCTTAATACGGCTGCGTTCAAACCATCAATCTCTTATAAACGTGAAATTCGTGAATTGATGGGATTCGTGATGCATGGAATTTAATCCGCCACCAAATACTCCCTGGTAGTATTATTTTTCTTTTCTCGGCACGCTTCAAGAAGTATGTGTTGGACGATTAATGGCGAGTCGGACGCACTACCTCTGTTGACGCCGCCAATACACTGTGGCTGTCGGTTAATCGGTTCATTTGATCATCGTTAATGCTCAAAAATTCTGTTGTATACATTGTTCGTTGGTGCGGCATTGGTGACAAACATGGTCTCGTCATTAAAAAGCCACGTGTTACTGCCTGTATATTTCATTGTTTATTAGACGCTCTCATAGCAAAGTAGCCTGCGCTTATTTCTTTGGTCGTATAACGATCTCATAGGAGAGCAGCCAGCGCTGATTGCGTTGTTCATTGAAGCCTCCCACGGTAGAGTTGTCTCCGTTCACTTCATTTTTCACTGAACGGTTTCATACCCGAGTAGTAGTAGTAGTAGTAGTATTGCATTGCTCATTAAATGTTCTAATTGCTGGGCAGTATGTGCTTATTGCATTGTTCATTAACTGCTCTCATAGCAGAGTAGTTTGCGCTCATTTCATTGGTTATTGAATGCTTTGATAGTAGACTGTGCGCTTGCAGTTAAAACATGAAGTCTCAATGTCTTCCTATTGATCCATTTATCATCATTTATTACATCAGCATTTAACTCAACGGAATCGCTATCGCCAGCTTCGTCGGCTCAGTGATAGGTCCGATCTTAGATCTATCAAACGATTGTATAGTCACATGTGACAGCCATTTTCATGCCCAGCTTTTAAACTATTGTTAAAAAATAAGGCGTTACGGTCGACGACATATTGATATGACTGGCACCAGTTTATGCAATTGCTTTTACAATCGCATTGAAGTTTGCCGCTCATTGTCATATTTATTGTGTCATAAGCGACCGAGGCGACTGCATGGCAGTCCGATACTGTAATCGGAGACGTCCTTGCCATGACCCCAACCGAGGTTCATGCTACCCATCAACGTTATGTTAGCTGTCTGTAACTCAAATGATGCCCAGCGGGTCTCAAAGTAGGCTATTGTTGCGTAATAGATATGGTAATTGCAACACAGGTAACGACATGAATCGCGCAGATATGTGTCAGTGGCTGCTGACACTGCATAATTGCACCAACAGCCTGGATGCAGGCTTCATGTGTACGCGTGAAGAACCAACATTTACACGTTAGATGTGTCACTCAATTGTGATATACCACTGTATCACATACACGCCCTGGAGCTGTGTGATAAAGACTGGCGCTCTGCAGACGCTACTTAGATTTAAATTGACTCGTAATTTGGAAGTGCATTGTCGCGGTAATACAACCATGTAGCATTCAGCGGCCTATGCCTGCATGTCCGTATAAGGAATTCGGCGTATGCAAAACTTAATATGTGCGAAATTCCATGTGAAAATGCTTGGGCATTCTTGATACCCGCTCCACACAGGATAATCGTTGTAATCATTTATCGATAGTTTCTAATCATCAACGCGTAATACTTTATGATAGGTATAGCTCAGAGAAATACATTTGAACTGACGTGACAGCGACGCAGTCATCAGCCCTGTCAGTAACACATCAGACGTTCATTTATTTATACAACATATGTAATACCAATAGCTTGGAGAATGCAATATGAATACGTGGCACCGTCGTGAATAGAAAGACATCTAGAGGCAACAACGAGACGTTATCAGCAGATAGAACGGGGTTCAGATGTATAATGCGAAAGATTCTCGAAAGGGCATGAATTCATTATATCAGCGGAGGTCGATTCGTTTGTCAAATACACCGATAGGTGGAGCCACTGTAAGCCTACGTGACATTTGAATTATGACGAGAGAACAGCTTATTCGATAAGACAAAGCTGTGATGATATAATACCAAACAGTCTTCAGCGTCAAGCTAATGTATTACGATCGTTAGTTCTGCAGTGACATTTTCCCATTTATACATAATTTTACAATATGTAAAACGCACACCACTGGAGCAAGTTCCGACGCCCATAACAACTGCTGACCTGCTACTTGTCATCTTGAGTTTAATACTATCTATGGGGAATGCTACTGATGCAATGAACATCTCATATGACCTACCGAGTTGTACATTTCTGCCTCCATCTAGGAATCGCATTGTGGGCGCGAACGAATTGCTACATTCGGAGGGACTCAAACGTCGAGGGTCGAACTGAATAGATTGAAGCATTGTTCATGTCACAGCAAGCATCCTTGATGAATGACCAGTGTTTGAATTGCATATTATCGATTCATCTAAACCTAGTCGTAAAAGGGTTATAACTCAATGCACTTTACAGCTTATTATTATGCCCCTTCTACGTGAAGACTTAATTGCTCCGAGCCGTTATGCCAGGCTGGAACAGATCACGCAATCGACATGAATGATATAGGATTGCACCCAGCTTGTTTGGAATGTTATGTAGTGACATAGTTGCTCCATAAATGGGCGCGGTTGTCGTTAGCATGAATATGTGTGATGCACATAAAACATAATTTTATGCTTGCGCACAGGGAGACTCTTATGTGGCACTCTCCATCGCGCATTGTCAAGCGGCAATAGATGAGCAAGCACATATGCAATAGGTCTGCAAAGGGCACAGCTATCGCGAGCTGCCAACTAGCCTTAATTAATGTTGATACAACAGATTGCAGTAACACCAGGTGTTTCAATTTATCTACAACTGCTAATGTAATAAGGCTTGAGAACCATACTTGCTCCGGGCGCCTGGTAGCTGTCGGCAATAAAAGCTATGGAGATACAATAACTAAACATGGACTCAAAACGATGCAATATTGATACTTATTTTTTTTATCGAAAGCAAACCGTAGCTAGATCCAAATCGGATCGGATTAACGCGCTCTTATCATATCATATCAATCAGCCTTTTGGAACATCAATTGCTAATTCCTTGTTATATCTCCTGCTTGATAAGTTATCAGAGACACTGGCTTTGTTAACCAGCGCTTTTGCTGGAATACCTATGTCAGGAACTCCGAGCCTCAGCGTACACGTTAATATGCAAATATCAGCGTGATACGTGTAGAACGGTGAGGTAAGCATCAATATCTCATATCGGCACACAGGTCAGTTTGAATGTATAAAAGCTCCTTAACCGATCACAAAGCACTCCATAAATGCGTGTTTGACACATGAAACTTCTTAACAATTGCTATTTTTCAAATTCAAAATTGTAACTCATCTGTGCCTAGTGCAATAAACTGCATTCAGGCTGATGTGGGGTTTAGTTCAAAACAAACTACTATGATATTCAGGTGTTTGACAAGCGGATTCGACGTAGCAGTACTGGTCACGAATGTAATGTGACAGGGTGAAATAATATCATCCAGCCTGTGACAGATACGCACAACCACCCGTTATATAAGTAGCACTGCTCCACCAGTTAGTGGTCGAGGTGGTCATAGTTAACATACACACCAGACCCAAGGACCAGGAACAAGACCCACTATATTTTAAAGCATACAGCTGCAACATGTGCCAATATACAAATTGACGACGCAGATATCACCGCATTTGCGACGTATCTCGTCTCTAGTAACTTGGGTATCTGACGCGGCCAGCTGGCCTCTGCTTGACACATCACTGTTAATATATTGTTGATTAAAACCATGGAGGATAGAATGATATAAGATATCAAATGATTTATACCCGTGTGAACAATCTGATAGCAGATTTAATTACAGCCAGGTCGTTATTAACGTTGGTTTATCTCTTGTTGCAGCTGTTTGTGTCGCTTATTGATGCCAGCTTTCAACACGATATCGTTAAATGCATCTCAAGTTTGACGAGGAGAAATAGATCTGTCACATCAGGAATGTATGAGAATTGAATATGGATGTCCATTGCAACGTAAAATAACTTGTTCATCTGTGCTTGACAATGAGCTATTTAAGTCCTCCTTGATAATGTCCATTCTATTGCAGCGCATTCGCTGGAATGATTATCTTCCACGTGTTACTGTTACCATGTCCAGCTATCGTTTATGTTCCCCACCTAGATGTCTTCATAAGCATAATTAGCGCCTAAAATATACGCAAACATATAATGACGTGCTACGTGCATCAAGTCTCGCTTAATGCTAACGACAACTGTTCCATTACATGTCATTATATACAATGTGTTGCATTTAATCCTTCAATTCCACTTGTATAAGCACGACATACCTCAGTATGTACCGTCTGGGGATATACAGCGATCCTAACGCACCTTGGGTGACGCCACCCACAGATACATTGCCTGCTAGCTGTAGTGCCTATCGATAAGCGTTATTGCTCACAGCACTAGGTGCATATGAATGATCATAAATGGGATGGTGTGGAAAAGGCGGCAAATGTGATCTCGTTTTCAACATGTAAATATTGGCAGCCAATTTCCGCCAATGTTCCCGCGTTTGTTGAATATTCGCTATGCAGTTACCAGCCAAATTGAAACACTTTCATGTAAGCGATTACAGCAGCAGCCACAGCAACTGAAGCGGGGTGGTTTGCAGCAGATTCATATCAGCAGTGATTTTCCTCATTTCTGGCCAACATAATATTTTTGCTATCGATTCGTTAATCATACTCAATGCCTGTACCTTATATTCCATTGCCGGATGAAGAATAAGCTCAAATTGGTGTGTTGTTTTTATGAAATAAAGGCATGTGTAAACATATTCTCACAATGCCCATGACCCACTATGTTACACGTAAAATCAATAATTTAGTCTACACCTCAAAGAGATGTTCATATCGGGCATAGAAAGAAGTATAATGGTTTTTGAAAAATATTTTTACATAATAATTCTGCGGCGAAAGTAACGCGTACATTTGTAAACGTTTGCTTTTCAAAATAAGAACCGGTCACAAGAGAATATCTATGATGTGAGCTTTCTTAATAGTTACTTACAGCATAGGATATGAATGTATGGTTTACAATTGAACTATGAGGACAGTAGGTTTTTTCCCACGCTGTTAGTACCTACTTATTTATAGACATGAATATATAAAGGTACCATAAAGCATTAGCAACCCAGTATATTATCTGCATAACCACATTAAGCTTGTGCCAATCACGTAAGACATATTTACGTCATTGTTATTCAATAATCTATTTGGTTTTTCATGTAACCATTGAATTGATTTTGCATTGCCTTTTATATATTGGTCATGTAAGACCACTTTCTACACCATGTCTGACATATAGCCAAATTTTCGAACAGTCAATGGGGTAAAGTTTTTACTCGCCTTACCCGATAAACATCTCCGTAAATGTTGTTCAATGTATGCAATGCAAGCTATTCGAGTGATTATATGATTACCAAAAACATACGTGCCAATACTGTACGTAATACCTGAACGTCAGCGTAATGTCCATCATAAGTTGACGATCATTATGGAAACCTCACACTCTCAACTTTAAGGTCAATCATGGAGTGCATGCTGAAAACCTCGATAATGACGAGGTACACATTGTCACGGCTTCGCTCTCTGCACAACAGTATTAACGTCAACGCACGTGGGTGGGGGGGGGAATAAGCTTGCACTAATAAGTGGATGATGATAACGCTTTATTTGACTAGCGATACAAAAACTCAATAGAATCACCCACTCCCTAGTATTTGTCGAGCGCACTGGGCTGTGTAACACCTTGGGGCCTTCATGTGCTAATGATATATGGTGACCGGTCATCAGACCAGTTCGTCTTCTTGCGTATTACAAACTGCAGTCAACTAAATGTATGGTATTCTGTGAGCCCCTACATTTCTTTCTACCCTCGTTGAAATTGTAGGTTCTTGGTCAGTATTGATGTAGGCTATAGAGGGGTCATTGCTTGTTCTGGCGGATTTGTCTTTATCTTTCCATGCCTTGTTTCAGGGCCTCATATCTAGGGACTCTCACATCTACAACACTATGTAGATCGCATGATGTGACAAAAATAACGTCATAGCAGCGAATATATCATTGTAAACAAACAATTGAATAAGATTCAAGGCAATTGATGGATTACAATCAATCTGTATTTACAAAGTAGTTACAACAAGACAATAGCATCCCTGTGAGTATGTAAATAATCACAAGACTAACAGCTGAAACACATTATGGAATCAATATCTGAGTATATACAAATACGACGAACTACTAACCTATTAACAGTTGACCTATATGCTACAGCATTGGCTCTGTCTTTACCGCTGTCATAGTCATGTGTAAATATAGCTATATTGAATCGCAGAGCTGATTGATCACCTGTGCATGTCGGAATGTACAGCAAAATGGCCATGGATTATTATTCAATGAGCGCTTTTCGCGGTTTCTATGCCTAAGACATCGCATCTCCTCCCATAAAGCCGGTCGGACAAGCTGACGAGGTCAATCTATTGCGCCTGATCTGAGGGATCTGTGCTTAATGAGGTCAACACCATAACAAACCAAGTTTCTCCTAATGCAAGTGGAGCAACACTTTCGCTTGCACTTCCATAGTTGACAAAACTAGTTACTTTTCCCCTTCACCCACTGACCTCGTTCATTTTGCAAGCACAAAGGCAATATATTTCCAATATTCAGAGGTATAATTATTGCATCCATTTATTGCTGATTATCGAGCATTGCGTACAAAAGTAAGCAATGACAAATATCAATATCACCGAGTCCAATGAATAGGAATGGCGGTATCTGTTGGTCTTCGGGTCTGATTATAGCGGTCTCGCGGTGCAGTCAGGCCACTCCAGTAAGTTTCCTTTCGAGTGCCACCTACACATTTCTATTCATCAATCAATGGTGAATAAACACTCCCTTTATGACCTTTAGTAATGCCGCGTATTGGCAGTTTACCCATTGCAGATCAACAGTCTTTTGTCTGTACAATGCAAATGAAGGTCTTCTATCCAATACGATGTACGGTATTGTACATTAGAGGATAAGAGAAGCTTTGATCTGGTCTTTAGCAATTGGCATCGGTGAATGTAGAGAAGGTTGTAACATTTGAGCAATATTATGTAGTTGTCATGCAAAACCATATTGCGGCGTACATACTTCGACAAAAATTAGAAAGTTACTAAATCATCTCAATCGGTCAAAAGTCATTCATTAACTATGATGACGGCAAGTTTCAGTATAGCAAAGTAACTTTGATAACGGGAATTGGGTGAAAAATGCAATCTGCGCCGTAACATGTCCTGCGATGAATGAAGCGCATAGCTCAATGTGTGGAAAATATTGGTAAGGTGTTTAAATTCCGTAATGGACATTCACGTTAGAAAATTCACTTCGGTCGTCCTTTCTTTCTATTCGCATCTTGCAGCACGTATTGTAGCAGCAGTTTGTAATATTTTACATGCATACACAAAGATACATGTTCACTATATTTTCAATGCACCTTGAACTGATAGCCATACCTACAGGAGTTTTGGGATATAGTGCACCACTGAGCTGTAATATGAATCGCTTTGTTGTTTGCCCGCCTCATTGTCATCCTTGGTTGAAGAGGCTCTTGCTTATCATCCATCATCTAGAAAGCAAGGCGCTCAATAAGTATGCAAAACAAGAAGATGTTTAACGCATTTTCCTACAAGCCGACGGGTCACATCAACAATTTTTTTTTACATAGCACTGTATTGTAATTCTTAGCTATTCCTTGTCCAGACACGGTACATGGAGTGCTCTGCGACCTGCACAATACATGATAATAAAGCAAATATTCAATAGGACCTGGGCATGAATAGCACCATTCTCTAACCATACCAGATATTTACTCGTTGGTTTTTGTGATAAATGACAAGAATGACTGTGGGAAAGTGTTAACAATTTGGCTACGTTAACGGCCGGCATCAACCCGGATCTTCGTCTCTTGGTGTTACCCTCTGCATCAGTCATGCAACTAATTTTGTGAGAAAACCCGGTTTGAATTTTCTCTAGCTTGCATTACGCTTACCTCCTGATGTCGTTTCTTATAGAAGCTATATTTTATCGCCACACTTTCCGCTGTAAAAAAAATATAATTATCCTTCTGTTTCAATTGTACAAACTTGACGTTGAACTCACTGGCTTCTTGGCCATTCATCTAAATCATTGCACCCAAGTATTCTCTGATATAAGCATTTGTTTCAGCATGAGTGTGGTCTGATAGCGGTGTTGATGTATTTATCAAGCGAGAAGAAAGGCCCGTTGGATATTAGATAGTCTTGTATATAGATTAGCCAACTCAGCACTCCATGGCGTCTTATTGTATAACATCATATAACTAATGTATGGCTACTCTTAGCAGCGCCTTACATGGCATGATGCCAAATTGCATACCCACTAACTGCTAATGGGTACTAGTTTCAAGCTAATAAGTTAAAAACTTTAATTTGATCAAAGCATAATCCATTGATATGTGAATACGCACCATATGTATTTCCAAACTACGTGAGACCCTGAGCGACCGTGTGTCACACATGACCTTTACACAAATTGATCCCAGTTTAATATTGTAATATGAGGGGCGCTACGATTGGAGGAGCACCATAGAGCACAATCTGCAAGGGAAGCTATTTGAAATGAAATTTGTCTCAGGATGTTCTGTACCATAAATCACAATGCTCATTCTGCGTTGTTTAGTGGCAGGTGAGCGCCAGAGTTAATATGAATACATGATGAAGTAGCCGGTGATGATGCACCTGTTTCGATCAATTGTTCATGTTTATGAGTAGGCTTATGTGATTATTAGTTTTTGCCCCTCCTCTATTTTCCTCATCAAATTCCACAATAAATCAAGAAAAATGTACATATATGTTTTTATTGCGCTTGCTATTTTGTCATTATGCTCAACAAAAGCAACACCACTTATTCCTTGGCAGGGCACTGATCACCACTCATTCCCCTGGAAGGGAAGGTACTCATTCCCCGGGCATGGCAGGTGGTGCTGACCACTCATTCTCCTGAAGGAGCCTATCTTAACTGACTTGGTACCTTCATCACGTTCCTGGATAAGAATAGATTTACAGGGAACGAAATTATTTGGTACACATGATTTTATAACCGTGATAATGTTATCATGGGGGTGCTATGTTCATTGGTCTGATAAAATATCAGTTGGCAATTAAATTACCCGCTACTAAGCATAATATGTTCTCAATGTTAGGGATTCCGATACATTTTTATAACCTACCATTAATATGAAAATGACATAGTCAACTTGATATTTTCATCTCACCACATCTGATATTATGTCACCATTAATGTACAGAAAGCTTTGAATCTTAATAAAGGTA
The DNA here is from genome assembly GCA_034190875.2 of Urechis unicinctus. Classification (NCBI taxonomy): domain Eukaryota; kingdom Metazoa; phylum Annelida; class Polychaeta; order Xenopneusta; family Urechidae; genus Urechis; species Urechis unicinctus. The sequence continues at coordinate 50,000,408 of CM067344.1, read as the reverse complement.
ATATCGGTTAACCCATACACGTCGGTACTTTGGAATAACCAGACATATATAAGATTATATCGCATCTATCTGTTGTTTATTGATACCTTGTTTATTTCCCCTTCTCTAGGTACTTTCCCTTCTCCGAGGACTTCCCCTTCTCTGGGGACTTTCTCTTCTCCGAGACTTCCCTTTCTCTGGGTATTTTCCCTTCTCCGAGGACTTCCCCTTCCGAGGACTTCCCCTTCTCTGGGGACTTCCCCTTCTCTGAGGACTTCCCCTTCTCTGGGGACTTCCCCTTCTCTGGAGACGTCCCTTTTTCCAAGGACTTCCCCTTTGTCCAGGGCTGTCTCTACGCCGGAGAAGCAGAAGTAAAGAGAATAAATGGTGTTTATGTTCAAGTTAACATGTTTTTATGCTGGTACTCCCGGCTAGGAAGCAATCAGTTCCATTCACAGGTAAACTATCGAATCATGTCGACCTGGAAGATCACTGCCTTCGTCCTAACATGCTTTATTTGGGCAATCTATCGTACCTTTACTGCGCATTTAATCGGCGAATGCTAATGCCAAGTTTAGGCAGAGAATGTTTAGTTGCCAGATCCAAATGATGTTAGTCTACTGTAATAGTTCCCCAGCGAGAGCGATCGTTGGCGTTTTGTGGATTGCTCGGTTGAATATAAAATAGCTTATAAATTCCCTGTTTTCAATGATTAGGCATAGTCTGAAATATTGAAGGTTGTTTTAATGTATCCCTCATTAATCATCTCTTGCATTTGTGTATATGTTAGCATGTATAAACACCGGTCACGCTAACGCCAGCTGCTAGAGAAAGGAAGGACACTACGTAGTAATGAGGATATGAGGAGTATCAATGAGGTAAAACTCGGACGATGATGTAACTAGCAACAGCGTGGACATTACTGGCTGCTTATTCGTTTACCCAAACGTAGCATTTGGAAAATCTGTCATTGATACACGTTTAACATATGGGGCTTCAGTTATATGGTATTAAGGCCTATTTGCAAGAACATATGTCAATAATCACCGCGATAAGTACGAAGTTGATCGGTACTCTCGCGTCAGTTGTGTTGACGCTACTGTGTAGCGTCTGTTGTGATGATGTTCCTGTGCCGTTTTCGTTTTGTTGAATTTACTGTGCAGCGTCCGTTGTGATGACGTCATTGTACAGCTTACTGATTCCTTCCTAAGTAGAATTCTACGTGAGCAACTCTCATAAAAAGTAGGTGACTTTCCAGATGGCATAACGGATTGAAAGCTTGGCCGCATAAATATTTTCATACAAATGCGAGGTAGCTTTATTTAGTGTCAATTCATAGTCTGATATGTCTCCTGTGATAAACTAATCTGTCGACTTCTCTTGATGTATGACGACCGGCAGATAGCGACTGGTGGTGATTCATTTAGTGCTGTTGCCACAAGTGTGTTGAAAGGCTGCATAATGATTTTGTAGCGCTTCGACATTACTAAGGTAAAAGTTTAAATCAATTCTTTCTTGATTTATAGCGTCTTTTTCCAATTCTATGTTCTATTATGACGGGGCCACCTCGCGGCTAGGTTACAGCAGACTTTAATGAGGATTACAGTGGGGTCATGGCTGGTTATAGAGAATCCTGTGATCAGCTTTCCTGTCACGCTGAGAAGTCAAACATGCCTTCATTAGCACCTATTCAGAATCATTGATAGCTACCATTTAATCTGGGCACCACCAGGAGATCTGCTATTGTTTAATGACCGTTAGCATCGATGGATGTGAACAGCCTCACCAAGATTGCACCCCAGTTCTTGATGAACCGGATGTGGGGCGGACTAGGCGCTCAACTTAAGCAGAATAATACATGCCAAATCACAAGGGGGTGGGGGGTGTGACGATCCTGGTAAACTCTGATGCTTTGGAGGCCTTCGAATAAACGAGATGGTGGTTTCTCTCATAAATATGCAACAGGATTCCACTCTCATGAATATTTCGGAAACATTAGAAGCTATCGAGAATGGTATAGGTGCTGAGAAAAATATATGTACCCTAGCAACGAAAGTCATCAATATGGATTGCATTTATGGTATATATGGATCATGTTTGGATGAACTGTGGATCGCATATACATAGTGGCATTGGGCGTCAATTTTTGTAACGGATGAAGAATTTTTCACGAGGTGGAATGTTCGTTTATGTAAGAGGATCGTTTTGATGTTACATGACCGTTATCACAAGGGATGGGGGGGTGCACCAGGAAGCTGGTAAACTGATGCTTTTGATGAACTGGCCTGAAATAAACGAGATGGTGTTTTGATTCTCATAAATTGAGCAACAGATGATGGAAATGTCATTAAATGAGGATCGTTTTGATGAGGATGGTTTTTGCTGAGAAAAAACATGATACCCTTTGCAACGAAAGTCATCAATATGGAGAAAATTTTGTGTGTAGGAATGGTTTATATGAGGATCGTTTTGATGAATGGATCGAGGATGTACATAGTGGCATTGATGAGGAATGCAACGAGTGAGCAATGTTTTTGAAGGATGTACTTGGCGAGGAATGTTTTTTGTGTGTATTAAGATATTTTTGATGAGGTAATGTTTTTTGATGAGGAATGTGTTTTATGATGAACGTTTTGATGAGGAAAATGTATTAAATGAGGATCGTTTTGATGAGGAATGTTTTTGATGAGGAATGTTTTTGATGAGGTACAAATGCTTTTGATGAGTAATGCGTTAAGTTAGTGCTTCGGATTGGCGGCATTAATTACAAAAGCCATTGGATCGGAAACACATCTTTACCAGATGACTTCGCTAGTGTCTTTACATGAGGCTTAACAGGTGGCTTAACAGGTGGCTTCACAGGTGGCTTAATGCGCAGCATGTAAAGCCTTCAGCGTCGTCTTTACATCGTCACACGTGATCCCACCTGTTATACGCCTACACAAACCCCCTCAACTGCTGAACGCATTAAGACTGTTCAATACAAACATCGTACGTCATAACTAGCGAACACCACACAACTACACCAAACGTCAAAATACTGAGTAGTGACAGGAATACAGCAGGAACACAGCCAACGTTGTGTATTGACTTAAATAAAGGAATTCAACCTTACCACCACCAACCGAACGTGCATATTTTGTACATAAACCACAGATCCTTGCTGGATCACATGACTATTAAAGCACGTTTCCTACGAGTAATCCATTTACAGTAGATACCAGCCACTGTTAAGACACAGCACCTCCATCACCGCGTTCTACATTCAAGAGCGCGTTGATGCTGATAGGTTAAGTAAATTAAAAGCAATGTATTCATGGTGTATAATTCACATAAAACTGGAAGCGAATGGAAATTGGATTTACCTGGACCTCAGGTGACAAAACGGTCAACTGACTGATAATGCATTACAGTGAAACGGTTTTCCTGGATATCAAATTAACGGATTGCGGATGATGGTATGTTGCTGGATGCATCCAGCAGGATTGCCATCTCACCAATCTCGATTTATTGCTTGAGATGCCCGTTTCCCGGACGATATACGTTCTCATAGAGTATAACTAAATGGCGTCATTTGTATTCAATGACCTTGGGGTGCGGTGTGACTAAGGTGAACCACGAAAGTGACATCAGCAAGTTAATGCATGCATAATTTGGGTAGGGCAAGTACATTTAACATTCTGATTCTGAAGAAGGACCCGGCTTGTATAGTTATATAGTTGTTAGTGGATCAATATGTGTTTGTGTGTGCGTGAAGGCAGGTATCATGCCACGTACACATGTTCCCGTGACCTCACGTAAAACCACGAGGCCAACGAGAGCGTAGGTTAATGTTGTGAATTAGACCTCTTAGTCGAGACACTTATTGAAGGGGTGTAGAGCGGAGAACTGTATTACATGTAGTGGCCAAGTAAATGATGGCTCTGTTAATGGACTACTTTCAGCTACAATCTTTATATAGGTTGTCTCAAGACACTTCTAAATCCAAGGATTACACAACTTAACATAACTCTAATGACTACAGAGCCAAATGCATGACCTCAGCCACTATCTGCCATCTATCATATACAAGAGTAGTCGAGAGACTAATTGAGCTCAGGGGACATAATTACAAAAGCTACTTCACCATTTCATGAGAATATACGAGTGACATCATAGAGAGGCACCTGCCTCATGTGAGAGGAGCATGCCCGTAGGAATGTGAAAGCGCAGAGAAAGCTGCACAGTGATGTCAATACTAAGGACGCTGCACAGTGACGTCAATACAATGGACGCTGCACAGTGACGTCAATACAAAGGACGCTGTACAGTGACATCAATACAAATGACGCTGCACTTTCATGTGCACACAACGGAGGCTGCGCAGTGACGTCAATACAACGGACGCTTCACACACATGTACACACAATGGACACTACACAGTGGTGTCAGCACGCTGTCATTACCCTATGCATTGACGTCAATAGATAGAACGCTGTGCGGTGATGGCGTCAAAACGGATGCGGCGCAGTAAAATCATCACAACTGACACGACGCAGAGTCGCATGGCACATGCACTCATCAACATCGCCCTTGTCAAAGCGATTTTCTGCAATTAGTCAATAGTACCATACACCTGAGGCTGCGTACGATATGCTGAAAGGCTAAGATTGAAGTTCAGTAGCTTCGATAGACTTAAAATATCGCTCATCAGTCTAGAGAGCCTCTGTATTGCTATCATCGCTGAATCGCTTTGCGCCATTGAAATCATGGAAGCCATTTACACTTCAATATTCAACAGAGCAATCCAAAACCGCAAAAGTTTAACTTACACCTGTCTATAGTATTCATTCACCAATGCCATTAGAGTGTTGAATATAAAAGGCGAATCCTCTGTCACTGCTCACTATTAGCTTTCGCCAACTGCTTTTAACTGTGCAGTAAAGGTGATATAGGGGGGGGGGCGCTAATCAAGCAAGTATGGACGAGGGTAGTTAGTGTCCGAGCCGACGTTATGTATGTTTTAAACTATGAATAGAGCAGATTTAGTCCCACACAAGAAAACCTGCCCGCCATATTTATCGCTTGAAAATAAAAATACAAACACGACGTTTCTGGTTAAAACAATTAGCTACTGGAGTTGAATGAGGTTACTTTTATCAGCTGAGTTATAGTTGTTACTAGCCGTGCTGGCTGCTAGCCATGCTGGCTACTAGCCGTGCTGGCTGCTAGCCGTGCTTCTCCAATGCTCATCAATGGAAGCATAATGGAATGGTGCCGATTATGGGTGATGCATGTGTGTGGTGAATTGATCTATACACTATGATCTTTACCTCTGCTGTTCAGATGTGAATGATGAGTGAGACAGTTACAGGGAAGAGAGAGCTTGAAGCCCGTAAACATAATGATGAAATCAAGTCTTATTTAGATTGAAATACCTCAGTACAGTAAAGCAACTGAAATATATGATGTAGTGTGAAGAAGTCAAATACATTGGCCAGAGGTAACACTAACGTCACCCCGCAACTGTGGTGGTATTCACAGTGGCAGGACGTATCAGATGCCTGTAACAACCAGTAACAAACGGGTCTGGTAAATGCTTTGAGTCGCTGAGGAAACTGATAATGGTGTAATCGTATGGCCGGCTTACCGTTGTGACATACCGCTGATTGATATCATCGATATATCATTATATACGGGCTTATGCATATTTCATGCCATCACATACTGCTTCTTGTCCAATTTCCTTGTCATCCAAATAGAGTGTATTTCTATTTAAATGACATCAGCGTTAGTCATGATGCATTCGTAACCAACGTGTATATATTGCTGCCAGTGAGTAATCAGCTCATTGAATTGACCATCAGTTTGGCGGGTTTAATTTTCGTGGAAATATCTTATTACTTTTGGTATGATTCGTTATTTTGAGTATAACAAACTATTTAGACGTTTGTCTGCTCTCTTAGTGGAACGATATGCATTGTTTGAGCAATCAGGTCCATCATCACAATCAATGCTGCTGTTATATAACACCAAGCACATGCTAGGCAACAAACGTACCCCAATAATATAATTATACAGTGGAAAAATGAGGCAGAGTATTGTTATTGCATTGCGCTTTTCAGATAATTGAGATGTTTAGAAAGCGCTCCTAAAGTGACAGGGATGGCAAGTTTGGCAATTCACTTCAAAGAGTGTAGATTAATTTAATCATTGTAGATTTCAGACCTTGACCAGTGCAGATCGAATCTGGACCGCCTTTCTGGTTCAATCACTTATAACAGTACACCAGCAGTCCCCTTTATGTTCACCTCACAGTTGATCGTCAGAATACTGTGTGGTGAAATCTACTCTGGCGAAGTCGATGTCGGCTTTGCCGATTGTCAACCCCGTTTTATCGTTGCATGCGCTAATTGCTCTGTTGTGTTTATATGAATATTGTTGTAACATGAATGTTGTGTTTATATGAATGTTGTTGCTACATGAATGTTGTGTTTTTATGAATGTTGTTGTTATATAAATGTCGTGTTTATATGAATGTTGTTGTTACGTGAATGTTGTGTTTATATGAATGTTGTTGCTACGTGAATGTTGTGTTTTTATGAATGTTGTTGTTATATAAATGTCGTGTTTATATGAATGTTGTTGTTACGTGAATGTTGTGTTTATATGAATGTTGCTGTAACATGAATGTTGTGTTTATATGAATGTTGTTGCTACATGAATGTTGTGTTTTTATGAATGTTGTTGTTATATAAATGTTGTGTTTATATGAATGCTGTTGTTACGTGAATGTTGTGTTTATATGAATGCTGTTGTAACATGAATGTTGTGTTCATATGAATGTTTTTGTTATATAAATGTTGTGCTTATATGAATGTTGTTGTTACATGAATGTAGTTTTTATATGAATGTTGTTTTTATATGTTGTGTTGATATGGATGTTACGTTAATGTGCTAGTTGATATGCTAGTTGATGTGCTAGTTGATGTGCTAGTTGATGTGCTAGTTGATATGCTAGTTGATGTGCTAGTTGATGTGCTAGTTGATGTGCTAGTTGATGTGCTAGTTGATGCGCTAGTTGATGTTCTAGTTGATGTGCTAGTTGATGTGCTAGTTGATTTGCAAGTTCATGTGCTAGTGGTGCCTTTGATTATGCAACGATTGGATTCAGTAATTTACCTCACAAGAAAATTAAAGTAAAGACATCAGCATCAGCGGCATCAGGTGGGCTATACGCATTCACTGGGGATATCTGTGGACTGCAAGAATATCCAGTGAACGAAAATATGGTGCTCTTATAAAAGGGTTTGCTCTTTGAGAAGTCAACAATGGTGTAGTTGTTCCGTCCGTGACCTGGTGAGCCTACCGTCAAAGTCTCGTGTGCGTGAAAAGACGGAGGACAATGGGCAGAACTCAGTGAGGATGAACCATAGAACCTCAGCGATAAACATATTGGTTATGGTTATATTACAGTGACATGAGCGGTTTAACTGGATAGTAAATGAACTGATAGCGGAATATGGTGTGTCGTTACATACATGCAGTACGAGTACGATCTCATCAATCGCTGGGGATGCCAGTCTCCATGAAGATATTTAATCCATCGAGCTAACTGAATGACGTCATATGCATCCAGTGACACGTGTGTGAGATGTGGCATGGGTCACAAATGGACATGGCCGAGTAAAGTAATGGAATCAGTACGCCACATCAACATTCGCATTGGCCGGCATGTGTAAGGACTGTTTAATCTGTACAATGCACATATACATTGGCGTATGGTCTTGAAAATAATTTATGCATCGCATTTGAATCTTTAATTGTTAGTATTCACAGTATGTTGAAAGACAATGACAGGACTTCAGCTCCTGTAGACTTCAAATTTTGCTCATTACAAAGTCTGTAGAGCCTTTGTGTGGCTATCATCGCTATCACCACTAACCACACACCATTTATTTCTTTGTTATGGTAGAGCAGTGCTTATCTACCTCGTACATACTACATTAGGTACTCAATGGACCCGTGACGTCACGTAGTGCAGAAGATAAGTGCTTCAAACAAAGCACTAGAGATAAATCAGGCCTCTTTGATTGTTAATCCTAATATCCTATGTTGTGTTTTAGTAGCAAGTTCTACAGAACCCATCTCCCTCACGAGAGACAGAACCGATGGCCTGCCAAAATGCTCATCCCGGTTTGCTGGGTAAATATATTTCACCTATCGACAGCAATTCTTTTCGAGTGCAATCTCAACGGTTTTAGTATGTTATCCTGCCAAACAAAAGCCGAATAACCTACATCAGCAATGCAGGGTAATTGAAATCTGGATTGATAATAAGATTCGAGTTGCTGAACAAACTTGCATGCGCGGAGAATCAATGCCGTTATCAACATGAATAGCTACACCATATACGGAAGAGAAACTGATACAATTTCGTAAAAATATCACAGTACGTTAAGATTCAAATGAGCCCACAGATAGGCATTGTAACTATGGCACCCATTAGCGCTTTGATATTCTTGGCCAGCCAGTATCGGGCAACTTGATTTATTCACCAACGCTATGATAGAGACAACATTGTATCATATTCGGTGAAAAAGTGCGCGTCACGTGTACGTCTTGCTAGATAACCTATCTATTGATGATTAAGAGAAAAAGAGTCCATTTCTGATACTCAATGTAGGCGATCCATCCCATCGTTAAGAGCGCCTTAGGGTCAGACAACAGACCCGGAAAGCTGTAAACAGCCACAAATAGCCCTGAACACTAAGTGCTAATGCTACCATGGCCTACAAGTTGGTGGTCTGTCCGGGTCGATTGATGCAGTATTCACAGCCGTGACACGTGCTGAATGTGATGAGAAAGACCTATGGCAACCCTGGTCTGGTGAATGTCCTGGGTCACCCAGGCAACTGATAATGCAAATAGAACAAGGTTAAATGGAGCAATCTTAGTATGGTTTTTGACGTTTTTGGCTATGTGAACAATCAGACATATTGTATGTATTGCCCTATCTTGCGTTTTGCCCATATGTTCTGTGTCATTCGTAGTAGAGATGCAGATTACAGGTTTTATATCTTGCAACTTCAGCGTTTGTGCACTCATAACTAACGAAGATATATTGCTACCACTGACTAATCATACAGCGCATTGAATATACCGTCGTTACGGTGGGTTGAATCTCTATGTATATCTGACAACTTTGGTTTTGATTAGTTATTGTTAATATGATAAGCTAGTCAGGCGGTTCTCTGCTCTCTATGTGGATGGGTATAAACTGTATCTCAATAGGTCTATTCATCCTAATCAACCATTATGTCCCCAAACGTTTATATTTGTCGGGACAAAAAGAGTATAATTTTATTGCTTGGTGTGATTTCAAAACCGTGACCCACACAAAAGACCAATCGATTGAATAGTACTTTTCTCTTGATTATGATGCGTTATGATCGAATCTGAGTTGCTATGTTAGAAAGAAATAAAGTGTAACAATGTGTTACGTAGCATGTGTATGGACGCTGATGATGAGGTTCATTGACATGCTTTGATTGTGCTCATTAAGTCACGTGAATGACGGGTTTGACTATTGAGGATTATCAAACTCTAGTTATTCTGATCATGTCAGTTGCTGGATCAGTCACTTGCCATTGAATGACATATTATATCCTTCATATTAACCCTGGCTTAGCGAGCCATTGCGAATCATTCCCATTCTTTAGCTTGCAGTTAATTAATAAAGACTGCATACCTTGACCGATTTATTCGGATGTTATCACACCCCTTTTTAGTAACTTGTTGCTAGTGTAACATGTTCCAAATGCTAAACCATTGATTTTCGTGGTTGTGACATTGAGATCAGATACGTGCTCCATTATGCTACGTCACGTGCTGCTGTACACAGAGACCCGTGGTGGAGTCTTTCTGTCCGTGCTGCTGTACACAGAGACCCGTTGTGGAGTCATTGTGGCCGTGCTGCTGTATACAGAGACCCGTGGCGGAGTCATTCTGGCCGTGCTGCTGTACACAGAGACCCGTGGCGGAGTCATTGTGGCCGGGCTGCTGTACACAGAGACCCGTTGTGGAGTCATTGTGGCCGTGCAGCTGTATACAGAGACCCGTGGCGTAGTCATTGTGGCCGTGCTGCTGTATACAGAGACCCGTGGTGGAGTCAATGTGGCCGGGCTGCTGTACACAGAGACCCGTTGTGGAGTCATTGTGTCTGGGCTGCTGTACATAGAGTCATTGTAACCGGGCAACGCGTAATTTATGAACTGTAAGTTGTTCTGTTTCGCTAGTTTGGCTGCATACACGATGCTGTCGGAGTTTGGCACAACGTCAGATAACAAATGCCATTAACTTATTGCCATGCATGGTTTGCATTTCTTTCATTCAACTCACGGCATATAATCAGAACACCTCAATCTATTCATAACTTTCCTGTTGCCTGGTTTGTTTTGTCACGATAACAATATGTACAATCCTCTTGAAACAACAGAAATAACTTGTATCATAACCATGCTAATACGGTGTCAACATACGTGTGCGTGTGGGTTCCTGGTGCCACCGAGAGGCCAACATGAACAGTGCCTCCAGGGACGAGTCCAGCACAAATAATGAGAATACAATATTCAATACATACTCGAGGGTAGCATTAAATCATCCCGAGCAAAGCATCGACAAAGATTTCCGGCCATTATCTACATTACATAGACACCACCACACTTCATATTGGATAGATAATTTCAGTTTTAACGTTGAAGGTCATAAGCTGATGATGGATTCGGTTGAGAGTGGTGATTGGTGATTGGTCAGCTCCCAAAAACCCCAGGTACACATATGCCACAAAGCCCCGATGCTGGAGTCGAATCAATTATGGTTCGATTTAGCCGTTTGACAGCATTTCGCTCTCAGGTAAGTCAATCAAGGCAGGTGTTCTCAACACATTGGCCTTGTGTCATCACGTTGATTACCACCTGCCTCTCGCATCTCTCTGTACACATTTGACAATAATAGTCATAAATCATTTAAATCTAAAAAAAACATAGGCAATCAAAACATGCGCAGATCAAATCGGGACCTTGTTTTCTGCTCGTATCAGAGGTGTGCATGACAACCAGTTTGATTCCGTCTCCTCGAGCAGTGTCCATCTTCATAGTTGTTACTGCTTATGCCTGTACACCAGAGGTCCGCTGCATGGTCACTGAACTCCTCATGTGTCCTCCGCCAATACAACGGTGATCCTCTACATGGATTTCTCTGTTGCTTGTACCACTAATACCTGTACATTTGTGATGCCTGCACATTAGCAGTCCACTAGATGGAGATATTTGTCATTTATGCTATTTGTGACTCCATATTAGATGTCCCATATGAGACGCTTATAAATTATTATATATCATCAACCGCATCAAGAGCGGTCGCATGTAGACCATTAATGATTACAAGACAAGGAAATTAGCTATGAAAACAGTTGAAGAGGCGCTTTTCAGAATAACCTGATAGAGAATTATGGTCTGTTGGATGCATTCCGCAGGACTATTCTCTCGGCCCAATTCATTCATAAGAAACCGACAGCCATTTGAATATCTGCACAGTTTTGCTTCTTGGTTTTGGTATATCCATTTGGATCTGTTTGTAAGTGTATATTATTATATCAGATATTGCTATCATGGAGCCAGTGTTTGTATCTAGCATGAGTGTATAGTGCGTCAGGGTGAAATTGAGGCAAACTGTGAAGACAATACTTTGTCACCCAATGCTGTGACGGCTGGTTATACGTCCTGGATGACCACAAGGTGAGCGAAGGCTTTGATATCAATCCTTTATCAGAACCCGTCGTTTGGTCATTAACTTGAGGGTATTAGAGCGGAGCACTATGTTGTATGAAGTGACCGACGGAATGATTGCTGGGTCAATGGACTGCGTTGAACTATAACCTAGGTTGTCTCAAGACGCGTCTAGAGATAATTGCGCAGCTTAACATAACACAGGTGACCACCGAGCCAAGTGCATTACCTCAGCCACTATCTGCCGTTTACAATACATCATGAGTAACAAATTCAGCTCAGATGACATCTCAGACTCAATGATGAAAAAGGTGACTCTGCCTTTTCGTGAGAATATTGATGCAGCAAAGCACTTAATCAGACGACAACATCAGTGCATCTAGAGGCTGCAGTGCCATTAACCCTTGGACGCTGAATAGAGACGTCAAACGAACGCTGCACGGTGACTTCAAACAACGGATGCCACGCAGTGTCGTCCACACGATGAACGCTGAATAATGACGTCAACACAAACGCTACACCAACATTTGAAGCTACGGTATCAGCGCTGAAAGAGATGATACTGTGACGTCAGCACAACGGCTGCTGAACAGTGACATTAACACATTGGAGGCGACACGAATCGTGTAGATATCAACATTGTCTTTATCAAAGCGATGTTTCTAATCTTAGTCCTGAAGATAATCATATATATCACACATTCCAATGTACTATAGACCACGACGGTAACTTACTCAGCAGCCTGTATGGGTCTTGAATATCGCTCATCCCAAAGTGTGTAGAGTCTTTCTGAGGTTGTCATAGCTATCTCGACTAAACATTACATCTGTTGTGTTTGATGGGGTGGAACGATAGCAACGTTATTCAGAATACATTACGCAGCCAGTGGACCTGTGACGTCACGTGACACGGCGGATCGTAATATTCCAAGCAAACCAACAGTGGAAACAAGGGCAAAATTTATTGTCCAGAATAAAAATCCAGTGCGTCTGAGCTACATAGCCGCTGCCCAGACAATATGCACGTGTAATAGCATTTGCAGACATTCTGCTGATTAGACATAAAACACCCATTTCGTCAGTTCTACTTACTAGGAAAACATTCATCATTGTTCAAGTCTATTGCCTTGCCCTGTAGGATATAAAGTGCCTGTTTGGCGGACATGGGCAATAATTGGCTGTTACAAAATGGATTCATAATAAGGGTTTTAGTATTTGCAGAGAATACACGCAATACGTATATTCCAAAAGCGAGTGTAATGCCTCGACGTAGGTCGATCAGCGATATCCTGATCTTCAATAACTACGCTTGACGTAACTACTTTGCATTTATGCGAATCCACACTATTTGGGTAAACGCAACACACAACTAATAAGATATTCGTTTAAAAACTGCCTTCTTAAAGATTCAGTTTAACCTACTCATTTGAGCGTTCTATGAACCGCCAAGGATTCCTGTCGCTTGGCAACTGTATTCATTCACGAAAGCCACTGGATACTTACAAATGAAAGGCACGTTTGAGTCAAAAACATCCTTTGCCACAAATGGGCATTGGCTATCGTCGTCTGATGTTTGGTGCGCAGTAAATGTGATAAATGGAGCGTTAATCAAGCAAGCACGGACAAGGGGAGAGAACTGCTTGTAGGACATGATGTGGTGCTTTAGTGATTCAGTACGAGAACGCCTAAGTGGTTGATTGAACATAAACTCTCCAATGCACAGGTTACGGTGAAAATTAATCCCGGGGTGGGGGGCACTTAAGTGTATAGAGGTAGTATATATGTGCCGCGCGACGGGGTATGCTATTTCGGCCTCTCGACTTGTACGACGGGTTTTTGGGCCTCATACTTGTACGACGGGGTATTTTTTCAGCTTAAATCTGTACGACGGGTTATACATTCGCATAACACCTTGTAGGACGGGGCATGCTTTTTGGCCATTTTGACCTTGTACGACGGGTACGGGTTTTTGAGGTCCCGCGGCACACCCCCATCCAGAATAAGGCCAAGTGCCACCCCCCCCCACCCCCCGGGAAATTAATCTACCTGGAACCATTGACATGGAATGAAGTCATTGATTATTCTGAGGTAGAGAGGGTGTATCTATTATCTGGGTTGTCATGCCCTGCTGGTTACTAGCCGTGCTGCTTTTCCCACACATTATGATACAATGACAGCATGGAAATTGATGTACCGAATCGTTTCGTTCCTTTTAAATCTGTCTATATTCAGGCTCGTGGGAATGCGGTCGAAGTAATGGCCTGGTATCAAATGGAACCTCAAACAGATATGCAGCGTCAATGACTCGCTATAGGTGCAACATTGGATGCTTGAGATAAATGAGACGTTCATAATTGCATATCTCCCATCTTTGTCTCATCAGACTGTGACGTCAGCTAGTGCAATATTCTTGCGTTGGTAGACTCGACCCTGGCACCTCACCGTTAAATACATCCGGGGAAGCAGTCCATGGGTCATCAGTCTGCCATCCTGAATAATCTATTAACTGATGATGTGTGGATCAAAATTAACAGCGCAAAGTGGGCTGTTCGTCCCATCGTTACCAGTATCATAAAAGAAGAGGAAGTTGCTGGGAATGTGGCAAACTATGGTCAAGGTCCTACATCTCATTAAACACTAGGTGGCAGCACAAACATCGTCTACCAGTCTGTGGTCTCTGTGGGTGCATTGCTGTGGTACTCACAGTCACATGAGAGGCATGTGCCTGATACCTATAGAATTACCTGTAACAAACCTCATCTGGTTAATGACCTGGGTTACCAGAGCAACTATTATTGGTGCGTACAGAGCCCGGTTAAATAGAAATTGATAACTATATATAGCATTATATACAGGTATATGCCTATTGGCATCACCCCCTCTGCCATGACTGTGTTCCGTGGGAGTCGAACAGAAGGATACACGGGTTTTCTATTTACGTCAGTTTATCTCCTGTCAACTCACCGTGTGTCATGATGTCTTTGTTGCTGCTAATATTGATCTCAGTATGCTATCATAACGCACCTAATTGACATTCATATACCGACTTTGACTACCGTAGTTGATAAATACCATTCCTCTAGCTACAAAGCAGACGACGCAATTGATCAGCCAAGTAGCGCAACTTGGCATTGGTGAGCTTTCATTGATGTTTGCTGAAATGTAAAGCCTTAACTAGGAGTGCTATAAACTAAAATGATAGAGCACATGTAATGTATAATGAGGGTGCACTGCCTGACACACGACGCCACGCTTATGAGAGTAACAAACACGCCGCGGCACAACCCAGGGCAATGTACATACAACCTAAAGAAACATTGATCATTTAACATGAGTTACTTCGTTGAGGAAGAGTGTGAGAGGCCTTCCTACATATTCTCGGCAATTGGACTGTTCGCAGTTTGTTTTGTATCAAATGCACTTGTATTTGTGGACCTTCAAAAATTTATCAAAGTAATCTGCTTTGCTTGAATGAGTTTATTAAGGAGAGTGCGTGTTGGGATGGGTGTACAGTAGTAGTGAGGGTAAGATTGGGCTGGAGAGGATAAGAAACGTCAGAAAAACTGTAGATCAATGAATATGACTGACAGGGAAACAGAAACGACTGTCTTGACGACAATCAGTGTCTTAGTCGAAAGTATAATGTGTACCTGATTGAGAACAATATTACCTGAGCTTGACAAATGCAAAACACGGCTTTGAAACCAATGAGATAATATAAATATCATTATAATGATCTTTATCATGATTACTGAATTAATCCCAGCGTTTCATAACTGCCTTAACAATCGCTAGAAGCTTGGTTCGACGGAAATATCAGAATATACTCCATCATTTTGTTGGTTTAGTAACATAGTAGTAACTTATTCTATTTGTAAGGTTATCTTTAGTGTAAATCCTTTTTGTAAGGTTATCTTTAGTGCAAATCTTGTTTGTAAGGTAATTGTCAAAGCATATTGTGTTAAACCAAATGTAGGTCATTAACCGGTTGAGTTGTCATAGGAACCTCTGACCAAACGCTAAGATAGCCTCGGGCAAAAAAATAATGAGCTTTATTGTAGCATACCGAAAGTTGATAATAGTTTTGCAATCCAACGCCGCAATGTTCGCAATGATCAAAAGCACTGACGTTGTTGCTCACCGTTTACACAGAGGCTGTAGGCATTGAGATACATGTTAAAAAAGCGGTTGTCGGATATTCGGAGGCTGTGGTTGCATCAGAGAATGTTAGTGTCACTGCCATAAGCAGCATCCTTAGAGCTTCATCATACAGTGACCAGGGTGTATGTGACATCGTGACTTCATCGCAATAAATATCCATCGTTCAGATGCACCAGGCAGTGCGTTACCTAGTAACGCGGTGATAGGGGGTGGGGTTGGGTAGCTGAGTCTGCATTATATCGCAGTTTGTGCATTGAACATTAGCCACCTCTTTGGCACCATACCTGTTCGATACAAATGATAAATATATAGTTGTGTACATCAAACCTGAGTTTTGTTGCATTAAGAGCTCAGGTCATGAAAATACACGAAAACCCATCAATAAACATATATAATCCACAAGACAGAGGGGTTCCCTAAAGCAAGCACAATATATGATGTGACCAGATTCTCGTCTTTTGTGGAAGGAGGCAGATTTTGTGTTTACAATTAGTTTGCAGTTGATAGGGCGTCCATGGATTAATGAGCCTTTTTCCCCGAACAATGAACATCGTTGCCAGATTGTTATACAATAATGGACTTGTCATTGGGCATTATGTCAGTGCTTTAGAGATATATGAAGCAGGCTAGCGTGATGTTCAACCTCAGTCCATATTATATAATATTGGATATAGAGGAGAAAATGATAGCATATTAGTCTTTCAATAAACCATGATATAGTTGATGAGGTCCAGCGTGCCATTGGCATGGTGATTTTGAATTGTCATATTTTATCATCTCTCTCGTGGGCGAAATATAGGATGTGTGTGTGTCAGCTGCTACAAAGAATCATAAGTGGTCATCTCTGTAAAAAAACAATTAATATATTAACTGTGTCGAAAGTATATATTGTGAACCACATCGTGTTCCTACCAACTATGTTATATAATTCTTGGTAGACTTCAGGGTCTAAACAAGTCCCTTAGTTTTTTATGCGATCTCTGACTTCCATTAAAAATTCAGATGTCTGCAGTTTTATGGAACTAGGTTGCTGAATTTATGCTTGCGTTTCATGATGTATAACACAAATGATCGATCACACTGAGATATCTATTTTTGCATTACCAAAACAACAATTAATCGATAACTTGCCACCAATTTCTGCAGCTCATGGATCCAAAAACCTTTAGCTAAAGCTGTTAATTACGATACTGAAGCTAAGCTAACGGTTGTAAATTGGACAGAGCTGAGATATCAATATCGACAAAGGTTGAATCACCTGGTAAGGTTAATAACCGTGTAAGTTGTGCGATTGCTGCCTGCCGGTCGAGAGAGACGGACAATCTGTGCAGACTACCTAGTTGTTCAACGAGATAACGGACATCATCAATATTCTGGCCTCATATGACGAAATAAAGACAATCAATGTAACTCCCAAATGACTCCATAAGTCTTGATAACGAGCATTTCGAGATCAGGGTTTGTGGCCAGAAAGCTCCATTCCTTGCAGCGTTGACACCCAGCCAGAGAGAATGTTGCATAGCTGACTAAAACGCCTCTCCTATACGAGGCATATACCGCGTTAGCAAGAAAACTCTATGCTACAAACCTTGACACTCATTCTTCATGTAATTTGGTCATTTGGTATTTAAGGTAGGTATCACGCGTGCAGTTGTGATGATAGAATACACAATCGAAAATACACAGTTATGGACCGCGCTCATCACCCACATGTTATCGCTAACGGCATCGGACGAGTCCACACAAGTGACGGTCTCACGGAAGCCGCATTCACACAAATGTCATCATATATGTCCTGTCGACCGCTGGGCGACTTATCTTGTGAATTGCACTAACCCAGGCAATATTTCCTCAAGTATTGTTGCCTCAGGCAACAGGGTGACCGTCAAGCGCAAACTCTGCAGTCCATGGCAATAACAACAATAGTATACGGAGTTCATGGCCAGCCACGAGGTTACCCGCTGGCGCGTTGAGGCTCCTGGGATGCATACTGGCGTGATTCAGTCCAGTAAATACATAACTATTACCTTGTGGAAGTCATAAGAGACATACAGATATGCACAAGTTGACAGAAGCTATAACATATCAGATTGATGAAACATAAGCCCACGTAATATACACATGGAAAACTTCTCCCTTTAAAGACCTCTCAGAATGTGTAGGTTATGACTGCTAGCCATGCAAAGATATACGGTAAACAGCAATTGGCTTTGCGGATTTCGCGTGGATGGATTGTGTGACCGAGTAGACCAGCTGGTTATTTATGCAAAGATATACAGTAAATAGCAAGTACACAAGTGGGTATAAATCTGCCATAATATATCGAGTGAGTGCCGGGACCCGTTGATTACTTACATGTGGCATGGAATAGAGCTTTGTGATTGACGAGGGTTCGGTGCAATATATGTCGTGTGGATCACTGGAGAAATCTACTCTTAACGTAGTCTGAAATAACTATGCATGCAATCTGAGTGGTCAACAGCAGCACCATTTATGGTAATTTAACACTGTTATAAAAACGGGGAATTACAGATGATTTAACCATTTATTGGCTGTGTTTCGTAGCTGAACGGATGAGAGACGAATAATTTATGAGCACACAACGGCAGTTATCTCAACAGGAGATATCAGCTAGATTTCTTCCATTATCGTCGCTAGCAGCTACACAAACACCCCGGCGAGCATAGCGTTCTCATAGGAATCTTCTTATTGTAGTGAGAGTGAGCGGCTACCACGGATGTGCTATGGAATGATTTATAATCAGAACATGACAAGCAGTAACACGAAACTGGTATGTATCGTGTGCCAATCATTGACATGATACGATCGTTTAACGGCTGATCCAGACGATGATCGGATAGCACGCGCTTCTATTGGTGCTCGTGTGAACTATGCAGCAAATGACGTGGACCAGTAACACGTATGAGACGAGCAAGACAAAGCTAAAGGTCAACAATGCACTCTTTCTACCTAATATGTAAATGCAAGAGTATACAGCACGCAGCGGAACGTATTAGCCGGCAATATTTGTATTTGATGAAGTGAGGGAGGAGCATGATCTGTTGATGACAGCCACAAGTAGTTAGCGTAGGAAGCGTCTATACTGAGACTCTGTACGCACTGTGGTTTGATAGATTTAACATTCTGGGTTAAATTTGTAGGTGATCGGGTTTCATGCATGACGAATCTCAGCAACTGAGCCAAGTGACCGCAGACTTAATCAGCAGACTTAAACACAGCTCTCATAGAATGGTACACCATTTCATCTATATCATGTGTGGAGAATATGTCGTATTAGCAGGAAACGTTATGTGTTTCAGGTTAAACGTTGAGTATGCACGCGTACAATGTCAGCTGAATTGAATATGCTGAGCGATAGGCTACGAAACAGAATCAACTTCTGTCCACTATTGCTTATACAAATAACTTAACAAACACGCATTCGTGCCTAACCGAATCGGTCTCCTGATGCTTATTAGCCTCACAGTGACACACCTATGGAAAAAATGGAATGTAAAAACTAAGGAGAAGACGTGGCAGGCATCGCAAATCCCCGCCAAGCGTCAGACACCTCCATTCATCACACCCCGTCTGATTAAGAGGTACGGCTTTTACGATTCACGTCCGCAGGATTTTTGTTTCTAATCAACTATGACATAAAACCTAATCCCAGTTTTACAACATAGCACTGCAGAGGAAAGGCACATTTGTTAATGCCGACGTCACTGTACCACATCAGAACCAAGAGGCGCTATTTCCAACAACCAGGTATTTGCGTGTGATCGCAAGGCAAAGAGATGAACGTTACTTATCTAATACAGCAAGTGGAAGTGATCCAGTCGATCGCTCCGATCCCTGAGTACCAACCAGAGACAGTAGCTCAATTCAATGTGAAGCACCATGAGTACCAACCAGAGACAGAACTAGACCACGGCATAATGTGCTTGTTGATTATCAGAACTAGACCAGGGCAAAATGTGCTTGTTGATTATCAGAACTAGACCACGGCCTAATGTGCTTGCTGATTACTGGCAAAACAACCCGTAAAGTCGGGTCTGCTTTATGTCTACCAAGTGAATTATGTTTATATATCAATTTGTAAAGCAAGTCACAGTTCACGAGAGGGATAACATTCTAATACCTTTGCACAAATGGACGATTTTGTGAGAAAGGCTAACACATGCATGCATATCCTGATGGATCAAAATGGTCAACCCCAAGCGCCTTAGTGCGCGAGCGATGTAATCGGTCAAGTTAGATCTTACCCTTTGAATCCATGTAACACAACACCACGGGATGAAGAATTTATGAAAGCGGAACATAAAACAATGACTGCATCCGCTTAATGTAGGTCAAGGCTGTCAGTACAAACCAGCACCATTCTCAAGTAAGCCAATTCAATTAATTAATTTGCTCATTTTTCCTTACTATGGTTTATTAAACGGGCACTTTAAGACGACTATGTGTTCAAATCATGAGTACTTAATTCCAGTTTTAAATGCGCAACAATGTCTTTCATAACAATTCCCATGTAGCCTTATGGTATGTATGTTGTGGCCGGTAGAGGAATTGTCTTCACTATCGTGCTGTAATTTGCTCTATCAGTCATCCCACTTAGGGAACAACGCAATATTCAGGCGGTATTAGTGAAATTGACGGTAACTTTAATCAGTGACCCTTTACATTGCATGCTATTATCGTAGCCCATTAGTTTCATTAACAACGTTGATCTATGCTTAAGACGTCCTTTCTAATATAATGTACAAATTCTATTACATCAAATGTGGCATTTATCTGTTTAATATTTGTCTGTTGGTGGTAGTGTCATTGCAGTGCCCATGTATCTACTATGCTGGAATACTTAAGACTGCAGCAATGCAACAAACATATCTGGATGGTGTTAGAATATTTAGAGGTCATGATTTATAGAGGTCATATTATCCACGGTTGTAATACGCGATATGAAGAGAGAAGAACACGCATCTTAACTTAATCATCCATTAGCAGACACACTTTCAACACGTCGCAATTTACCAAGGGTTGAGAGCGTAATCATCTCATAATGGGTTTTTTTATGTGCCACCTGATAAAAGCCTAGATGGAGCAATACCTACTTGTATTTGGCGGGACACTCGCGGGCCCTGATTCGTGTGTTCCTTAAGACTTGTTGTATTGGAGGTATTTCTCAGTTATGCATGCTTATCAACTGACGTGACTTGCTTTAAGAACATCATTAATATCTACAAAAGCAGATGGAAGTTCTGATAGCGGAAGCTACTGATATGTCACGGCGAAAAGCTGGCGTATTTCTGTCATTTTCAGTTTCAGGATGACATACTATAACTTCGTTCGATATGTATGCTTTCTTTTATATATTTGTAATACAAAGTACGTTCTGGTCATTTATTGGGTGACGGCAATTTATTGACGTAATATGACACTGATGCCATTATGTCACATTCTTTGGGGAATAGTTGGCTCAGCTGCATGAAAACAGCTACAGATAATTACAACCCATAGACATGACTACATTAGCTTTACACGCGCATGGCTAAAACGCCAGTCATTTTGCATAATTTGGACTGAAATCAATATGAGAAGGGGTTGTAATCACAGCCCTTCCTAGGCATTCGTTGGCATCGTTCGTCCATCATACTTCACGATAGACCATTTTTTTATATATTTAACCGATTTCAAAAACTTTCATGGCACTGGATAGTGTATGGCGCAGTGTCTTTGAAACCACTATGTAAACTTCTAACCCGCAATACATGGTGGGCATTTAATGCATCAGTTTCGAGAGCATATATAGCTCCCGAAGTCAGAGCCTATACGTTTTTACACGACAATAATGATATATATGTGTCTTCAACGGTAGCATGTAATCAAACAGCGGTGCCCATAGATAGGCTTGTCTCCAATTCCATGGCTCGCTTAGCCATGCAGAAGATTGTCAGCTGCGCAACACCGGGCAACCATAGACTCGTGACGTCATCATAACCTTGCTTTCATGTTTGCTGGCGTATAGCATTGTGAACGTCGATTTATCGCCCCCTACCTCGCCATAGATCTATCTCAGATCTATCTCGCCATAGATCTATCTCAGATCTATCTCGCCATAGATCTATCTCGCAGTAGATTTATAGTCGTGAAAGCATAACCGACTTTTCTGGGAAACTTTTGCCGACCAAAGGTGGCTATGAAATCAACTTTTGAGGTGCACCTCGGATTGAGATTCAAATACATGATTGCTTTTGCCAAGAACACATTTTATTCATCGTTGTTTACCAAACTTCTCGCGGGGGAAATGTGCTTTTGTCAGTAACAATCGGGAATCGAAAGAAATGGGCATCTTGTCTACTCGGTCCAGGAAGTACAGCGAGCCGAGACAGAGCCCGCACATCCCTTAGTTATATTAATACGGTCTTAGAACACCTTACTAACTTAGCCAAACATGGCACCCATACTGATGCGTTTAGTTAAACATATCAACTAAACGGACGATCGAATTCTGCTTGATTCATATACCACATTATCTAAGTGTTGTTCATCTTGAAAACTAACTCATGCCGATTCTACCGTCAGACGACCAGAAAAGGCAATCAATGCAACTCCCGAATGACATCATTAGTCTTGACTCCGAGCTTCCCCCAATTAGGTTTAGTGGCCAGAAAACAGCATCAACAGCACCTTGTTTACGTTACCTGTATTTTCTTAATCCAGCTGCTCTTACACCAAACCATGCATAGCTGACCAGTACGCTGGTCTTTGTCCAAGCTTCCCATCATGATAATGATAAACTACAAGTGGCATATACAGCATCGATAAGTGGACGTTATGCTACAAATAATGACAAACTTTGTTCAGTAATAAGGTGGCTTGGTATTGTTAAGCAGGTGTTACGTGTGCAGCTGTGATGATAACATATGCAGGTATTATATGGTATGCATTAATGTTTCATATGAATTGATGAATAATTGCTTGTCGTTTTCGTGTTATTAAGTGGAAAACGCACAAGGTGCATAATTTATAAGCAATATTTCTAACTTGAATCCAAGATTTATTATGTGAGTCGCTGGAGGAATTACACATTCTGTGGTCATCATCCAGACTCTAAAGGTAGAGCGGAGATTGACAGATGGTTATACATTAAATGAATGGGTATGGTAAACTGAATGGATGATGGGAGAGACATTTGTAAAAAGGTGACAGTGATTACCATAACAGGAGGTATGAAGTGGATCCCTTTCATTGTGGTCGTTGACAGCTACACCACCACCTCGACGGACATAGCACTCTCAATAACATTCTACGTGTTGCTGTTACGTGACCGTCTGGCTGGCACGGATATGATATGAAATGATTTATATTCGTAACATGACACACGATTACATGAAACTAGTATGTATCGTGTGCCAGTCGTGTACAATGTATGTATTGGTTGTAGGATTAACCGCTGATACAGGTGAAAAATAATAATTCTACGAAACAGGCGCAGATAGATGATTGAGTATCACGCGCTAGTGACGATTATGCGGATAATGCAGGAAATGAAGATCTACAGAATAGGACCGAGTAACACTTGGGCTGACGAAGAAGAAATGTCACCAATCTGCATGGTATGCCGATGGATGCGTGTTCAGCACGCAGTGGAATGCATAGGCTGCCAGCCAGAGTTCAATTGCATGGTGTGTATGTGGGAGAGATTGCACTGGGATTAAATGAAGAGCGGTACACATCAAACTTTTACTGCGCATGCGTCCCATGTGCTGAGCGGATACCGCCAAAATTGGAACAAGTCTTTTGCCCGCTGAAGTTTCCACAAACACGCATTCCAATCTCCCCACATTGATTACCATGCAGTTACATACGCATGAAAACATGGAGTGCTAAAGCTATGTAAAGAAGACGTGGATGGCCTAGTAAATGGCCGTTAAGCATCCGCCACCACCATCGATCAGACCCCGTCTCATTTCATTTTATAGCTAGCACGATTCACTTCGGCACGAGTTTTGCTTCCCATCAACCGTTACATAAAACCAAAGCCAAATGTGTCTGAAATTATTGCAGAGCGAATGTGTGATTCCTGAAAGAAAATGACACATTTGTAATGTTGAAGCAACCTTACCGTTACATAACAGTTATTATTTGTCTAATTTAAACTACAGCCAGGTGTTTATTATGCCCCTCTTTACCAACATATACCACATTATCTAAGATGCCAGGGGATTTCGTGCTTGTGGATGCAGAGGCAGAACCAAGCACCGATGATAGTCCAGGATGATACAATTTTACGTTGTGCTGTCTGGGTTTCACAAAGGATGCGTATCCTCAAATTCTGCATTAAATTCGTTGATGATGAGCTATGACAGATATAGATATGTAGATATCCGAACTATAACTTAGGTTATGTGAGTGTTCATCAGACATTGACGAATAGACACCAGATGAGGGCAATGATATAGCCGAGGATCAGGCGCAATGTAAAATATTGCATGTTTGACGCATTGACATGTCCGTTCTATTCTGATTGAAAACCGAGATAGATTAATATATAGTCACATTGTGAACTTATCTGTAACTATCGGTCGCAGTGACTTCAAAAGGTTCCATGTTTATTACATCATCCAAATAATGCATAAGCCATGATTTATTTATGCATCTCCAAAGTTTTCTTTCTTTTCAAACCTACCTTATTTACCTGAATTCTAAGCAGTAGGACAGCTGTTGTTGTTTAACCACCATCACCCCTGTGTGCCTTCAAGCGGCCACAACACACCATCACATCTGTGTGTGCCTTCAAGCGGCCACAACACCATCACCTCTGTGTGTGCCTTCAAGCGGCCACAACACAACATCGCCTCTGTGTGTGCCTTCAAGCGGCCGCAACACACCATCCCCTTATGCGTGTGCCTTCAAGCGGCGACAACACACCATCAAGCGAGCTGGCATACCATCGAAGCAAAGTGATGAGCAAGCTGATAAGCAATCAGAGCAAACAGCCTGTCTGTTCCCGGCTCCTGCTTGTCCACTTCATACATTTGTCATACTGCTTAGGGCTTGACATGAATATAAATATGAATCATAATATGATTCTGGGAAACGATCCGCTTTAAACTCTGTCAACATTGGTATCTATTAGTTGCCATGAGTAAACCAAGAATTTGATAGACCTTCATAACAAATAATGGTATTGTGAAGAACAAAAGTTTTACTACACAAAATCAGACTTACTTGATGCCATCTGCAATATATCTATTCAAACTGATGGAAGGTTAATGCATAAACATGCCCTTATGTTTTCCAAGAATCATAAAACCCAAGATGCAGCAGTACAACACCTGATACAACACTTCACAGTTGACATCGACAAAAGGAACCATGTGGTATGA
Source organism: Urechis unicinctus (assembly GCA_034190875.2). Classification (NCBI taxonomy): domain Eukaryota; kingdom Metazoa; phylum Annelida; class Polychaeta; order Xenopneusta; family Urechidae; genus Urechis; species Urechis unicinctus. Next base: position 49,975,109 of record CM067344.1, on the reverse strand, counting down.
TCACATCTCGCTTGAATCCCATCTGGATCAGGTGTAGGATCAGAATGAGCTATCATAGAGAGCTCGACACTTGCACTGGCTGAGTTTCACAGTTAACATTGGCACAATCTTAAAGCATTAAAGGAGAGTAGTGGTGCCTTTGCATGCCAATACAGAGGACTGGAAGCTGGTATGATTTAATGTCTACAGTACGAATGATCACATATCGGTCGCACATCAACCCCTGAAAACGAACGTCAAAGTACTATACGTCCCGCTATGGAAGCTGGGTCACTTTAACATGGCGTAGGTGTTGTGACGTAGCACTGGTAAACACGCGCACACAAACATTGGCTGGAATAATGTTATTTCTGTTGAGCTTGGACAGATTTATACCGCATACAGTGATGGAATTATTGTCAATAGTTTATGCTGATATTAATCGAAAGGAGATGAGGAATTGCATTCTAACATACTTGCACAGCTGTACACGGGTTTATCGTTCAGATATATGAATGCTTTTAAGATATGCCCGAGCCCATAAAAGTCTACACCAAGAGCGAGCGATGAATCACCCATAATGCATCTGAACCACAGGAGGCAGAACTTCAACCTGATAATGAAAGAGGCCGGTGATCAATCATCATCTCTGTGATTGAATGTCAGAAATGCTCCTAATGGAAAGACGAATGTTATTGGTGTTTTTTATTCATATTTGGGATATGAAATCTGATGCTTTGGTTGACTGAGTGTTGAAATCATCAGTAATATATTCATGGATGTCAATAAAGGGATTTTTGTTGATGTCACAAGACATCGGCGCGTATTACTGTTGGTTCGCTGTAGCTTATGCCATATGCAATGATGTATAAACATCCAACGCCCCCTCACAACCACTTCAACAGAGAATGAAAACGTGTGATTATATTGCTCAAAAGTTGATCGACTCGGCAAAATACGGAACTAATCGGCGAGGAAAGATTTGGGTCTATGGATTTCAAAATGGAGCATTCACAGGAGTGAGTTAAACCTCGTTATTGTTGTAAGTGAATACGATGCTGCGGCTTCACTCGTGTCTTGTTACGGCCGTAGAAGCCTACACTCTGTCGAAACACATTCTGTTGTTCCCGTAGTGTTCTTCATGTGCCTTACTCGGGAGGCCGGGGTTGCATTCCCTATCGCAAGGTTTGTTAACATGAGAATTCGCTCCCATCAAGTTGCATACAGGGGCATCAAACGCGCTGACATGACAACTCTGTCCGCCAGGTAACAGCTGAGACATCTGGTCTGGACCTCAGCACTGATAGAATCAACCTAGATGCTATCCAACTCTGTGATGATTAGGCACTGCAGCCTCCATTGTACTCACGTCATTCCATTTGCTGTCTTAGGTTGTGGTAGTCCCCAACTTGTTGTTGTATTTTGCAATTGATGAGATATCTTAGCACCTTGACTGGTGGTTGGACCATGTGTCTGTAGGTCATATTACTTTGGTAGGGCTGTCTGTACTTAACCTGTATCCACTAGATACGTGCACAGCACCTAATTCGTCACATGTGGCTCTTATCTCGTGAATACATGTACATTGCTGGTAAGGTCGCGGCTCTGCCCACCTGGCTGTATATATATATATTATTATGCCTGAGCCAACAGTTATGCAAGGTCAAAAGCTTGAAGAACCGCTATACATCCTGTATGATGTAACCAAACAGGCGCGACAAGAGAATATCATAACGTAACATGGAGATTGCAGAACACAGTTACCGAATAGTCATACATAAATAACAGCGTATTTAGTGCATGCCAATTTACAAAAAGTCGAAAGAACTTAATTATACAATAACGTTTTTTATTTGCCACTGATCACAGCCTAGATGGAGCAGCAACTGACTTCAGCCGGGCGCTCGAGTCCTCTTTCCCCGCCTAGTTGGATGATGTACTTGGTTACTACAAAGGCCGTGTTAAGCATGCTTGTAAACTGATATTACTCGCATTGGGCTTCATCAATGATATGGTCGGCAGGATATGGATATTGTAGCTGCGAGTACCGCCGGCATGAGGGTCATTCAAACACGACATAACGCTGTGGGGGTGAGGGGGGGGGGGGGGGGTGGTGGTGTTACGGCGCGTTATGGAGGGGTTATTTGGGCAAGCGTTACGGCGCGTTATGGAGGGGGTATTTGGGCTAGTGTTACGGCGCGTTATGACGGGGTATTTGGGCAGTGCATGGAGAGTTTCTCTCTGTGTTTCGCACTTCTCTGTCAAATTCAATTACGCGTTGATGAAATTCAAAAATCCTTCGATTTGTATTTTTTCTTAAATACATTTGCAATGAAAACGAAGCGATGGTAACGCACAATTGTTGGCATGACCCTGTGACGTCACACGTTCTGACAGCCAACTCTCCTCGAGGTGGTAGCCTTAAGCAGACATTAAACTGTAAACTAGTTTGCGGTGTCTGACACCCTCTCGGCAGGTACCTGAAGTTACCTGCGTTGCCCGTTAGCGGCGTCTGACACCCTCTCGGCATGTACCTGCTGGTTTTTCGTTACTAACACATCATAATGATGACACAGGTACAAAGACGGAAAATACAGCACCAGCCTTGCGTTCAGTAACACATAACGTTCGCGATCGATCTTTAGCGATGATTTCCGTTTAGCTCACTGAACGACCCGCTTATCAAAAACGTTTGGTGTTTGGGGATGGCTCGCCTTGGAACTATTACGTGACTTCAACATTGCGGACGTTTTCAAATGTGAGGATTGCGCCAGATTGTATGTCGCATGGAGTTGTTTGCAGCAAATAACTGTGGTGAGAATTCTTATAAACTCTTACATTGAGTTTTCTACCTATAATAAAATATTTACTGACTTATGATAGCCATCACTGTAAAAGCTCACCTCGAAAGTAGTCCGGTACCTTCGAAAGTGGGCACGGAAATCCTCTACAGTGTACCGAAGGACAACCACATCAATGCGAATAACATCTGACTCTGTGCGTCTATCAGTGTCGCCACTGGAAGTAATTCGAATCCGTCATCTGTAAATTCTTCCAGCAGTACACACACCAATCGTTCAGTGCGTATCATAATGCTCCGCGCGAAAGTTGCAAAACGTTCTGTGTCACTGAACGGACTGCAGGTATGCTTTCTGTTCATTATGATAGCTGGTAACATTGTGACAAACTTCACCCCGAGAAAGCATCATTGGTGAGGCAACTTAAATCGTCATTATGGCTTCTGAATGGGACATGAGTTATGTCCTTTAAGACGATGACAAAAGGTGTTGAGAGAAAATTAAAACGTAGATACCTAGATAATAAGCTAACTTAAGCTACTTGTATAGAAACAGCGGGCCTTTAAACTCTTTGGCTGCTTTAAGCACCACAGGCCACTCAGATTCATCCATCTGTGACGCACCTGTATCGCGGTTTGAGATTCTCTGGTTGTACGAGCCAGTTTGTCAATTTACTAGTTCCGCTCTTTACCACCCGCTTATGTGAATAGGAAATAAATGAGCCTCGACATGACTGGCCGTCATTGCCTGTAGATGTTGCCGAGCTCGCAGCATCACTATTGATGAACCAACACATAACAGTCCCCTAATGTTACAGGCCAGTGGTTCTCCATTGCTGCTCTGGTGACATAGATGTTTCGTGATGCTCTTATGACACAGATGTCACCTGATGATTTCGTGATATCGATGTTCCGTGACGCTTTCATGATATCGATGTTCCATGATGCTTTCGTGTTATTGATGTTCCCTGATACTTTCGTGATAGAGGCGTTCCTTAATGCTTTCGTGAGACTGATGTTCCCTGATACTTTCGTGATATAGGCGTCCCTTGATGCTTTCATTGTATAGGTGTTACTTAATGCTGTCGTGATATATGTTCCCTTATTCTCCCGTGATATAGATGTTCCCTAATGATTTCGTGATGTAGGTGTTCGCTAGTGCTCTCGTGATATAGGTGTTCCGTAATGTTCTCGTAATATAGGTACTCCGTAATGTTCTCGTAATATAGGTACTCCGAAGTGCTCTCGTGATATGTGCGCTCCTTAGTGCTGCCAAATTTTCTTAAATGTTGTTTTTTAAATACTCTCGTGTCAATGCTGCTTGCGAGGGCCATGCTGCTGACGTTTGGAAATGCCATGAATGTACTTCATTTGTGAAATGCCATGAATGTACTTCATTTGTGAAATGCCAGGAATGAACTTCATTTGTGAAATGCCAGGAATGAACTTTATTTGTGAAATGCCATGAATGTACTTTATTTGTGAAATGTCATGAATGAACTTTATTTGTGAAATGCCAAGAATGAACTTTGTTTGTGAAATGTCATGAATGAACTGTATTTGAGAAATGCCATGAATGAAGTTTATTTGTGAAATGCCATGAATGAACTGTATTTGTGAAATGCCATGAATGAAGTTTATTTGTGAAATGCCATGAATGAAGTTTATTTGTGAGATGCCATGAATGAACTTTATTTGTGAAATGCCATGAATGTACTTATTTTTGTGAAATGCCATGATGTCATGACTGTAGTTTATTTGTGAAATGTCATGAATGAACTGTATTGTGAAATGCCATGAATGAACTGAAATGTCATGAATGAACTGTATTTGAGAAATGCCATGAATGAAATTTGCGAAATGAATGAACTTTATTTGTGAAATGTCATGAATGTGAAATGCCATGAATGAACTTGATTTGTGAAATGTCATGAATGAACTGTATTTGAGAAATGCCATGAATGAAGATTATTTGTGAAATGCCATGAATGAAACTGTATTTGTGAAATGCCATGAATGAACTGTATTTGTGAAATGCCAAGATGATGAACTTGATTTGAATGAACTTTATTTGAAATGTGAATGTACATTTGTGAATGATGAATGAATTTGTGAAATGCCATGAATGAACTTTATTTGTGAAATGTCATGAATGAACTTTATTTGTGAAATGCCATGAATGAACTTTATTTGTGAAATGCCATGAATGACTTTATTTGTGAAATGCCATGAATTGTTTGAAAATGCCATGAATGAACTTGATTTGTGAAATGTCATGAATGAAAAATGCCATGAATGAACTTTATTTGTGAAATGCCATGAATGTACTTTATTTGTGAAATGCCATGAATGTACTTTATTTGTGAAATGCCATGAATGATACTTTATTTGTGAAATGCCATGAATGTACTTTTTATTTGTGAAATGCCATGAATGTACTTTATTTGTGAAATGCCATTTGAATGCCATAAATGTGCTTTATTTGTGAATGTCATGAATGTACTTTATTTGTGAAATGCCATGAATGAACTTTATTTGTGAAAGTCATGAATGAACTTCATTTGTGAAATGCCATGAATGAACTTTATTTGTGAAATGCCATGAATGAACTTTATTTGTGAAATGTCATGAATGAACTTTATTTGTGAAATGTCATGAATGAACTTTATTTGTGAAATGCCATGAATGAAGTTTATTTGTGAAATGCCAAGAATGAACTTTGTTTGTGAAATGTCATGAATGAACTGAATTTGAGAAATGCCATGAATGAAGTTTATTTGTGAAATGCCATGAATGAACTGTATTTGTGAAATGCCATGAATGAAGTTTATTTGTGAAATGCCATGAATGAAGTTTATTTGTGAGATGCCATGAATGAACTCTATCTGTGAAATGCCATGAATGAACTTTATTTGTGAAATGTCATGAATGAACTTTATTTGTGAAATGCCATGAATGAAGTTTATTTGTGAAATGCCATGAATGAACTTTGTTTGTGAAATGTCATGAATGAACTGTATTTGAGAAATGCCATGAATGAAGTTTATTTGTGAAATGCCATGAATGAACTGTATTTGTTAAATGCCATGAATGAAGTTTATTTATGAAATGCCATGAATGAAGTTTATTTGTGAGATGCCATGAATGAACTTTATTTGTGAAATGCCATGAATGTACTTTATTTGTGAAATGTCATGAATGAACTTTTTTTGTGAAATGTCATGAATGAAGTTTATTTGTGAAATGTCATGAATGAACTGTATCTGTGAAATGCCATGAATGAACTTGATTTGTGAAATGTCATGAATGAACTGTATTTGAGAAATGCCATGAATGAAGTTTATTTGCGAAATGCCATGAATGTACTTTATTTGTGAAATGTCATGAATGAACTGTATCTGTGAAATGCCATGAATGAACTTTATTTGTGAAATGTCATGAATGAACTGTATTTGAGAAATGCCATGAATGAAGTTTATTTGCGAAATGCCATGAATGTACTTTATTTGTGAAATGTCATGAATGAACTTGATTTGTGAAATGCCAAGAATGAACTTTATTTGTGAAATGCCATGAATGAGGTTTATTTGTGAAATGCCATGAATGAACTTTTTGTGAATGCCATGAATGAACTTTATTTGTGAAATGTCATGAATATACTTTATTTGTGAGATGCCATGAATGTGCTTTATTTGTGAAATGCCATGAATGTGCGTTATTTGTGAATGCTATGGATGAACTTTATTTGTGAGATGCCATGAATTAACTGTATTCAGTTAATGCCATGAATGAACTTTATTTGTGTAATACCATGAATGTACTATATTTGTGAAATCCCATGAATGAACTTTATTTGTGTAATGCCATGGATGTCTTTTATTTGTGGTTGTAATGCAGTGGATGTACCTTGTTGGAACCACAGAAAAATCGTAACCGCTTTTATCGAATTGAACCAGTCCATAAACGTAGGAGACGCCGGAAATGAGATGATGCAACACTAATATTCAAAAATATCAATCGACAGCCGCCATCACCCAGCATATTACCGGCAAGTCGGCTTAACATTCATAGTAAGCTAAATAATGGACACACTTTGTACGAGGTAAACAAACAGAACACTAACTCAAACTTAACCTACTCAATTATTCTATACATGGGCTTCTGTGCACATATCTATTACTTAACCAACTTTCAGGAATTCCTAGAGGATGTACCGAGAATCTTAGACAGTGGAGATCCTGTAGATATAATGTATTTGGACTTTCAAAAAACGTTCGATAAAGTTCCCCACAAACGGTTAGCTAGCTGGTGTATTAGCATGGATTAATGGATGGCTCGGTAATACAAGGCAGAGAATAGAGATAAATGGCGTAGAATCAAATTTAACCATCGTTATTAGCGGTGTCCCTTAAAGATCATAAACACAATTTTTTTAAAGCGAAATTCGAAAGAATAAACTTCAATAATGGTATTCATATCAATAGCGGTTACTTTGGAGCACCCTATTCCTTTAAAAAATGATTTTAACGATTACATGAAACTAGTATGTATCGTGTGCCAGTCGTGTACAATGTATGTATTGGTTGTAGGATTAACCGCTGATACAGGTGAAAAATAATAATTCTACGAAACAGGCGCAGATAGATGATTGAGTATCACGCGCTAGTGACGATTATGCGGATAATGCAGGAAATGAAGATCTACAGAATAGGACCGAGTAACACTTGGGCTGACGAAGAAGAAATGTCACCAATCTGCATGGTATGCCGATGGATGCGTGTTCAGCACGCAGTGGAATGCATAGGCTGCCAGCCAGAGTTCAATTGCATGGTGTGTATGTGGGAGAGATTGCACTGGGATTAAATGAAGAGCGGTACACATCAAACTTTTACTGCGCATGCGTCCCATGTGCTGAGCGGATACCGCCAAAATTGGAACAAGTCTTTTGCCCGCTGAAGTTTCCACAAACACGCATTCCAATCTCCCCACATTGATTACCATGCAGTTACATACGCATGAAAACATGGAGTGCTAAAGCTATGTAAAGAAGACGTGGATGGCCTAGTAAATGGCCGTTAAGCATCCGCCACCACCATCGATCAGACCCCGTCTCATTTGATTTTATAGCTAGCACGATTCACTTCGGCACGAGTTTTGCTTCCCATCAACCGTTACATAAAACCAAAGCCAAATGTGTCCGAAATTATTGCAGAGCGAATGTGAGATTCCTGAAAGAAAATGACACATTTGTAATGTTGAAGCAGCCTTACCGTTACATAACAGTTATTATTTGTCTAATTTATACTACAGCCAGGTGTTTATTATGCCCCTCTTTACCAACATATACCACATTATCTAAGATGCCAGGGGATTTCGTGCTTGTGGATGCAGAGGCAGAACCAAGCACCGATGATAGTCCAGGATGATACAATTTTACGTTGTGCTGTCTGGGTTTCACAAAGGATGCGTATCCTCAAATTCTGCATTAAATTCGTTGATGATGAGCTATGACAGATATAGATATGTAGATATCCGAACTATAACTTAGGTTATGTGAGTGTTCATCAGACATTGACGAATAGACACCAGATGAGGGCAATGATATAGCCGAGGATCAGGCGGAATGTAAAATATTGCATGTTTGACGCATTGACATGTCCGTTCTATTCTAACTATCGGTCGCAGTGACTTCAAAAGGTTCCATGTTTATTTACATCATCCAAATAATGCATAAGCCATGATTTATTTATGCATCTCCAAAGTTTTCTTTCTTTTCAAACCTACCTTATTTACCTGAATTCTAAGCAGTAGGACAGCTGTTGTTGTTTAACCACCATCACCCCTGTGTGCCTTCAAGCGGCCACAACACACCATCACATCTGTGTGTGCCTTCAAGCGGCCATAACACCATCACCTCTGTGTGTGCCTTCAAGCGGCCACAACACAACATCACCTCTGTGTATGCCTTCAAGCGGCCGCAACACACCATCCCCTTATGCGTGTGCCTTCAAGCGGCGACAACACACCATCAAGCGAGCTGGCATACAATCGAAGCAAAGTGATGAGCAAGCTGATAAGCAATCAGAGCAAACAGCCTGTCATTTCCCGGCTCCTGCTTCTCCACTTCATACATTAGCCACACTGCTTAGGGCTTGACGTGAATATGAATATGAATCATAATATGATTCTGGGAAACGATCCGCTTTAAACTCTGTCAACATTGGTATCTATTAGTTGCCATGAGTAAACCAAGAATTTGATAGACCTTCATAACAAATAATGGTATTGTGAAGAACAAAAGTTTTACTACACAAAATCAGACTTACTTGATGCCATCTGCAATATATCTATTCAAACTGATGGAAGGTTAATGCATAAACATGCCCTTATGTTTTCCAAGAATCATAAAACCCAAGATGCAGCAGTACAACACCTGATACAACACTTCACAGTTGACATCGACAAAAGGAACCATGTGGTATGATCACATCTCGCTTGAATCCCATCTGGATCAGGTGTAGGATCAGAATGAGCTATCATAGAGAGCTCGACACTTGCACTGGCTGAGTTTCACAGTTAACATTGGCACAATCTTAAAGCATTAAAGGAGAGTAGTGGTGCCTTTGCATGCCAATACAGAGGACTGGAAGCTGGTATGATTTAATGTCTACAGTACGAATGATCACATATCGGTCGCACATCAACCCCTGAACGAACGTCAAAGTACTATACGTCCCGCTATGGAAGCTGGGTCACTTTAACATGGCGTAGGTGTTGTGACGTAGCACTGGTAAACACGCGCACACAAACATTGGCTGGAATAATGTTATTTCTGTTGAGCTTGGACAGATTTATACCGCATACAGTGATGGAATTATTGTCAATAGTTTATGCTGATATTAATCGAAAGGAGATGAGGAATTGCATTCTAACATACTTGCACAGCTGTACACGGGTTTATCGTTCAGATATATGAATGCTTTTAAGATATGCCCGAGCCCATAAAAGTCTACACCAAGAGCGAGCGATGAATCACCCATAATGCATCTGAACCACAGGAGGCAGAACTTCAACCTGATAATGAAAGAGGCCGGTGATCAATCATCATCTCTGTGATTGAATGTCAGAAATGCTCCTAATGGAAAGACGAATGTTATTGGTGTTTTTTATTCATATTTGGGATATGAAATCTGATGCTTTGGTTGACTGAGTGTTGAAATCATCAGTAATATATTCATGGATGTCAATAAAGGGATTTTTGTTGATGTCACAAGACATCGGCGCGTATTACTGTTGGTTCGCTGTAGCTTATGCCATATGCAATGATGTATAAACATCCAACGCCCCCTCACAACCACTTCAACAGAGAATGAAAACGTGTGATTATATTGCTCAAAAGTTGATCGACTCGGCAAAATACGGAACTAATCGGCGAGGAAAGATTTGGGTCTATGGATTTCAAAATGGAGCATTCACAGGAGTGAGTTAAACCTCGTTATTGTTGTAAGTGAATACGATGCTGCGGCTTCACTCGTGTCTTGTTACGGCCGTAGAAGCCTACACTCTGTCGAAACACATTCTGTTGTTCCCGTAGTGTTCTTCATGTGCCTTACTCGGGAGGCCGGGGTTGCATTCCCTATCGCAAGGTTTGTTAACATGAGAATTCGCTCCCATCAAGTTGCATACAGGGGCATCAAACGCGCTGACATGACAACTCTGTCCGCCAGGTAACAGCTGAGACATCTGGTCTGGACCTCAGCACTGATAGAATCAACCTAGATGCTATCCAACTCTGTGATGATTAGGCACTGCAGCCTCCATTGTACTCACGTCATTCCATTTGCTGTCTTAGGTTGTGGTAGTCCCCAACTTGTTGTTGTATTTTGCAATTGATGAGATATCTTAGCACCTTGACTGGTGGTTGGACCATGTGTCTGTAGGTCATATTACTTTGGTAGGGCTGTCTGTACTTAACCTGTATCCACTAGATACGTGCACAGCACCTAATTCGTCACATGTGGCTCTTATCTCGTGAATACATGTACATTGCTGGTAAGGTCGCGGCTCTGCCCACCTGGCTGTATATATATATATTATTATGCCTGAGCCAACAGTTATGCAAGGTCAAAAGCTTGAAGAACCGCTATACATCCTGTATGATGTAACCAAACAGGCGCGACAAGAGAATATCATAACGTAACATGGAGATTGCAGAACACAGTTACCGAATAGTCATACATAAATAACAGCGTATTTAGTGCATGCCAATTTACAAAAAGTCGAAAGAACTTAATTATACAATAACGTTTTTTATTTGCCACTGATCACAGCCTAGATGGAGCAGCAACTGACTTTAGCCGGGCGCTCGAGTCCTCTTTCCCCGCCTAGTTGGATGATGTACTTGGTTACTACAAAGGCCGTGTTAAGCATGCTTGTAAACTGATATTACTCGCATTGGGCTTCATCAATGATATGGTCGGCAGGATATGGATATTGTAGCTGCGAGTACCGCCGGCATGAGGGTCATTCAAACACGACATAACGCTGTGGGGGTGAGGGGGGGGGGGGGGGGGGGTGGTGTGTTTTACGGCGCGTTATGGAGGGGTTATTTGGGCAAGCGTTACGGCGCGTTATGGAGGGGGTATTTGGGCTAGTGTTACGGCGCGTTATGACGGGGTATTTGGGCAGTGCATGGAGAGTTTCTCTCTGTGTTTCGCACTTCTCTGTCAAATTCAATTACGCGTTGATGAAATTCAAAAATCCTTCGATTTGTATTTTTTCTTAAATACATTTGCAATGAAAACGAAGCGATGGTAACGCACAATTGTTGGCATGACCCTGTGACGTCACACGTTCTGACAGCCAACTCTCCTCGAGGTGGTAGCCTTAAGCAGACATTAAACTGTAAACTAGTTTGCGGTGTCTGACACCCTCTCGGCAGGTACCTGAAGTTACCTGCGTTGCCCGTTAGCGGCGTCTGACACCCTCTCGGCATGTACCTGCTGGTTTTTCGTTACTAACACATCATAATGATGACACAGGTACAAAGACGGAAAATACAGCACCAGCCTTGCGTTCAGTAACACATAACGTTCGCGATCGATCTTTAGCGATGATTTCCGTTTAGCTCACTGAACGACCCGCTTATCAAAAACGTTTGGTGTTTGGGGATGGCTCGCCTTGGAACTATTACGTGACTTCAACATTGCGGACGTTTTCAAATGTGAGGATTGCGCCAGATTGTATGTCGCATGGAGTTGTTTGCAGCAAATAACTGTGGTGAGAATTCTTATAAACTCTTACATTGAGTTTTCTACCTATAATAAAATATTTACTGACTTATGATAGCCATCACTGTAAAAGCTCACCTCGAAAGTAGTCCGGTACCTTCGAAAGTGGGCACGGAAATCCTCTACAGTGTACCGAAGGACAACCACATCAATGCGAATAACATCTGACTCTGTGCGTCTATCAGTGTCGCCACTGGAAGTAATTCGAATCCGTCATCTGTAAATTCTTCCAGCAGTACACACACCAATCGTTCAGTGCGTATCATAATGCTCCGCGCGAAAGTTGCAAAACGTTCTGTGTCACTGAACGGACTGCAGGTATGCTTTCTGTTCATTATGATAGCTGGTAACATTGTGACAAACTTCACCCCGAGAAAGCATCATTGGTGAGGCAACTTAAATCGTCATTATGGCTTCTGAATGGGACATGAGTTATGTCCTTTAAGACGATGACAAAAGGTGTTGAGAGAAAATTAAAACGTAGATACCTAGATAATAAGCTAACTTAAGCTACTTGTATAGAAACAGCGGGCCTTTAAACTCTTTGGCTGCTTTAAGCACCACAGGCCACTCAGATTCATCCATCTGTGACGCACCTGTATCGCGGTTTGAGATTCTCTGGTTGTACGAGCCAGTTTGTCAATTTACTAGTTCCGCTCTTTACCACCCGCTTATGTGAATAGGAAATAAATGAGCCTCGACATGACTGGCCGTCATTGCCTGTAGATGTTGCCGAGCTCGCAGCATCACTATTGATGAACCAACACATAACAGTCCCCTAATGTTACAGGCCAGTGGTTCTCCATTGCTGCTCTGGTGACATAGATGTTTCGTGATGCTCTTATGACACAGATGTCACCTGATGATTTCGTGATATCGATGTTCCGTGACGCTTTCATGATATCGATGTTCCATGATGCTTTCGTGTTATTGATGTTCCCTGATACTTTCGTGATAGAGGCGTTCCTTAATGCTTTCGTGAGACTGATGTTCCCTGATACTTTCGTGATATAGGCGTCCCTTGATGCTTTCATTGTATAGGTGTTACTTAATGCTGTCGTGATATATGTTCCCTTATTCTCCCGTGATATAGATGTTCCCTAATGATTTCGTGATGTAGGTGTTCGCTAGTGCTCTCGTGATATAGGTGTTCCGTAATGTTCTCGTAATATAGGTACTCCGTAATGTTCTCGTAATATAGGTACTCCGAAGTGCTCTCGTGATATGTGCGCTCCTTAGTGCTGCCAAATTTTCTTAAATGTTGTTTTTTAAATACTCTCGTGTCAATGCTGCTTGCGAGGGCCATGCTGCTGACGTTTGGAAATGCCATGAATGTACTTCATTTGTGAAATGCCATGAATGTACTTCATTTGTGAAATGCCAGGAATGAACTTCATTTGTGAAATGCCAGGAATGAACTTTATTTGTGAAATGCCATGAATGTACTTTATTTGTGAAATGTCATGAATGAACTTTATTTGTGAAATGCCAAGAATGAACTTTGTTTGTGAAATGTCATGAATGAACTGTATTTGAGAAATGCCATGAATGAAGTTTATTTGTGAAATGCCATGAATGAACTGTATTTGTGAAATGCCATGAATGAGGTTTATTTGTGAAATGCCATGAATGAAGTTTATTTGTGAGATGCCATGAATGAACTTTATTTGTGAAATGCCATGAATGTACTTTATTTGTGAAATGTCATGAATGAACTTTTTTTGTGAAATGTCATGAATGTAGTTTATTTGTGAAATGTCATGAATGAACTGTATCTGTGAAATGCCATGAATGAACTTGATTTGTGAAATGTCATGAATGAACTGTATTTGAGAAATGCCATGAATGAAGATTATTTGCGAAATGCCATGAATGTACTTTATTTGTGAAATGTCATGAATGAACTGTATCTGTGAAATGCCAAGAATGAACTTGATTTGTGAAATGTCATGAATGAACTGTATTTGAGAAATGCCATGAATGAAGTTTATTTGCGAAATGCCATGAATGTACTTTATTTGTGAAATGTCATGAATGAACTTGATTTGTGAAATGCCATGAATGAGGTTTATTTGTGAAATGCCATGAATGAACTTTGTTTGTGAAAGCCATGAATGAACTTTATTTGTGAAATGCCATGAATGTACTTTATTTGTGAGATGCCATGAATGTACTTTATTTGTGAAATGTCATGAATATACTTTATTTGTGAGATGCCATAAATGTGCTTTATTTGTGAGATGCCATAAATGTACTTTATTTGTGAAATGCCATGAATGTACTTCATTTGTGCAAAGTCATGAATGAACTTCATTTGTGAAATGCCAGGAATGAACTTTATTTGTGAAATGCCATGAATGTACTTTATTTGTGAAATGTCATGAATGAACTTTATTTGTGAAATGTCATGAATGAACTTTATTTGTGAAATGCCATGAATGAAGTTTATTTGTGAAATGCCAAGAATGAACTTTGTTTGTGAAATGTGAATGAAACTGTCAAATGAATGAACTGAATTTGAGAAATGCCATGAATGAACTTTATTTGTGAAGCCATTGAAGTTTTTGTGAAATGCCATGAATGAACTGTATTTGAACTGAAATGCCATGAATGAAGTTTTTTTGAAATGTGAAAATGCCATGAATGAATGAAGTTTATTGTGAAATGCCATGAATGAACTTTATTTGTGAAATGCCATGAATGAACTTTATTTGTGAAATGATGAATGAACTTTATTTGTGAAATGCCATGAATGAACTGATTGAAATGCCATGAATGAGTTTATTTGTGAAATGCCATGAATGAAGTTTATTTGTGAAATGCCATGAATGAACTTTGTTTGTGAAATGTCATGAATGAACTGTATTTGAGAAATGCCATGAATGAAGTTGAATTTTTGTGAAATGCCATGAATGAATGTACTTGTGAATGAACTTTTGTGAAATGCCATGAATGAAGTTTTTTGAAATGTCATGAATGCCATGAATGAAGTTTATTTGTGAAATGCCATGAATGAACTTTATTTGTGAAATGCCATGAATGAACTTTATGAATGTTTGTGAAATGCCATTTGTTTGAAAATGTCATGAATGAACTTTTTTGAATGAACTTTATTTGTGAATGAACTTTATTTGTGAATGAATGTTTTATTTGTGAAATGTCATGAATGAACTTTATTTGTGAAATGCCATGAATGAACTTGTGAAATTGAACTGTGAAATGCCATGAATGTCTTTATTTGAAATGTCATGAATGACTGTATTTGAGAAATGCCATGAATGAAGTTTATTTGCGAAATGCCATGAATGTACTTTATTTGTGAAATGTCATGAATGAACTGTATCTGTGAAATGCCATGAATGAACTTGATTTGTGAAATGTCATGAATGAACTGTATTTGAGAAATGCCATGAATGAAGTTTATTTGCGAAATGCCATGAATGTACTTTATTTGTGAAATGTCATGAATGAACTTGATTTGTGAAATGCCAAGAATGAACTTTATTTGTGAAATGCCATGAATGAGGTTTATTTGTGAAATGCCATGAATGAACTTTGTTTGTGAATGCCATGAATGAACTTTATTTGTGAAATGTCATGAATATACTTTATTTGTGAGATGCCATGAATGTGCTTTATTTGTGAAATGCCATGAATGTGCGTTATTTGTGAATGCTATGGATGAACTTTATTTGTGAGATGCCATGAATTAACTGTATTCAGTTAATGCCATGAATGAACTTTATTTGTGTAATACCATGAATGTACTATATTTGTGAAATCCCATGAATGAACTTTATTTGTGTAATGCCATGGATGTCTTTTATTTGTGGTTGTAATGCAGTGGATGTACCTTGTTGGAACCACAGAAAAATCGTAACCGCTTTTATCGAATTGAACCAGTCCATAAACGTAGGAGACGCCGGAAATGAGATGATGCAACACTAATATTCAAAAATATCAATCGACAGCCGCCATCACCCAGCATATTACCGGCAAGTCGGCTTAACATTCATAGTAAGCTAAATAATGGACACACTTTGTACGAGGTAAACAAACAGAACACTAACTCAAACTTAACCTACTCAATTATTCTATACATGGGCTTCTGTGCACATATCTATTACTTAACCAACTTTCAGGAATTCCTAGAGGATGTACCGAGAATCTTAGACAGTGGAGATCCTGTAGATATAATGTATTTGGACTTTCAAAAACGTTCGATAAAGTTCCCCACAAACGGTTAGCTAGCTGGTGTATTAGCATGGATTAATGGATGGCTCGGTAATACAAGGCAGAGAAATAGAGATAAATGGCGTAGAATCAAATTTAACCATCGTTATTAGCGGTGTCCCTTAAAGATCATAAACACAATTTTTTTTCCACTCGAAATTCGAAAGAATAAACTTCAATAATGGGTATTCATATCAATAGCGGTTACTTTGGAGCACCCTATTCCTTTAAAAAATGATTTTAAAGTGTATGTTTTCGTCTTCCACTCGTTGAACATCCCGCTCGGCAACGTTCGGAATTATTTGGCCCGTGACGTCACGTTCGCTGCTCTATGCTCGCTGATCACAAATGTCAACAAGCTTTGCCATTGCTGTCGCGGCTCGTTGATGGTTTATGAAAAAGTCTTCACGGTTTGTTACACTCACAGTTTGGATTATGCCTTATTGTTGTGTCGGTTGGGTGTAGAAACGACGAGAGGTCGGGTAAGAGTTTCTTTCGGTTCCCGAAAGACCGAAACATGCACAAGAATTGGATTGCAAAGGTGAAGAGGAAGGATTGGAAGCCGACCAAAACAACTGTCCTTTGCTCCGACCACTTTGAGACGGACCCAGAGCTGCTCAGAAGTCTGGGCTTTTCTAAACAAACTAGGCTTCGCCAAGGTGCCATGCCAACGATTTTCAATTACATGGGTGTGAACCAGGATCGACTGAAAAACGTCGAGGTGCCTTTGAGAAAAGACTACGTCAACAGGTAAGATAGCTAGGACCATTCAGTTTTCATTCCCAGTCATGGTTGGCCTTTGTGTTTGATTGACAACAAAATGTATTTCTTATATGAATAATCATACGACCCAAATGACATGGCCGTCTTAAGGCTAAGGCATCACTGGTGAAGAAAGGCCCCATGGGCATGGCTCAATAACTGGTGTTTCAATGTGATCTCAAAATGCTTGCATGACATTGCCTGTTTATTGTTTAGGTATTTGGATACACTACATACTGTGTGTAATTGGTCCATTTA